>LPNX010622115.1:68397-255343 GCA_001517045.1 Pseudotsuga menziesii
ATCAAAGCAACAACACACCCATTCTCATATCTCTTCACCTTATTCCATATCTTCATGAATAGTAAATTTGGTGCCCACCATATATCCTTTGCATCCAGAAGACCACTACACACCCATTCTCATATCTCTTCACCTTATTCCATATCTTCATGAATAGTAAATTTGGTGCCCACCATATATCCTTTGCATCCAGAAGACCACTAGAAGACATGTTAACCATAGGTCGGGACTTGGTACTACCACCTTGTCTTTTGTGTAAGTTCTTGGTGTAGACGGAGGAAATTTCCACCGAAATTTGGCTTAAATATATACTAGATCATGCCCATATATGTTTCAAGATCTCTAAATATCTCCCATAGGATTCAAAGCAATGTATTTTACTTTCTTCTTGGGATTTGGTGTGGCATTTCAGTGTCCTTCTCAACCAGAGTTGCAGGAATTTTGATCTTATGGTTACATGAATTAAAGATAGAAGGCTCTCTACTTTTTTCTAAAATTGCAAAGAATCATAAGAACCTAACAATCGAGAAAAAAGATTCAAGTGAGTTTATCGATCCTTTCGTAAGAGATATTTGAGGCATTAGAAAAATATTTTTCATTCCAAGTCAATGCGTTTCAAAAAAATTCTCGACTCTCTGCTTTAATCAACTTTTCCTTATGCATGCCAGCTATTCATCAATGGTTTAACACTCAGGGAGGATTTTATAATTGTGTGGGGACTCTATCTCTTTCTTCTCATTCATCTTCAATGTTTTGAATGTTGTGCCCATTTCTACTATTCACGCCTTCACTAATTTTTCATGATTTGAGCCATTTGTTCTTATAATCCTACTCCATTTTTTGGCTCATGACCAAGGGAAAATTGGAGCTTATGCCCAATGCTCATAATTAGATGGATTTAAGAGCGAAATTGTGGACCAACCGTCAATTCATTCATTCATTTCCTATCTATATATTGGAAGTTGAAGGGACATGATTCATCCACTGGACCAACGTAGATTTCGAATAGGGTGTTGTTTTAGGAAGAGATTTGAGGCAGTGGAGTATGCAATAATGGAACCACAAACCTTCGAGTGAGGACCAACTACTATAAGGGGATTATTTGTCTTCATTACCATATGTCCTTTGCATCCAGAAGACCACCAGAAGACATGTTAACCATAGGTCGGGACTTAGTACTACCACCTTGTCTTTTGTGTAAGTTCTTGGTGTAGAATGATGAAATTTCCACCGAAATTTGGCTTAAATATATACAAGATCATGCCCATATATGTTTCAAGATCTCTAAATATCTCCCATAGGATTCAAAGCAATGCATTTTACTTTCTTCTTGGGATTTGGTGTGGCATTTCAGTGTCCTTCTCAACCAGAGTTGCAGGAATTTTGATCTTATGGTTACATGAATTAAAGATAGAAGGCTCTCTACATTTTTCTAAAATTGCAAAGAATCATAAGAACCTAACAATCAAGAAAAAAGATTTAAGTGAGTTTATCGATCCTTTCGTAAGAGATATTTGAGGCATTAGAAAAATATTTTTCATTCCAAGTCAATGCGTTTCAAAAAAATTCTCCACTCTCTGCTTTAATCAACTTTTCCTTATGCACGCTAGCTATTCATCAATGGTTTAACACTCAGAGGATTTTATAATTGTGTGGGGACTCTATCTCTTTCTTCTCATTCATCTTCAATGTTTTGAATGTTGTGCCCATTTCTACTATTCACGCCTTCACTAATATTTCATGATTTGAGCCATTTGTTCTTATAATCCCGCTCCATTTTTTGGCTCGTGACCAAGGGAAAATTGGAGCTTATGCCCAATGCTCATAATTAGATGGATTTAAGAACGAAATTGTGGACCAACCGTCAATTCATTCATTCATTTCCTATCTATATATTGGAAGTTGAAGGGACATGATTCATCCACTGGACCAACGTAGATTTCGAATAGGGTGTTGTTTTAGGAGAGATTTGAGGCAATATAGTTTGCAATAATGGAACCACAAACCTTCGAGTGAGGACCAACTACTATAAGGGGATTATTTGTCTTCATTACCATATGAGATGTTGGATTACATGTTGTTGTTCGCAGATTCCTTTAAATATAGGAGCCAGTTTTTACTAGTATGCACATTCTATTTGTAAATAGTAATATTTTTTTTTGTATTTTCCCAAGACCCAAATCATTTCTTTTGCCATGTTTGTATCTCAAAATTCCAAAAATGATTGTATTTTGGAGAGATAGAGGGAATCCCAAAGCTATTACCCAATCCTATGGTCAATATTCTTTTTTTAGAAGAACCTAGTACCCAATCCTATGGTCAATATTCTTTTTTAGAAGAACCTAGTGTTGTTGTTGGCTCAATAACCTTTGTGTTGATTCTTACAACAACAATATCGGTTCAAAATTGAAAAAAAAAATCAGTTTTAATAAACCATTAGAAGTCCACTTATCCTGTAACATAACAATGATCTTTCCTTATTGATATTTATACCGAAGTGCAGTTGGTATTCCATTGGGTGATGGTGTAACTTTATGTATGGACAATGGTATAATTGGTAATCGCGTTCCTTGTTATTCCAATTAAGGGATTGTTGAGTCTTACTTCAATATCCTTTGGAGCATAGAAAATATAATTGGCCATAGAATTTGAGCTCTTGGAAGGGATTTGCACAAGCATTTTTGTTGGTTGACATCACACATAATGCTTTTCACTTTCATTGGGCACTCATACAAATAGAATAATTTGAGCGTAAGTCTCAAGTGCAAGTTACATAAATATAGGTATCTCATCATATTCATTATTGCATAGATAAATAATTCAATTCTGACTATCAATTCAAATTCATATGTTGTATTCTTTGCAACCTGCAAATAGTCTTCTATGGATAACCCCTGCTATTGATGTTGTGCATGCTACCCCATTAACAAACAGGTTGGACTCTTTATGCATATATTGAATAACACTACAAGGGAAGGGTGCTTTGAGAGACTTGTTGAGCAAAGAAAGAGTAGGCCTTCCTTGTATTTTATGGGGTAGTGGAAGAGTGTTCAATGGTTGTTGATAACTTAATGAAATGCTTGTAATGCTATGTGGTGAACAGTGCTTTGATAGACTTGTTGAGCAAAGAAAGAGTAAGCCTTCCTTGTATTGTATGGGGTAGTGGAAGAGTGTTCAATGGTTGTTGATAACTTAGTGAGATGCTTGTAATGATATGTGGTGAACAGATTGGTTAAGCAAGAGGGAAAATGGGTTGGACTAAGAGAGAGAAGCACATGGTTATTTCATTCACCTTGGTGGCCTCATAACCCAATGTGAGGGTGGTATCTATAGCAGGTAGCTATGGATGGAAAACCAATTTCTTGGACCTTCTTCATTTAAAAGACAAATGTATATCGGTTTCTATGAATATGCAAAATGTATGTTTATTTTGTTATGAAAAGCATTATATTATAAATGTTGTGTGAATATAGTTATTGTTCCATTGCATTTTAATTTTCACACTTGCACATGCATTTTTAAATTCTAGCACTCGTGGGAGGTTTAATTAGTCTGCTCTGGTTGGAATGTTGCAAGGGGATTTTACATGGATTGGCAAGTACTTTGAATTTATACTTTTGTGATGATACTTTGAAAATTTTGGTTTGACAAAGTGCAACCCAATTAATGGGAATGCTGAGGATGCACATAGCCACCAAGGTTTGCTATTGCTCATGAGAAACATATGACAAATGTGACTCAACATTTCTGTAAACTGTAAATCCTCAGCATTAATTTGCATTCTTGAAAATAAGAAGAAATTTTAGAACTACTATGAAATTGTCATCTAAACAGAATCAATTGTAGTATACAGATATGGAATCAGACTTGTCTCAGCTGACAGGTGTAATTTGGCTCTGCTGCAGACTTTATGCAGAGCGTGTAGAAAAACATTATAAATAGATAATTAGGCCAATCAGGAATGGCCCTTTTGTAGAACACCCTATCTATAGTCCTTAATTATGCTGCCATTTCTCACCCATCCGTGAGTAACAATAATTTTCCAAACAATGGCAATCCCAGAAACAAACTGTAATCTATGAAACATCAGAGCGACAAATCAACTGCAGATTAACTTACACATCTGCCAAATAACAATTTGATAAGCCAAGCATAATCTTAAATAATAATAATACTTTGCCTTACTACAGCATTCCAAAACAATGGCTTAAGCTATGGGACATTCCCACAACTTAGCCTTCCATATTTAGGGCAGACCATAACTGCAAAAATTATATGCCTATCCGGATAGTAATTTGATTCAAGAAAATAAATGTAAATTAGTGAAAAGGAATGATCTTCAACAAAAAGAGACGAGAATGAAGCATTTTTTCGTAAGGCTGGAAAAAAGGTATGATTTGTTGACGATGAGTAACACACTTCCACAGCTTCTTTATGATGCAACTGCTGATGAACTCTCGCAACCGGGACAATTATGCAAGCTCTCATGAATATAGATGTCGCAATCAAAGCAGAAATGTTTTTTGCATTTGGGACAAGCAAGTCGCACCCCAACTTTGCTACCTGTGCATCCAATTAATTAGCAATCAGAATGAATCTGTACTAGTCAATTAAATACTATTATGGAAATAAAGAATTCACGGTAATGTTTTCAACCACTAAAGAAACAATTCTACTTGATGCAAGCTATAAAACTCGGGTCTACGTTTCTAAACAATTGATACTACCAAACAAAAAACTAAATACATTGAGATGTTAGAATGAACAGATAACTAGAGAGCCACTTGAAAAATATTATATTCTGTGATGGTTTTAGGCAGCCTCTGTATTCCCTGCCAATGTTTTTGCTAGAAGCAAGAGATCAAAAAATATAATTTGCACTGAGATTCTTATAAGAAATACAACAAACTCTCAATACAGTATACTCAGCACTGTTATTTAAATTTTAGAAATCTCAATTCCACGCTAGTAACCAAAATGAAACATTAAGAAAATCTGAAAGGATAGTCAAGCTCAAGATGAAATGTGGGGAGTCAAACCAACTGCTAAGGAGTAATAATTCTACCTGGGGATGCACCCTCACCCTCAAGTACTAGATACTCGAGGGCATGGGAACATCAAAGATTTATAATTTTGTACAGGGGATAGACCAAAGTCGAGGATGTTCAGGGCAATAGCAAGTGTCTGAAGGACACCCAGCCATCCTCCACAGACCAAGGCTAGTTTTTTATTTCCATTCTCTGGGCTAGTTTATATTGTGGATAATTTCAGGTTTCAACTTTAAACTTACAGGAGTTACCTTGTATTATTAAGGAACACAGACTTATTCAGTCTATCAACAGTTGAATTTACCCCGAAATGTGATTCCTGATCAACTTATGTGGGAAAGATCTTGTGAAACTCTTCACAAAATTTGATGCCACACTTCTGTAATAGAGAGATTTTATGAACCAAACAAGCAAAAAGCATTCTCTTGTGCCAGTTTTTTACAAGATCTCCACAGGTACTGTGAAAAGTATTAAGAAAAACAGCAGTAAGCATTGCAGAAGCCATAAAACCAAGGGATAGTGTTATATTCTTGAATCTTAATTAAGAAGGCAATAAAGTACGCTTTAATTATATCAGGGCAATCGAGATTGAATACTATTTTTAGATGGTTCAATTGCAAGAATCCCTCCAACACTATCTCCAAGGCAAGACATCCTCCTCTTCTTTTCCAAATACATCCAAGGGTTCCCAAACCCAACCTCCAAGGGATGAAACCCAAACCCTAGAATCAAAGAAGATCCAAGAAACCAAGAAACCCAAATGCCCAAGAGAAAGAGAGATGAAATGTACAAAGAAGAATCTCAAGAGAGAAATCATCCACCTATGCTCCACTAGGGTTTCCTCATGAACTCTAGCATCATTAAGAGAGCACTCCAAAGAAGAGATACAAATGTATGTGTGATGTGATGTGCTATTTGGAAAGACTCTCTCCTTCCTCTATTTATATGAAAGGCAAGGAGGCCAACAAAATAACACAGGTCAACCTAAACCTTACAAGCAAGCCAATTAAACATAAATAAGCCACACACAAGTGAAGCACTCCACTCCTAAAGTACAAGTGCCAAGCTCCAATGATGATGCCATGCACTATAGTGACCCAAGGTGATGTAGCTATGCAAGGCAAGTCCACATCACTCCATTCCGAGCCTCCATGAACTCCATCCATCGTCCAAACCCATGTACTTTGCTGGGGAAACTACCAAAGCCCCTTGTAAGAACACTATCAAAGCCCCAAGCATCCCTGAGACATTTCCAATTTTCCAAACAAAAAACCAAGTTGCCACATGCCAATTAGTACTTGTAGCCCTCCTTCACGATGCACAACACTCCTCACATCCTGTAGGGCGTTCTCCCATCAAGTGAATCATCCATGTGGCTATCATGCAAGGGGTCCATCATCCAGGCAAGAGATATTTAATTCTAGAGGGAAGAACATTGGGACAAGGATCATTTGAAGTCTGGCATCCTCTAAGCAAGCTATCACAAGTGTACATATCCATCATGGACCATATCTCATGCCACAATCCATCTCGAACCATCCAAGGGATAAACACACAACATGTACCCCAAATCTCATGGAGCACACCTATCATGGTGTAAACATTTTTTAAATAACATTTAAGAGGAAATTCTTTTCACTAGTACATGTCAACTCCCTTTGCAATTCCACCAAATCTGCTATTTGCAAATCAACACTCATTGTGGTCCTAAAATCAACCACTGCCATCTGCAACAAAGCTACCAACCATGCCATCATAACATTTCAATCATCTAGTGAATAATTACCTCATGTGAATATAAAGGAATGTCTCCCTGGAGCAACAGTCAACTACCACCCCCCATCATCATCAGCGTCACGGATCAACATTAATGGGTACCGCATCATAAGCTATCCAAGACATCTTGCAAAGATAATCAATATCTCCATGCAAGATCAAATTGATATTGGGATGCAAAGCTCATGCTATAGTCATCAAACTATGCAAGGTCAGCATCAACTAGTCATCATGAGAATCCCTCTCTTCCTACTCAGATCCCCTAGCAACTAAACAAACCTAAACTAGGCCAACTCTCCTATCAGTGGAAACTCTGGAATCAATCTCGACAATATCCTCCATCATAACATCACACCTCTCCTCCAATGTACAATTTAAAGTCTCCTGGATGGATGAAACCAATGCTATATATATTTCCCAAGTAGTACACTCTCCTATAGGTTTTCAAGCCACTAGATCAACAATCTCCAAAATCCCCTTGATCACAAGAGGAAATCCCTAAGCACTGAAAGATCTCACAATCAAAGTGTAGAGATCAAAACCTATCTCCACATGTGCCTTTTAAGAAATAGGTCCTACCAACCTCTCACTAGAATGTGTGAGTGCTACTAGATCGGCAAGCAACCTGTACATACCACCTTCTCTCACCCCTCTAGTCAAAGTCGTCAAACTCCCTAGATTACTCTCATTGATGGTGCACTGTTGTCCCTCAAAAGCAACTCTCCAATGTATATCTATCGTATAAGACACTGGAAGGAGGTTTTCCTCAAACTCAAATCAAATAAAATATCACTCGATTCAAGAAAATCATCTGAGGGCATCTAGAATGAAATAGAGCTTACTCCTCTCACAAGGTACATGGCATCATCACCAAGCTCCATTGTCATGTCTCCCTCTTACTCATGAATCCTGTTGAATATTGACCTGTCAAATGTAATGTATTTCGAAGCTCCAAAATCCATCTACCGACCAACACTTGAGACAGTGTTAGTGGTAAAACAAGAAGCCATGAAAAAGGCAGTCTCAAACTGAGAGGTCATCACCTATAATCCTGCTAGAATCCCCGTTGCAACCTGCTTTGCACCCTTTCCCTTCTTCAAGGGTCGTTGCCTTGCATAATTTCTCATTTTGTAACATCAAAACCACATGACCTTACTAAGGTCCCTCCCTATGTTTATCCCACCTTTCTTCTTGAGGCCTTTCTTGCCACCCTTCTTCGTCTTTCCAACAAGACCAATTGCATCTACTTCCCCATGTTTTCAAAATGACTGCAATTTAATTTCTTCCTCCACGGCAACCCAAAGCTACGGGAAATTTAATAGTTTCTCTTGAGCACAAGTACCAAAGATGGATACTATCTCTTGAACCTTTACCTTAGTTCCAATGCCAGCCAACGGATCCTTCAATTCATTGATCCTAGTTACGTAGTTCGCAAATAGTTGAAAGCTAGTTTTGCAAGAGCATCTATCGAGAGGCATAGGAATTCTTAAATAACTTAACCAAAGCATCAAATATGTTCTTACCTAATGTCTTATCAACAACGTGTGAGAGGAACGATTCTCTTCAATTTGGCTTCCTCCTTTCGATGAGTGGCCAATTGTTTTGGATCGATAGGTTCTTGAATGTTTTTTCAACATGCTCCCTAGGATAGTCCAGATCCATAATGATCTAAAGCTTGAACTTCTATGGAACAAAATTTGAGGCTCCATCTAACCAGTCACGCTCTCTTATAAACCAAGATTAACCTTACACATCCTAGAAAAGAAGTGCAAAAATCAGCAATATATGAAATAGACAAAATAACCTTTCCATGGGTGGAGATATTTCTCTCAAGCAACTTAGGCTTCACACCCAATGACCTTAACCAAGTCAAGTAGTTGTCCCAAGTAATCACTAGCTAAAATACAACACCCTCTTACTCAAGAGTTACCTAAACTACAACTACTCTGATACCATCTTGAAATTTTGTTTGCACCGGGCAATTAATTCAAATCTAAAAATTCATCTTCTCCAAAGAAGGTTACTTGGATCTTAACCCTAGAATTTTCGACGTTTAGAACTGCTACAAATCAATGTGTAAAATAGTAACAAAACAATCACAGTACTCACTACAAACACAACATCAAACAGATATAGAAACTGCTATATAACAAAAAAAACCAGATCTGAAAATTTTCCTTATATAGCAGATATAACTACAAACACAACATCAATAGTTGTACTATTATCTTCACTCAGAAAGATTAGCAAGACAAATAAGAGCTAGAAATAACATCCCTAGAAAATAAAATGTTGAAATCATATTTACAATATACACAATAAGTGGACTCAAAATCTCATATTCATATGTTCAATGAATGAAGTACATACATATCATAGCCTCCTCTCAATGTTAGGAAAAAATCCAACCACCCAAGATGCCCCAGCTAGGGAGTCAACATACCCTAGCTCCTCCAAGTGCATGAATCCCTCCAACACTATCTCCATGGAAAGACATCCTCCCCCTCTTCTTCCCCAAATACATCCAAGGGTTTCCAAACCCTAATTTCTAGCCTCCAAGAGATGAAACCCTAACCCTAGAATTCAAGATGCTCAAGAGACCAAGAAACCCTGGTGCCCAAGATGTTCATTAGAGGAAATTTGGGGTCTAAAATGGGCCTTACAAAAAAATGTACCATGGACAAGTGTGCAATGGGTAAGATTTCGCAAACCAATAGAATTTAAGTATTTTAATCAAACATTATGGTTGAGTTGGACCTATAAAAATCAATGATACTTGTGTGTCATTTTTTTATTTGACAATCACTAACTCCATATAAATCTCACCTTGGTTAAGGTCTGAAAAGTTCATCTCGAAATACAATAAATATACTTGAAATAATAAATATAGAATATTTTATAATATCACTACTTACAAGTCCTTTAAAACTTAAATCTAGCATTAATTAAAATGATAGTGAAGTGATTTTGAAATACTAAAAGCATTTATATAATTAATCTTTTTTGTAAAAATAATATTTAATTTTAAATGAAGTTATTTTGAAATACTAAATAAAAATTTAGTAATTCTAATATTACGAGTCAATACCTCTTTTTAAAAATTTAAATATATTTAATTGCTACATTCCCTAATAATTGAAAGAATAGTGATATAAAATAAAAGTAAAAAACAGAATTATAATATTATTAAAAGATACATTCTTAATTACTTTAAATAAATAAGATATTAAAACATATATAACTAATTTAAATATATTTAACTAATTAAAACATTTAAATACTAATATAAAATAAAATAAATTAATATTTTTAATATTACTAAATAGTATTTAATAGGTTTAATATAGAAATTAAAATAATAATAATACCAAACAGTATCTAATAGGTTTTATATTAAAAAATAATTGTAATTTTGTATTTTTAATATTATTGTAAAATTATTTTTCATTATAATTAAAATATATAAATATATTTGAGTTTTATATTTTAATAAATACATTAAAAGTAGCGATACACTTATAAAAAATGTAAATAAATTATAATATAAATTTAAAAAATTACCGCTATATCATTTATTGTGTGTGCACAAGAATCTAAACTTTCCATTAGTATTTTTAACCGTCATCTCTTAACTCTTCGCTAACCCAACATACTTGTCAACTACCATTAATGAGACAATATAAGTTGACTTTCACTAGACTTAGTGTGACATGGCATATTTGTAATGTGGCATGGCTTTTTTTATTATTTTCCTTAGGAGGCCCATTTTAGACCCCAGATTTCCTCTAATGCCTCCTCATATGCTCCACTAGGGTTTCCTCATGAACCCTAGCACATCGCTAAAAAAGCACTCCAAAGAAGAGATATAAATGAATGTGTGATGTGTTGTGTTATTTGCAAAGACTCTCCCCTTCCTCTTTATATGAGAGGTGATGAAACCAACCATATGACGCAGCTCGACCTAAGCCTTACAAGCATGTCTACTAAACATAAGCCATGCACAAGTGTCAAGCTCCAATGATATGTCATGCACAAAAGTGACCCTAGGTGATGTAGCTATGCAAGAAAAGTCAACACCACTCCAGCTCAAGACTCCACGGTCTCCATCCATCCTCCCATCCTCTAAACCGAAGAAGTCCACTGGAGCAAGTACCCCTACAAAAACATTATCAAATCCCCATGCGTCCCTAAGCCATTTCCAATCCTTCGAACAGGAAACCAAGTTGCCACATGTCATCTAGGGCTAGGAGCCATCTTCCACAATGCACACACTCCTCATCCTATAGGGCGTTTTCCCAATAAGTGAATCTTCCATGTGGCCATAATGTAGGGTGTCCACCATCCAAGCAAGAGACCTCCAATTCCCTAGGGAAGAACAATGTGGCAATGATCATCTGAGGTCTAGCATACTCTGAGCCATCTACCACAATGCACACACCCCTCATCCTATAGGGCATTTTCCCAATAGGTGAATCTTTCATGTGGCCATAATGTCGGGTGTCCACCATCCAAGCAAGAGACCTCCAATGCCCTAGGGAAGAAGAATGAACCAATGCTCATCTAAGATCTAGCATCCTGTGAACAAACTATCACAAATGTGCATATCCATCATGAACCATCTCTCATGCAAAAAACCATATAGGACCATCCAGGGGTTGAACATACACCATGTACCCCAAATCAAGGAAAATTTTAAGGATCCATAACACTCTTGAAGTGTAGAAACCTTAGTGAATCTTACTAATTCTTAAATTTCAAACCATAACCATCCAAGCAAGAGACCTCCAATGCCCTAGGGAAGAAGAATGAGCCAATGCTCATCTGAGGTCTAGCATCCTGTGAACAACCTATCACAAATGTGCATATCCATCATGAACCATCTCTCGTGCAAATAACCATCTAGGACCATCCAGGGGTTGAACATACACCATGTACCCCAAATCAAGGAAAATTTTAAGGATCCATAACACTCTTGAAGTGTAGAAACCTTAGTGAATCTTACTAATTCTTAAATTTCAAACCATAAAATGTTTGCCAATATTTTTGTAAAAATATTCAAATTTCTAAGAATTTTATATAGTTTCTAGACAAATTTGGTATAGTTTAGAGTAAAATGTTTTAATCCTATGGAATTTGAGCAAATCATTTTTTTTTAAATGGAAAATTTGAAAATCTTTTCTGGAAAAAAAAACATTCAAAGTTAACCCATGGGATAAACTTCACTCCTAAGATTTTTCCTACCCCAAATCTCATGAAGCACCCCAAACGTGGTGTAACAATTTTCATAGTAACATATTTGAATGGAGGAAGACGGTGCATTGAAATACCCACAAACACCAAGAGATCCAAGACCCCCACAAACCAAAACAGAGTCCAACCAAGGTGGCACTCTAAAGCGATGAACTCAAATAAGCAATAGGCCAAGTACAAAAACGATCACATTCCATAGCTTAGTTAGCGATATCTCAACTACAATGTAGAAATGAGACAATGTTGAACACGACCTCAAGACAGAGCACCGAACTATACAAGAATGATGGGTTAAGTTATTGTGTGTTTGCATATGATAATGCATCGGAGGAGAAGGGTTTGCACTCTCTCAACTAAAGCCCAATCATACTCTAGTAAACAAATCCCCCCAACCTCTAAACCATAAAGCATTGTGGGATGAATCAAGGTGTCCATGAGAGACATCTTGGATGGTATGTGCTAGAAATGGTGTCAAAACACTATCTCTCAAAAAGGGATAGGGGTCTGTAACCTTAGTTGACCCACAGTTCAAGGGTATATTTCATACAGAAGCGAGGCCCTAAGAATCGCACCCCTAACTAAGTATAGGTGCTAGTGATCTCAATCTCCTCCCTTTGAATTAAAGTATTTTCTTCAACCCATTGAAGATATCAACTATCAAAGGTCACAAAAAAGTGCTAAAGCATCTAGCTATCTCTGCAAACCTTCTAAGGATGAGGTCAATAGGACCACATCATTAGCAAAGAGTAGGATCAATAAGACCTAGTGGAGCAAGCAAACATTGTCATCCTAAATATGATCAAGTAGAAAGGACTCCAACTCATCTATGTAGATTCCAAATAAGGCTGTAGAGATGACCACGAACCAACTCATACAGTCCTACTAAAATTAGACACCCCATGGACAATACAAAGACAACAAAGAACCAATTCATACAAGGGCGTGATTGCAGTTAGTAATGTCTCGAAAACATCGATGTCTCAAAGCCTCTAGAAAAGGGCATCACAGCAAACAAAATCAAAGGCTTTCCAAAGTCAACAAAGCAACAATAGACTTTCTAAGAGCGATGTTGTGCCTCCTCAATGATGACCAAAAGTGTAAGAATGCAGTCAATGTTTTAATGTGCAGGTCAAATTCCAGACTGTCCACTAAGTTCTAAGGTGTCTCCTCTCCAACTCCCCAAAAAGGTTCATATGGAATACCATAGCTTATAGCTTTGAGAAAGTGTGGCCCACCATGTTCGTTCTCTAATCCTTTGGATCCACACTAGGGTCCCATCTGTGGATTGGGTGAATAGTGTGCACTGTGAAGTGTCCAAGTCTGTGGAAAACAAGTTCAAACAGCCTGGTCACCCTCACCCCCTCACCAAAACCTAGAGGTATGGGTAATGAAATACTGGTCACCAAAGATCAATTAAACAGTTGAAACACTTTATGCTATAACAGGTTTTTACACCTTCCTTTTCATTTTTATGGAAGATAATATGAAGCTCTTCAAGGGGGGCTCATTTCAGGGCACAAATAGCCTCTATTTGAACAAGTGATATGTTGAATTTGCCCGTGGAAGAAATTCCAATAGTTCTCACTTCCTGGGTTCGTCTTCATTTTTTTCAATACACATATAGAACAAAGACACACTTAAGCAGATGGAATATTTTGTGTTGGAGCAAATTTACAAAAAAAGGCTACCAGAAGCTAACATAAGTGGTCGACAATTGGGAACAAAATTTATGCTACAAGCAGATCCCTTTTACAAGTGCAATGAGTCTCACAAATGCAAGCACTTTGCAACGACTAAGAGAACAAAGCTACACCTGCAAACACATAACAGGAATTAGAAGCAGATAAAACAGAAGCCACCCAGGCAAAAATATGCAAGCAAAGTTCTGAATTAGCTTAATTAAACCCAAAGGAAATTCACTTCAAAAAGAAGGGCAATAGTAATCTTTCTGGCATATTGGAACACTCTTCAAGTTGCAAACTCGCAGAAGACCAAAGACACTAAAAAAGGTTAAAATGCTAGTTAAGCATAGGTGGTAGCAACCTCGACAAGAAAACTGGAAAAATGAAAGATAAATACGAGCACACTGGCATTTTCGGAAGCCCTAAGCAAATAATAAAAGTTTGAAGAAGAGATGCAACCCTTAACACCACATCAAACTAAAAGAAAGAAAGAATGAACAAAGCAAAATAGTGGGAGGAAGAATCAATAGAAGAAAGAACTCCAAAGCAAGTTAATACCCCAAAGAAGAGTGCTTCCTCACATGATGGGAGAGAAATTCAGGAAATCAAACATCTTGAAGGAAATTTTTAGCAAGCATCAAAGAGCAGGTTAAAAAAATCCGAGAAAAAATGATCCTATCATAGTAGATGTTCCAGATATACAAATTTGTTCTACAACACCAAGCTTTGGAATATCGTTGAGGTGACGAACGATCCCAATAGCCCTTTGGGTGACATATCAGATCTTAATATAGAAGGCCAAAAGAATGGGGAACAGAATATGAAAATCTAAAGTTGAAGAAAGAAAAAAGATTTGGGTTTACAGTAAACCCTGCCCCAAACTTATGTCACAATAACCCATTCAGGTAAGCTATGAAGCTGCTTCCCGGAATGCAAGAAGACTAGGAATCATCAGATGCACGAAAGTTCCTTAGGCACTTGATTAGGCCTTATGTTATTGTCTTGATTCAGTAAAACTAAGATGAATTAATAGGACCTTCTTATGAACAAAGATTAGGTTTCCTGAAAACCCTGCCCCAAACTTATGTGGCCACAACCTGTTCAGGTAAGCCGTGAAGTTGTTTTGCATGAACATAAGAGGCCTAGGAAGCATCAGATATGCAAAAGTGCCTTTGGCACTTGATTAGACCTTGTGCAATAAAAATAAAAAATGAATTAAGAAGATCTTCCTATGAAGCATTCTCTGAAGAAACTCTCAAATCAGCACAACAAACGCAAGGCATTCAAAGGGTCTGGCTGCATTAAGGCCCTAGGGATCTCTCCCACATCCAGCTCAGATTTGACCATAAAAATGATCACTGGAGAACAGAAGCCTTCAGGCTGATTGCAACTAATCAGTTATCAATGTTTCCAAGTCCAAAATGTCTCCACTATATATGGAGAAGTGAGAATGTTGACTCTCTGTTAAACTATGATAGGCAGCTGCCAGTGGAAAGCATAAAAATCGCTAGAGATATCAATTTGGTCATTCCTCCAAAAGGAAAGAATAAAGAAACCTTTGACTAAGAACCATATCAAACTATAGTCGACAATATATAGATGGAAAACCAAAAAGGGGGAAAGTACACCTTGACAAGCAAGAAATCAATGAAAGCATTCATGCCACAGATACCGAGCAGACTTTTAATCCATTAATCCTTTTAGGATGAAAGAATTCAGCTATACTCTATACTCAAGTATCATTCCAAATGCATCCTCAGATCACAGGCAGGTATTTCTCAATGTCTCCAGCCCAAACAATTAGGGACCAATCCCATTTAAATGACAAATATGACACTGTCTAGATTGATGGTAGAAAAGACTAAACAGATTTTAAGTCCAGGAATCGTTTTGGAAGAAGGAAATCAGTTATATCTAGGGATCATCCCAAATGCATCCTCAGACCTCAGATCACAGGCCAATATTTCTTAATATGTCTCTAGCCCAAACCAATAGAGACTAACACCATTCAAATGACAAATACAACCCTACCTCGATCCAATTCTAAGGTCTCACGGACCTCGTTGAAAATTCCTGGAATACCCCACTAGGCGGATTTGGATCTACTCCCAACACATGGAGCATAAAAAACAAAAGACTAAAAGGAAAATCAAGCCTTGGGTCAAGGAGAACATTCTAGGCCCCATAAAAGAAAATATTTATTAGAATGAAAGATTAGAGGATAGGGGAATGGAGGCAATCTTTATAGGCTAGGGTTTTGATCTAGGATTCTCTGTAGGCATAATGGAGCCTAAGATCCAACCGGTGGATTACTCAAATAACAACCTGTTGGAGTTAAATATTTTTGGTTTACCATCCGATTGGCAGAACTGAAATGCTGAAGAATATTCTTGGGACGGTGAGGAAGCCCACATATGGAGTGATATGCATCAAAGATCAAGGCGTTTCTAATGATATTGAATTGGATGGTATGGGTTCTAGATTTGGAGGAAGTTGGATCACATCCGCTATGGCCGAAAACAGATCGTGCACCAAAGGTCAAAGCAAAGGATGGGACAATTATACACTTCTGGGGGGCTCTCTTAAGAAGCATCATGTAAATGTGGTTTATGGATCCAACAATTCCTCATTTTGTACTCAAGGTTTTGTGGGAAGGCACATAGACCTGAGCAACTTCTATAACCTGTGTCCACAGGCTTCTCTTACAACTTCCAGAAAACGACAAAAGGTGTTTCATCCCAAGGGTGGTGGAGTGGAGCTGATTGTAGGTAAAGATGTTAGTGTTATGGAGATTGCAGACTTAGAAGGTCGAGCCCTAGTAGGGAAGCTTTGTGGTTGTCGAGTTGGTTTGCCTTCTTTATCGACTTGGGTGCAGGATATGTGGGTGCCTGAGGTGGGATACAATACATTAATTCATACCTTGCCACGAGGGTGGTTAGGGTTTGTATTTCATAAGGAGGTTACTCAGCACCTGCTTCATTGGTGTTAGTTTATGGAGAAACACATGTTGGTGTTAAATATGCGGCACCCACTATTTGATCCCAAGGACAAATTCTTATAGCTAGTACACCAGTCTGGATCAAGTTACCCAAACTTTCATTTGAGTTCTAGTTGGAGATGGGGTTGAAGGCCAATGGATACATGTAGGGAAAATGTGTGGCAATGGATGAAAGCACTCTGAAATTTGAATAGCCCATCAAGCTCGATGACGAGGATTTTGGTTGAATTGGACATTCGACAAGGACTATGAGTCCATGGAATTGATTGTAAGGGAAAACCCTTACATGATGTAATATATATATATATATGTGTGTGTGTGTGTGTGTGTCTGTGTCTGTGTGTGAGAGAATAATTGAATGATGATGAACACAGAGAATAGGCCATATTTAAATATGGCTGATAGGGAATAGACATGTCTATGTATTAATAGACATGTTGTGTTATAACTAATAATTTATAATTAATTGACCTATTAATGAGTAAACAATAAACTAATAATTTATAGTTGTAGTAACCGTTTAGGTATATTACAATTCATCTTGCCTTGAAAAGATTTGTCCACGAATCTTAGATTCTGCATAATTAACTGCGACATCAAAGAGGCTTCCAAGCATGATGATAGACAATCCTTCTTTATGATTTGTTTCAGATAACAGTACCACGATATAGTAGTTCTTGAAACAATCAGTCGTATTTCCATTCAAATCGCTTTATGCATATAATTTTGTAGATAAAAACATAATGATTATAGAGGATACTCTTTGAGTTTCCAAACTGATGTCTTCTTGAAGAACTTGTGTCACCGCGTTGATACCCAATATTTTTGCATGCTTTGATGTGACATTGATTTCTATCTGACATAAAACTTCTTTAGTGTTAATCAATAGTTCTTCAAACATGGTTGGACCTTCAATCTAAGTCACATGGTTCGACTTCGAGGACCATTTGATTCAATTCGAATTCGAACTTCTCGATAAGGTTCGTTTGAGATTCGTCTTTAGATTCGAGAATATATATATATATAACTGAAATATAATAATATAAAATAAATAAAAAAGTTACATCAACAATTTAATCGTGGAATTGGAAGTACACGACTCAGGGTTTGCTTCAACTTTAAGCTCAACTGCTTAAATAAATTTAATCTCAATCGTGATTAACTTCAGTCCTCAATGGCGGAAAAATAGAATCGCAGGTTTGTGATTCCAGTTGCACTTATAGATTATAGTATGTAACTCAAATAGTGAGTTGGTGATTGAGCAGTAGCAGTGATTCGTGAACACTGAGATCAAACCTCATGGAGTTGCGAGCTCTAAGAACTAGCATGAGGGTTTCTTTGCTAAGCAGTGACAAGTAGAGAGGAAAAACTTTGTGCGTGGGTTGGGAGTCGGGACTAGGGTAGGTAGACCATAGGGTGTTAGGACTAAGGTTAGGTGAAGAAACCAAGCTCATTTTTTTTTAATTAAATTCGCCTTTAGATTCTAATCAGCTTGAGATTCGGCAAAATTCGAACCTGAAGGTTCAAATTCGTCGAATCTTGTGACTTAGCCTTCAATTACATTTGTTATGGTCTCCTTAACTGTAGTGTCAATTACTAACAACTGACTTAATTAAATTCAATTGGCTAAGGTGTCTTCTTTTGCAATTTCTTCATATACCTTGAAGATTGAAAAACCCTTTAATGATTCTGATTCATTAAGTTGGGTTTGATTAGGATTTTTCAGATGATTTATTTCCTTGTCTTTAACTGACGAGCTTGACTCCAGTTGTTCCTTGAGAATCTTTTGGTATTGAGATTCTCAGACATTTTGGGTTGCGACAACCTGTAAAACATTTATATCTTCATGTGTCGAAGAATCTTCTGGGTTTTCTTCTTCTTGTTAAAGATAGTACAGCTGCAAGACCCATTCTCAGTGAGGACGGTACCCTAGTCATTTAACTAGGGCAGAGTAATACCCTAGAAGGCACCCTAGGGCCCCCAGTAGTCTCCTGGGGTTCTTGGTCTGGGACCAAGCAGGTTGATGCCATGGCAAAGCCCCTAGCATGTGGCTAGGGCCCCTATGTGCCTTTAGGGTATTCTAGTCTAGGACCAAGGACGCAATGTCCAAGTAGATCCAGCAGGTAGAGGCAGAGACATATTCTGGTCTGGGACCAGGGAAACGATGTTCAAGTAAGTCCTGCAGGTAGTTGATCAACTTCCAGTCTGGGACTGAAGCTCAACTTAATACTGAGGACCATTCTCCAGGAGAATGGAGGACCCGGTCAAGGTCTAGGGGTTGATCAACATGATTCAGTCTGGGACTAAAACTCAACCTAAGGTTGAAAGCCATTCTTTAAGAATGGAAGATGATGATATGTGATGTCCCCTCTCCTAATTGGTTATTGCTAGGTTGCTTCTCAGGGGACTGGCCACCCCTTGACGATGTCCCTAGCACCTAACCCTTAGGAGCAGTATTGAGGACCAAAGGATCGTACCATCCGGTTTGGTTCTTTCCCTTATACAGTGATGAGAAAATATATAAAACAATGTACCTTGAGAGAGAGAAAAGATCAAAATCTTTGGTCTTGTTGGTCCTATAATTAAATGTTTGTCCACCATTATGGTTCACCTTGATCTTGTGGTTGTGTGGGTTGTTTTATTGTGGCCCCCTTGTTGACTCATGGTCCTTTATCTTACTTGGTCCTAGCACTCTCATTGTGTGCGATAACTCTTAGCACTTTTATCTTTTGGTTGGAACATTTACTTTATGACTTTATTATAAAAACATTAAATGTTTACCTTATGGTCTTATTAATAAAACCTTTATGGTTTTATTAATAAAGACCTTTGGACCACTTTATCTTTGGTTCTACTTTTTGGGCCACTTTTTCTTATCCTAAGTCAACCTAATGTTTATTTTATTTAACTTCCCTACCTTATAAAAGGAAAAGGTTATCCTTCCTTTTTCATCGTCCATTAAGTTATCTCACTTGATTATCTATCTCCGCGAATGTTTTCATCCTGTTGTTGATCGCGACTCTATGTCCTGCATGACTCATCTTCGTGTCTTTTGTTGTTGACCATCCCGCGTGGCTCTCTTTCCTCTAACTGCTCTGCATGTTTGTATACTGGGTTTATATGCTCTGTGTGATCTTTCTCTAACTGCCCCGCGTCTACTGCTCTATCTGATCTGTATGATCTCCACCTGCGTGGATTACCTTGCCCGCACTCCACCATCCGCATGACTATAGACTATGAGAGTGAACTCATCTTCGCGACTGCTGTTGATGACCATCCCACGTGGCTCTCTTCCCGCACGATCTTCCTCTGACGACCCCGCGTCTATTCCTCTGTCTAATTTGCATGATCTCCACCTGCGTGGATTACCTTGCCTACACTCCACCATCCGCGTGACTGTAGACCATGAACGTGAACTCACTAGCGTGAACCTGCGGAGTGTGAACTCATCAACACAATTTCTCTTACCCACGACCCTAGCATGGTTATATCTCTCACCAACGTGATTTCTCCAGCGTGATTTCCTTACCCGCGGTCTCTATCCTAGTGTGGTTTTATTTACACCTGTGTGACCTCTTTTATACCTGTCGTCTCTATCCTATCATTGTTGTGTATACACCAACATGACTTCATACCTGCCTTGTAGCATGACTTCATTCTTGCTCAAGGTGATCCACCTTCACTTGACTGTGTAAGTCACTATTAGCAATGTGACTGTGTGTCTCCTATCAGTATGACTATGCTGCTAATTTGATTGAAGAATTTGAGGTCTATTTACCTCTGTTATAACTTTCTCTCTCTCTAAAGGTACGCAATTTGTTTACCCAGATTGACTTGTCCCTTCGGTGACAAGATCAAACTTAAAAGTATCTGAGTATAAGGTTGATTCAAATAATGGTTAGGATTATTTAGTGTTGTTATCTCCTGTTCATTGTTTATTTATTTTTCTGTACATGGCATGTGGTGAATCATCTCAATGACCAACTTTAATGCAGTGCCCAGCAGAGCGTTAAAGTTGGACTAACTTTAACGCAGTGACCAACAGAGTGTTAAAGCTGAAAGAGATGAAAATTATGTTTAATTTTTATTGCAGATAAAATTTATTGAAATAAGTAATATTCTCAATCTAACCTTGTCTTGTTTATGCATTGAAGTATAATTATTCTTGTTAAATCTGAACCTAACCTTAAATTTCAACACTTCTATGTTAGGATCATCTACAATATTTTTGTTTTCATTGGTGTATCCTTCTACAACTTCAATTCTTTCATAATTGCCAGTAACATCGACTTCATATTCATCAGTATTTTGTGCTTTATGATTACAATCTATGCGATCGCCATTTTCTTTACAATTGATATTGCAATCATGATTGTCAATATATGATGTATCTTGATCGTCCACTACATAGTTTGTTTCAGCATCCTTGTTATCATCTTCTTTATTGAGTCCTTGGCTTTGGTTTGGATTTTGAGCAAGGTCTCCAATTTGACTTTGTTCTAGAGTTTCATGATAATTTTTTATTGATTTGGTGGTTGTGTAAACTTGATCATTCATGTGATTCTTTTGTGTTTCTTGAATGAAGTTGCAACTAATTTCTAACATATGTTCATGTTTATGGCTAAGCATCTCGTATTCCGAACAATGGTTCATTTCTGGCATATGTGTATGTTTATGGTTAGGCATTGCTTTTTGCTCCTTATATTTCAAACAGTGGTTCTTATCCTTTCTTTTGTACGGTGCCCTAGACCTTTTGTAAGGGGGAATGTAAGGTGTCACTGTATGTGATTTTTGTGTTTCTTTCGTCATGGGTGCAGAAGTAGTTTCCAACTCTTCCTTACTTGAAAATTTAGGGCACGTAACCGCTTCTTCTATCATTGGTGCCAAAGCAGTCTTCAGTTGTCCTTGATCAATATCATCTAATGTTTCTTCCTACTTCCCCTGGCTTAAGAAGTGGGATGTCATAACCGCTTCTTCTGCCCTCAACTCACTTGAGTAGGACTCATTTGCCTCTGTATTTTCTTTGTCCAAAATGTTCTTAGATTCTTCTTATATTTGTAATAGCATCGTTTTCAGTCTTGCATATAGTTCCTTTTCTTTAAATTGGATTCTTTTTATGTCTTAAAGCACTTCGTTTTTATTCCTTTAGTCTAGCTTCTTTTTATGCCTGCCTTCAATTTTTTAATCTAATAACGAAGGCTAATAACGATCTTATTAAAAGAGGGAGACATGGTGATTCTAAAAAGAATTTTTGTCTAGCCTCAAAAAAAAAATGTAAAATTTTAACTAATATTTTTTTTACTAAGGGAATCCACAACTTGGGACAGGGTTGGTACTCACATGACACGGGGTCCAGGGATCCAATCCCGCTACCGCTATACCCCTAAGTTTCGGGGGGGTTTGAACACGAGACCTTCCATTTACAACTATTTACAATGTTTCAACAATACCACTTGCTCTGCCCCCCAAGGGCTCAACAGTTAAAATATTATCTATAATAATAATTTATTATTAATATTGTCATTATAATATTATTATAAAATTTATTAGTTTTATTCTCAAATTTTCATATATTAAACCTTATAATAATAATAATAATTAAAATGTTTATAAATATATGGTTTGGAAAATACAAAAATACCTTATGTTGTTTTATAAAACCAAAGGTTAGTTTTATAAAACCCTGTACCACGTGTGGTTTTATAAAACCTTATGTTGTATTTTTTTCATGTTTTTCCTTCTTTCTCTTTTTCTTATGGGATCTCCTTCCTTCTTCTTTTTACTTCTTTTTCTTTTTGTCTTTTTTTCAATAAAGATGGCTAAAAGCCTAAGGTGAGGTCAAAAAACTAAATCCCCAAAAAAACTTGGATAATTTCGCCACATGCTCGAGAAGGCCTGAATGAAGGAGCAACAGAGATATATACCACTTGTAAGGGAAAACCCTAAGGTGAGGACGCCTGGAGCTTTGATACCACTTGTAAGGGAAAACCCTTACATGATGGAATATTTATTAATATATATATGTTTTCGAATAATGAAATGATGATGATTACAAAGAATAGGTCATGTTTAAATATGGTTGATAGGGAATAGACAAGTCGTGTAATAATTAGTCATTTATAATCAGTTGCCCTATTAATGAGTAAACAATAAACTAATAATTCATAGTTGTAATAACCAATGTTGCACGACTCGAACTTTGCTAAGACTTGGCTGGCATATGACTCGCCGACTCGGGACAGACTCGGGAAGACTCGGCAAATAGGAAAAATAAATAAAATAGGGTACAATTTGGGCAAAAAATAGAGGTTAGAGGCATTTCCAATCCCTACAAGTTATAAACTACAATCTATGCAATAATTCATAATATTATCTCATAAACACAATCAATTTTTGTATGCAAAAATTTAAATACTGATCATAGATTCATGAATTATAAGCCATAGTGTTGATAAACCATAAACAATATACCATAGTGATTTAAAAATCAGAAATGGCAACAAGTTCAAAATCAGTCTCATAACAGAAATAGAAAACCAAAATAGACAATGCCTCCATTTCCTTGAGTCTCATGCCTAACTACGAGTACACCTAAAATATGCCCCCGAGGAGCTAGTGGCAACAACGACAGACTGAAGCAACTGTGAAGCAAGTGTATTTGGAGTTTCCATTTGAGAATATGGCAGACTAGAGAGATCCTAAGTAACTCGAATCGTCAGGTAACTCCTCCTCCACAACCCACTCAGACTCTAAATCAATATCATCCAATAAAATTGGATCTAGGTCCTTCAGTTGCATTTTCCTTGTGAGCATTCGAAGGTTCTAGTAGATGAAAACCAACTTCTCCAACCTTGCATGCTCCAACCTATTCCGCTTTTTGTTGTGGATGTGCTTAAACACCAACCAATTGCGCTCACAACTTGAAGCGATACAAGGTTGACTTAGAACTTTGATGGCAAATTCTTGTAATTGTGGTGCCTCAAAGCTACAATCTATCCACCAATGGGCTGTAAAAATTAAAAACATCAAAAATTACAAGTTTTGCAATGCCAAAATTGAAAAAGATAACTAGCAAATTTATAAGCTAAGTTCTAAGTTATAAAAATTTAGTTTTTACAAATTGAATCTAACATGGCATTTTCTTATCGTTGGGTTGAGCTAAATCCAAACATGCCAGATGCTTCTTTGTACATATCACGTTGCAAGTTGAATTTGTCCTGAATTTCTGGATCCAGGAACATCTTCTCAATGCATATCATGACCTCTCATCACCTCATGATCTCTTTGAATGTTACAGTTTGGATTATAGAATAAGCTCGGATTGAGATATGCTCCCGCTGCATGCAATGGTGATGAGTCCTACCTGGAATCAATAATCTGCCATATAGGGAGATGTTTTGATGAATCCCCCTTATAAAAAGTCTTGATGGCCTCTTTGGCCCTATCCATGCCCTCATAAATGTATCCCATTGCAGGTTTCTCTCCACCCATGATCCTCAAGACTTTTACAAGTGGCTAAGTGAAGCTGACAATTTCAACGACTTTCTCCTACAAACCATCTCCTAAGAGAGACAGCTTCACAGTAACTGCATTTGGCTTTGTGCTATCTTTCCAATATATCCATTCCTGGCTACAAAATATCCGTCTCAAAGCTTGGTACTCATTCAAAAGGCTATGGAGGGAACGAAAAAGTTGTGGCAAACCGTGTGATAGCAGGGCAACTAAGTTCACCCTGTGTGTATTCCCTCATAAAGTTTAAGATCCAAGCATGGTTATAGATATACTTGGTTATTTGTTTGCACTCTTGCACAACAACTTGCACCGATTCCATCTTCTCGATGTCCTCCAACATCAAGTCTATGCAATGGGCAGCACATGGAGTCCAAAAGATGGTGGGGTATTTTGCAGAAAGCAACCTTCTAGCTGCCACATAATTTGCAGCGTTATCTGTGACTAACTGGACAACATTTGCCACCCCAACTTCCTCCACAACATCAACTAACAAAGAAAAAATTAGATGTGCATCTTTTACATGCAAGAATGCATCAATGGATTTTAGGAACATGGTTCCTTTAGGGCAAAGCTATAACAAAATTAATGATTGTTCTGCCCCTTTGATATGTCCACCCCTCAAACAAAATTGTGCAACCTGTAAACTTTCATGACTTTTTAATGGTCTCCAATTGTTCCTTAACACACTCGAGCTCCTCATCAAGCTCTTTCCCCCTAAGTGCATTATAAGAGGGGACTTTGTATCCAAGGCTAGCAACTGCAATAGCATCAACCATAGGCTAATAAAAATATGACTTTGCATAGTTAAATGAAAGATTGTTAAGGTAACAAAATCTCCTCATTGCCATATCAGCTTCCTTTCTCTTCTTTTCATTAAAGCTCTCCAAGGAAGATTGAGATCCTAGAGTTGTACAAGGAAGGAAGAAAGAAGAAGCTATACTTCTTTTTGTTGCAACAGTTGATGTGGGCCCTCATGTACTTGGATTCGGTGGTCCCATTGACTCTCTACCTATCATGGAAGTTTCAAACTTGTATCTTACCCTCTTTTCACTTTGTTCTCTAATGGCATGAAGAGCGGATGCCATTTCAACTGTGACTTCATCAGGGCATTTGTCACAAACCACCACATCTTTGCAAGCAACTCTTGCAAGGTGGTACTTCAACCTATTTATGGCCCTAGACATATGGGTTGAGCAGAAATTGCAAGTGACCCTATGGTGATCATCAAGATTAACCCGCACACAATATTGCCACGTTGAATCAAGAGGCCCTCTAGCCTTGGGTTTAGGTGCCATGGAATCTGAATTGCAAAAACATTAAATGTTCTACATTAATAAACAATTATTATCAATGATCACATATTTATTTCTAAACTTTAATTTTAATTTTTTTTAAACTGATTATCAATGTCAAATTTCAATGATCATCATCATCTGTACACATTCCTTTCTAAATTTTAATTTTAATTTTTTTAGTTATTTAATGGTGGTCGAGTGTGGCCCTATAGAGTATCTCTGCCCACATGCCCTATGTGGTTGAGATGCTCATCCATAGGGCATATTTTTATTTGCTTCAGTTGCTCTGTGCGGCTGAAGCAAATAAAAACATGCCCTGTGGTTGAGTATCTCAGCTACACAGGGCTGTGGGATGAGATACTCAACCACAACCTACAGGGCCACACTTTCTTAAAAATAACCATTAGATAACAAAAAAATTCAAATCAATGAAAAAAAATCAATACAATCATTGTAAACAATAAAAATATCATTTGAATGTTTGACTGTTTGTAAACAATAAAAAACATTGCATTTTAATATTTAATGCTTATATTACATATTAACTTGTTTTTGTTGTGCCTTATGGCTGAGTATCTCAGCCCACAGACCTATGTGGCTGAAATACTCAGCCACTTGGCATACGAAAAATACAATAAACAATAAACAATGTTGTATTTTTTGTATGACATGTGGTTGAGTATCTCAGCCACACATGCACAACAAAAATAACTTCAAATAAATATTAAACAATATATAAAACTAAAATAAAATAAAATAAATAAACAAAAATTGAATTGAACCTAGCCAGATGCTTGATGGAAATCGACAATGACACTCTAGCCTCCTCCAGAACTGTCTCCACGTGAGGTCAACGACTCAACGGTCCACACTCCACCAGCAAATGACACTCCACCGACGAATGAAAACACTCGTATCACTCAAAAATGGAAAGGAAATGGCACTCGATCACAGACAGATGGCACTCATATCACTCAAAAATTGAAAGGAACTAGAAGAATGAAAGGCTGGGACCTGCAGGCATTGTTTACAGCCTCTTCGATGTGGCTTTTCCCTCCAAAAATAGTGAACTAAAACCCCTATTTCTTTCAGGTCCGGGCTAAAAATTGCGACCATTTATTTTTCCCTAATTTCTTTCACGTTCAGTTGAGTCCACGCAAGTCCTTCAAGTTTCGACAAGTTCCAATGAGTTTTGCGAGATGGCCAAGTCTTGACCGAGTCTCCTGCGAGTACTGGGTACAATGTTTGACTCAACGCTACTGACGAGTACTCACGAGTCCAGCGCGAGTCATGCTTCACTGGTAATAACCATTTAGGTTTATTACACTGCTTGTAGGTAAAAAGTTGTATACTCAACCTTTGGACTAAATGTGCCCTTTAGGTGTGCTCGTTGTCACCTTTATGGGCACACGGTGGCTAGTTGTAATCTATGATTCTGACGATAAGTTTGAAAGCCAAAGCAAAAGGCAGAGAAAAATAAACAAGTGAAGGAGGTAACAGGCTCTCAAGTCCCTTTTGGAGCTGGTAAGGAATTGAGGGGTCAAGAGGAGCAAGCTATCGATGAATCCCTAGGAAATCCGACTATAGCTTCAAAGGATGCTACTTCTTATGTTCATATGCTCTATAATTCAAAATATAAGAAATCCATGTGTGAAAGGCTTGCATTCCCATGCTCTTGAATAACTAGTTTTCATGAATTTGGCTTCAAGCTTGAAAGAGTTTTATATCATATTTGTATGAGGACTTTTCTCTGAGTTTGATGTTGTTGGCGCAGAAATTTGCATGTTGTAGATGGCCATTATATGTCATGTTACTATCTGAACAATTTATTCTAATGTTCATGTGCCAAACTTAAGCTAGTAATGCAATTTCCTCATAAGCAATTCCCATGAAAGTTACAATACAGATGTTGCACCTCATAATCAGTTTGAAAAGCTTAATAACCATGAATAATGAGAGCCATTGATGTCTGATATGCATCCCCATACTCTGTTCTGAAAGTTGGGAGGGTCGTACTGCATTTGGAGAGCCAAAAGTGTCATCTACCCTTGGGGTTTTAACATCGATTTTCCTAGTGTTTTTGTCCTTCTTTCCCTAGAGTCAAAAGAAAGTTGCATAAGTATTTGGAAAATGTATGAGCATTCATAATATGCATTAGGATTTCCTAAGACCCCTCAAGCTCTTCCATACAGAATTTGAAGTCATTTGGGTGCATTTGAATCGACTATGTCCAAATGAGTTTTCTGATTCGACCATCGAGTATCAGAGGTCTGTTAGGATATTTTAAATCCCATAGGATCCTTCCATAAGAAATTTGGAAAGGTTCAATGGTGTTTGGAACCAAACCAAGAAAGACTAGTTTACTACTTTTTCCTAGTTTCGAAATTAGACAAAGTATTGAAGGAGGAGGTATGTAAACTGTTTGTGAAAAGTCCTCAGACACACCATATTAAGAAGCCTCATATATCAATTTGTCAAGCCTATTAGAACCTAATATGACTTCCCTTAAGCTTCCCCAATTGTCTCATAACCATGGAGTCAGTGTGAAATCCATTGTCAATGAGGGCGTTGAGAAAGAATGTTTTCAATGTCAACGTTTTGAAGCCTCTTTCAAATATTTTGGATAGTGTGCCTAATTTCCCCAAAAAGGTACATTACATTAGAACTAGTAATGTTGAATTTTTGTACCTAGGGAAGTGTTCCCCTGGTGACTTTGTGCCTTTGTCACTAAAAAGGGGACAAGTTACATGACCCTTGTATTAATTACTTTAAACGAGTAATTAATGCACTTTAGAGAATAAAGTGGCTTTTTAAATCAATTTAAGTGGAGTTGAGAGAGAAAATATTTAATGGGGAGAAAAGTGATTTTTCTAATCCATTGATGGGAAAACACTAGAACAAATGTGGGCCCTTGATCTAGTGACCTTTCAGCGACCCTAAGAAGATGAAATGAAAAGGCAAGGGAAACAATAAAAAAAGGCACCCATTCCTCATTTTGAAACCAAGAGAGTTGGAGAGCAAATTTGAGTAGAGAGCAATTCGACTTCTTGAGAAGAGAAGAAGAAAAACGCAGGACAGAGAAATAGCATACGGGCACGAATTCCAAGAATCCGTACATTAGGTCCATACAACAGTTCTAGGCATGTTTTTCGAGAAGAAAAGCAATGGCACACATTGCCAGGCAGTGACACGAATTTCAAGAGGGCAAAAATCCGTACAATATATACAGTGGCACAATTTTTGAAGTCCGTACAAGGCATGCTTTTCTAGAAAAAAAATCCATGGGCACATTTTTCGAGGTTTGTACAGTCTGTACACTGCTGTTTTGGCATGAATTATAAGACAAAATTCTGGTTTTGTAGATGAGATATGTTGTAATTCTGTTGTTGCACTTTATTTTGCTGAAGAAATAAAAAGAACTCTCTCAAACAAGCTTTCCCCTTGTGGGTTTTTCCTGGGCAATTTGCCAAAAATACTATGACTGAAGATTTTTTGTGGCTGTCCAAAAATTCCTGTCAGTGAATTTTTTCAATGTTTCATGTACAATTTGTTTATGAGAAATCAATTCATCTACAGCAGAAATGTTTATTGGGTTGGGTATTAAACAATGAGCAAGAGACTTGAAACCGGAGTGGTAAAAGACACTTAAATTAACAAGTAAAACAAGAGTCTATTATCCCTCAAGCATCTCACTAATGTGGAGAAGCCTAATATGATCCTAATTCAAGAGACTGTGCATAGGAGGAGGATTTGGTTTTTGAGCTTCGTAAGCAATTTGGGGGATGGGATTTCCTTGCTATAGACTCGAATGGACACTCAAGTGGTGTTA
The DNA here is from genome assembly GCA_001517045.1 of Pseudotsuga menziesii. NCBI lineage: Eukaryota > Viridiplantae > Streptophyta > Pinopsida > Pinales > Pinaceae > Pseudotsuga > Pseudotsuga menziesii. The sequence continues at coordinate 97,788 of LPNX010622115.1, forward strand.
TAAATGGTTTTTCTAATCATTTGCCTTTGTTTGACTGTTTTGTAGTTAGCTCAGGCTTGTGCACGAAAGTTCATTGCAAGAGTTTGGATAGGTCTTTCACAGTTCTAAATCTATACATACCGTACAATGGGAAGCAAGCTTTTTGGGATTAATTGTTTGCATTGCAATGTTTAAAGGTGAATAATCTCATTATTTGGGGGGGTGTCAACCTTACTATATGTTACACAAAAGTTTAGGGGTTTGCAACTCGAGAAGATAGACTTGCTCAGTGTTTTTTGGACAAGTTCGAGGAGGTTGAGTGTATTGACGTGGAACATTGCCAGCTTCAGTTGAACTGGAGCAACAATCGAGTTGATGCAGAGGGGATAGCTAAGAGACTCAGTCGATTTCTAGTACATGACAATATCCTGCAGTTGATGGAGCGCTATAAGTCATGGGTTGGTAGCAATAGATTCTCGAATAACTTCCCCATTTTTTGGACCTAGGTGTAAATGAAGCCAAGCCAAGAGCTCCATTCAAATACAACTCATGTTGGTCAAAGGAAGAAGAATTGCAGCAGATTGCAAAACAGAATTGGAAACACATCGAGGAAGTCGGTGAAAGTGTTGGTCCCCAATTTGCCACTTCGCTTCATGTCCACAACCGGTGGTGAAATAATGGGGAAAGGAGCAGCACCATAAATGGGATAAACTGATTTTAGATGTGGAAGAAAAAATTGGGCAATTCTTTGAACTCACAAGGAGGGGATTGTAGAAGAAAGGGCTTGGGAATCGATTATTAATTTGGAGCAAAGGAAGGACAAGCTTCCAAGAGGTCGAGAAAATGAATGGAAATTAAAGAGTCGATCTCTCTAGTTAGCTTAGGGCGACCAAAATACCAAATATTTTCAAAATTTTAAGGAGTTCGAATACCATTTGGGAGTTAAAAGATGGGAAAGGGCAACTGATCTGTGGGTTTCATGACCTCACTCGTATGGGGGTCAATCACTTTAATAATACTTTCAAGGAGCTTGTTAGAGATCATTTTAGAGAGGTCTTGAATCTTGTGGCAAAAATTCCTAGTTTGGTTGAAGAATATGAGAAAGAGCGCTTTCGCCCTATAAACTTGGAAGAAATTCATGCAATTATTTGTCCATTACATCAAAAGTGATAACAGTTCATCTTAAGCCATTTCTTTCGTGAGTTCTCAGCAGAACGGTTCGGATTTCTCAAAGAGAGGCTTATGAATGAAGTTATCAGCTCGACACAGGAAGGTATGCATTCGTTAAAGATAAATCACATCCTTGCAACAGTTATTAAATCAGATTTATCACAAGATTATGATCGTGTCTCTTGGCTAGGCCTAACGCTTCTCTTGCTTCATGTGGGATTTAGTCTGAATGTAATTTGGTGGATTATAGGATGTCTAATCACATTCTCCTTCGCAATGTTGATAAATGCTGAAATTTTTAAGCCTTCACAAGGTTTTAGACAGGGGTATCCGCTATCCACTTATCTCTTTCTTTTGGTTGTGCAACGTTTAAGTCAAGCTATTCATGCTACGAGGAGGAGGAGGAGAAAGATTCAAGGGATTTCATTTGGAGGTCATGAGCTCTTGACTCACTTGTTGTTTGTAGATGATATTCTATTTTTTTGTTTTAATTCAGTTGATGGAAAGCAATACAAGGTCATTATTGATATTTTTTGTTGGGAAACAAGTATGAAGATTAACACTAGTAAGCCCGGTGGGCTAGCTCAAGTGGTTGAGTGCTGTAAGTTGTGAGCAGAAGGTCTCAGGGTCAAATCCCCGAGTGGCTATACATTGGTATATAAGGGCTTCACTTGATGTCCCCATCGGGTTAGCTCCGTAATCAGAGCGAGGGGTGAGGCCCCTTCATGTGGGCCCCCCGTGAATTCTTCCTATGGATGTAGCAACCCCCTGGGGGGTTTGTGAACCACACTTCAAAAAAAAATGAAGATTAACATTACTAAGTTGATGGTTTATTGCCCCAAAGGTCTCATTCAATGAAGGGATACTTAGGAGGGTTTGTTTCTTTTCTCAATTCATAATTTGGAATATGGCACTAAGTGCTTGGGGTGTATTCTCAAACCCGATAAGTATGGTAAAGTAGATTAGTCTTGGATCACTGCCAAAATTGAGAATAGGGAAAATTGTTTGTGTAACCTTTGGCTCCCTTGTGGAGGACAGTTGGTGCTTATCAAATCTGTGTTGGATGTCTATTGTCATTCCTCTCTATTGGCGTTTGATGGCTCACATTCCTAAAGGAACATTTGATAAGATTCAGCAAATTTGTTTTAACTATCTGTGGAAAGGTAAGAGCAACTATCAAGGCTCCCATCTAGGAAACTAGAAAACTATTGCCTCTCAAAAAAGTCTCAGGCTCTCAGACTATGGGGGCTTTAAAAATATCTTTCTTTTCAATCAAATTCTAGCAATTAAATCCTTGTGAATCTTCTTCACCAAATATAGTCTATGGTAAACAATGTTGATCGCTAAGTGTATAGGCTATAGCCCCAGACTTAGTTATTAGGATCAGGTTTGAGCATTAGGGTGGGTATTGATTCCATTGCAAGATGTGGCCCTAATATTTGGCTGCTAGTGGATCTTATCCATTATTTCCAAGAAAGAGGGCAATGCGCTCTTGCCAAATTTGCAAACCCTAACACTACAGATCTATAGAGTCAAAGTTCAAAGTAGGCTAGAGATTTGGCTCCGAATGGCGTTTGGGCTCAGTGTTGTCACTGGTTTGTTTTGGAGCTCTGCAAGGCTCTCATTCGCATTAGTGAGAAGGATGAAGATTTGGATTGGGTTTTTCAACGCAAAAGGGGATATTACTCAGCCACGCTAGGATACTTGGCTTTAAAAATGGTGATAGAAGAGTGGTTTATGGTGGTGGCTGGAATTGTGGAAGGTGGCAGCTTCCCCAAAGAGCATCCTCTTCCTTTGGTTAGCCTTGAACAGGCACGTTTTGACGTGGGACAGATTGCAACAACAGAAAAAACAGGGTCCGAGCATTTGTATGTTGTGCCAAGCCAACGAGGAATCTAATGATCATTTATCTCTTCACTATTCCTATTTGAAGCAGGTTTGGAAGGAGACTGAACAGCAATTAAAGGTTCAAGAGTTGTGTGAGAGACTCTGCAGTAGCATGTTTCTTAGATTTTTTCACTTGGCCAGGATTAGAGGAGTTTCATCCTCTCCCCTGTCTGGTGAACTGGGAGATATGGCAGGCGCATAATGCTGCCTTCTTTGAGGAGAAGTTGCCCCCAACAATCAATATCACTGCACAAGTTTTAGCATTGTTTAATCATTACAAACAGACTCTGAATCATAGACCTGAGCATGTCATTGGGACACTGGTTATTAACAGGGAATTCGCATGGTGTTTTTTTTATGGCATGTGTCAGGCAGAAGAGCGCAGCTGTGGTATTGGTTTCATTTTGTTTCGTTCAGAGGAGCTCAGGAAAGGTGTTTTTGGGCACAGGAACAAATAGCTTGGCTGAAATTCACAGCCCTATTTCATTTGCTGAAGTTGGTGTTGGAGATGGGGATCAAGAGGGTCCAAGTTTTCAGTGACTACATTACCATTATATGAGTGAAGGGCAAAATTTAGGTACAGGAAATTGGGTTTCATCACCTGGCATTGCATTTGAAGGAGATCAGCGTGCAATTCTTGATGGTGAGTTATGCTCATGTGTATCGTGAGATAAATGTTGATGTGGATTCTCTTTCAAAACAGGCTCTGAGATTGGATCCTGGCTGTCTTCATGTTCATGAGTTTGGTGACGGCAACTTGCTCTCACACAGGAATTATAATATCTAATGGGTTATACTAGTTATGCTTTGACAGACTATTCTCTTTTTATATTTTGTCAAAGTGGTAGAACCAGCTGTTTGGATAAGCTTGTAGAAATAAATCTGCTAGATTTGCATAGGGATTTTGAACTTTCAGTGGAATCAACTTCTAGGATTTTTGACAACGTACCACTGGCACCTGCAGTATGTTTTTTTTCCTGAATTAAAAAAATACAAAAGATTAGAGGAAACTAAGTCCAGGATCGAAGCTGACGTCTTATTTTAGGACATCCTCTCCCAGGAAGTAGAATGCAATAACAGATGCCTAGTGCAAAGAAGGTATGGAAGCTAAAATGAAGAAACATCTGGTTAAAGGCTGGAGATCGCAATACCAAGCTTTTAATAAAATGGTTAACACCCAAAGAATGCAAAACAATATACTAGACATCACCCTTGAATATAAAATTAGAATCAAGAATTTCCAGGCAGATAAGGCAAGCAGCTAATTGATCTTATAAGAATATTTAATAAGAAATAACTGAATTGGGTCAAACTTCAAAACCAAACAAGAGATGTTGGAATTCATTCCAAAATTCCTTCAGAAGAGGAAAATTAATCGTTGTTCAGGTCGTTGTATCTGGAATTAGAGCTCATAGTCAAGTTTCATGTAGACAAAGCAACTGGCCAGGAAGGAATTCAAATAAAACTTTACAGATACTTAATGACTAAGGAAAAGTTGCCAGCAGTCATAGAATCAGCATGGAAAGGCAAGCAGTTAGAAGCTATTAACTCCTTCCTAGCTTTATTCCCTGAAAAAAAGAATCCTTCCAATATTACAAGCTTTCAGCTTTTTTTATGCAACACCTAATATAAAATCATTATGACCAAAATCACAGCAGAAAGGATGCTTTATGCGCAATAACCAGGAGAAGACAAGATCAATGGTCAACCTCAACATGGCAAATGATTTGATAAAGAGCCAATCATGACCTTCCTTAAGAAAGCATTTGGAAAATTTGCTTTTCAGAACCTTGAATCAATTGGGTCAATGCATGCATTGACTCTTGAGTCATCATGCATTGAACACCTTGTGAATAGAAAACCTGCAGACGTTTTTTAAGGATCAAGGGGAATTTAGCAAACATGCCTACTCTCCACTGGTTTGTATATGATCGTGGCAGAAGCGGTGGATAGAGCACTGAAATGTAATAAAGGTAGCGATAATCTTCTGGGAATAGTAATGGTCAAAGAAGCCAAATCTCTAAATCATGCTCAATTTGCAATCGACACTCTTCTGCTTTGAATTGCTTCTTCTATGATAGATAATAGATTCAAAAAATTATTAGAGAAATACCTACTGGAATTAAGAGGTAAATTATGAGGGAAAACGAAATTTACACCATCAACACCTCAGAGCCTTTGGTTAAACGAATGTCTAGGATCCTGAGATTAAAATTAGAATGTACAAACAATTGCTTTTTTTACTTAGGGATCCTTTGAGCTTCCAGAAAATAAAATCAATGGATTGAAATCCAATCCTGACTGAAGTAAAGAAAAAAGTAGAGATGGGAAATCTCTATGGTTAAATCCTCAAGCCAGAGTGGTTGTGACAAAGTCAGTCCTCACAGCACTTGCTGGTTACTAGTTCTCAATACTTACAGATCCTCAGATCCATTTTTTGGCGATAAAGGGAAGCATGATGGGAAAGAAAATTACACCGTCTCCTAGGGGATAATTCAAAAAAAAATTAACAGGGAATTTGGCAGTAGAAATCTTGCACTGAAGATGAAGATCCTGGGAGCCAATCCAGCATGGCACTCCTTAATACAGTTGACAAAAGTTGTTCTCCCTAGTCCCATTGACCTATTTTGGTCATCCATGAACATTAATTACACCAAGAGAAACAAGGTGCACTCTACAGCCTAGTATGGATGAGATGTGTAACGTAACATCCATAATGATAAAAAACTAAAACAATATAAAAGTTCAGGTCCATAATGAAAAACATCAAAAATAAATAAATAAAAGCAGACCATAAAAATAATATAATAAGCCATCATAGATCCATCTTAAACTCAATATTTTAAGCACCAAGATATTTGCAGCTCGTCTTCTATTTTTATCCCTCTCTGTGCTAAATAGATACAGGGTTAACATGGATCTGTGCTAGTATAATTACATTTCTTGCATGCAAAAGAGCTTGAGCTGTCATGCAATTTGCAAAGACTGGAAACAGGGAGATGTGTTAGGAACTTAAGCAACACAGTTACACAAACGATGCCCCATTATAGGACTTGGATAGAAAATTGTACACTAACCATGGAATTTGAAATTTTTTACCTTGGTTCCACCTTCAAAACAGTGAACTATAACAAAATCAACTTATTCTATGTTAGCAAGATTAGAGATCTTTCCATTTTAACATTCAATGAACTTGGAATATCAAATTCCTCACCTGGATTTGGCAGAAATTGTTGGCAACCAAAGCAAGTCCTTGGAAGCCTCTCATTTGATGATATCCTACCAAGTACTTCTTCAAATGGTGTAACTGGGAAAAGATGATGATATGACCTTGCTAAGTGAGGAGAAGATACAAGAGTTAAACCGCAGATATGGCATTCAGTTGGAAGGTCACACACACGTGCTTTGCACCTGGGACATGTATAGCCTCCACCTATCTTCACTTCTTTGTGACAAGCACAAATAGAAATAACTCCTTCTGCACCTCTCTGAGGAAAACCCATCTTGACCAAGCTGGCAACAGCAAACTCTGCTATGGCTGGTGGTGGAGGGCCATGCTCAAGCAGAAGATCCTTGAAATGTGACTGAAGAATAAACATAAAACAGTTACAAAGGCTACATGCAAAAATGAAATGTTATTGTTTACAGTTATTGCCCAATCAAGCTCACCTCATCTAATGCCACAGAATAGATTCCTCCTGTCTCCTCACAGAGATGTTTGCAAATATAAATTTCTGCAGACAATCCAACCACTGAGCATCGCATTTTTGCATCCTTGCATTTCTTTATAGTTTCCATGATATCCCCTGGATCGCAAGTGCTTAGTGCTGAATACAAGACTAGAACTTCCCGATGTCCATATGATGGAATCTGACTCAGATAACCATGAGCAAGGTCCAGAGCATTTTGCAGAGAAGAATCTCCAGAGCATTCAAGATTACTCGTCAAAGCCTTAATGTGTGATTCAGGGCTACCACTAAGATCTGTCAAGCGATGTGCAACACCATTTTTTATAATAACAACACCCAGCTGACTAAGTGGATTCTGATCAAAAAATTCTCTCACAAATGCCTCGACAGAATTTGCAACGACCACCATTCGATTTGGCTTGAAATCCTTCTCTGCTGCTGCCTATGTGGAACATACACCAGAATGTCACCAGCTTTAGCATCTGATCGCCTACCTGCGTTCCAAAGAAATCACTATGACTAATAGAGGCTATGACTTATTAGTAGCTAAATATCCAGAAAGAGATATAGTGGCATGAGCATCCAATAGGGAGAGAAACATCGTTTGCCAGCCTTGATATATCCATTCATGAACCCTAAATAATGGCTGAGCATGATCCACAATTATGCAAGGCATGGGATGAAAAAGACCATTGAATGGCATTATCAGCATAGAAGTTAAAACTTAAAAGTTCATACGATGCAAAGCAGACAAATGAATTTGGTATACATGAAATTTCATTGAAACCTGTATGGTGATTCCATTACTTATATACAGATGGCATATGTTATTTTAATAGAAATGGGGGATGATGCCAAAGTACTCCTCAAAAGGGCATTGAAACATTAGCTACAGGTAACATTTAAATTTTTAATGAGCATAAATTAGTAAGTATTGTGATGAAATGAAAATGAAATGGGGTTTAATCCAATACAAGAAAAGAATTGAAGATTTCAGAGAGCGTCAAAAGCAGCATCAAAATTTGACAAAGATTAACAAGTGTATTTAAACAAGTGGCTTAAAATAAAATCCCAAGAAATGCATGATTGAAATGGTATGGACTTTGGAGTCATCATGATTAGCTAAAAACTACATTACCAGATCCATCTTTCCTGGATGCTATTTCTATGGATTGAATCTGAATCCGCCAGGATCCGGCTAATATTCAGCTATGAAACAAATCCTCACCATGCTGAAACAGATCCTAAGCCAGAGAAACAGATCTCCTTAGCAGAATATTTCTCCTAAAAAGGATATCAACTTATTTTTGACCCCGAGTTCAGTCAAAACCAATTTTTTATTGGAGGATTGCCCCCAATACTTGTTGAAACCCTGAACACCTAAAACACATCCAGTCTATAAGAAGACTGCTTTACCCCTTTAGCAAACACGAAATAATTTATATCCTGGATGTTTGATAGAAGCAGAGCTAGGAATTGAACTACAAAGACATTGGGCAGAATGCAATCACTTCAACATTATAGTTTGTGAAAGCTACAGCCTAAAGATAGGCCATTGGTTCTACAGTTTACTCCTCGACTCTTTGAATATTAGTTATTTTTCTGTGCTGCATTCTTCTCTCTCAGTTCTATTACTGTTTTCAAATGTGAATAAATTCAGATTTCTGTTTCTGCTTGTAATTTTTGTTTTGTTCATGCTGTTCTGTTTCTGTTTATGCTTACGTTCTGTTAAAATGTTCTGTTAACCCAAAGATGCCTTCTAATCTGTGGAAAGCAATCTCTCAAGAGATCTAGGAACAGTAGTAATATTTTTTGTTTGTATTTCATTATTGTAGTGAGTTTTGAGTCTGACACTGTATGTTACTATGTAGTGAAGCTGTAAGCTTCAAGACAGGCTTAAAATAACAAGTTTTAAGTTTAATGGATTTTCTCTTTGCTGCCAAAAATGTATTCAGGATTGATAAATTTCTGATTAATCCCTCTTTTAAGATTCCATTATCCTCTGTTGACTGTTTAATTAAATTGGTCCCCTATATTTTACCAACTCAGCACTCTACAGTATTGAAGTGCTGCCCTAACAGCCCATTTTATCCCAAGTTCCAACATATAACATTCATGTACAATCATAATATCTGCAGTTTCTTTGAAACATTATATCTTTTGACATTTGAAATATTAATTCTAAATCTACGCAGCGGGGAGTGGGGCAAGAAGCAAAATTTTCAAAGCTCTTGTTTCGGGAGCATTTTGGAAACATTTTTTGTTATAGTATATAATTTAATATATTTTAATGGATTTATATCTAAAAAACATGTAGGATGTTGAATTAGCTATAGAAAACATGGATTAAACCATATAACATCAATCATCTAGTAGTTATAACTTATAACATTGTCATCAAATGATCAACCAAGTATAGGAACTTTTAGTATAGGAGAGGCAGAGAGCACCTCGGGAGCACACTCCCAAAACTGGGAGCGTTTTGGGAGCGAGCTTCGGGAGTGGGAGCAAAGGGGGGATGGCACTCCCCCACAACAATTATAAAAACATTATATATTTTGTGTACTTGCCATTTCCCTGCAGTAACCAGTGCCTGGTCTTTCAAAATTCTGGCAGATCTAGAAACAACTCTGTATCCTGGTAAACCTCGGTTTGAAAACAGCTGTGTTACCGGATCCACCACCCCAGTGTGTAGGATCCGTGGATCCACTGACCCAATACATATCCGGATCGGATCCACCATGGAAATGGAACCCCTGCAGAAGGAAACGTATCATGGTCCCATGAAACGGATGCTGTGAAAAATAAAAATAAAATCCTAAAATTTTCAAATGGATCCAGTGCTTCTATGACCCATTGATCCCCCAAAAAAATTATTATTTAATGAAAAACTTAAAAAAAACTAAACACCTAATGGCTAAAAGCATAAACCCCATTCCTGCTCAAGGTCTGATCTATCCTTATGTCAAGATATGCTCTTGAACTCTGATATACTGCTCAACATTTTTATTTGATATATCTTTATGGTCAAGGTCTGTTGTCAAGGGTTGATAGGGACACGTGGATGTGGCTCACAAAAACACTATTATGACCTGCTTCAAGTTCATGCTGAAATGGTTTTTACAATTATCAATATCACAACTTATCAAATTATCAGTTATGTTACATGAACTCTTTTTTTTGGCAATATAGTTCTACTCTTGTGTTTCCTAAATAGTTTTGTTTATTCATTCTACTTTTTCTATTTATTATAAAAATATTTTTATATTTGTTTCTACTTGCCATTTCCCCACCGTATCCAGATCCTGGGTTTTAAAAAATCTAGCAAATCCGTATCTGGATCCAAAAACCTAAAAAGGAGATACATGAAAAAGCACCCACCCATAGAAAATGCAAGGATTGAACATAGACCAAAATTGTACATTCAAATAACAGATAGGCATACAAAAGAATCATTCATAAAAAGTAACTATTGGTTGAGAATGCCCACAAGGAGAAAAAAGCTTATCAGGGCCGACCAAAACGCAGACCTGTTATTGTTATTCTTATAACAAAACTATCTGATAGACTTGTTGAAAGTTAACAAAGATGGCAGAGAATTAGGAGCACAAAAAATGAAATGGAAAAAGCCTTAAGCTACTTACCATGGAAGTACATTCCACTCAGTATTCCACTCAGTAAAGAAAATGCATGGGCATGCAACCATGGTAAATTGTTTGTGAGCTTAGAAAATACAAGAACTGCATTGTAAAAAGGGATATAGACGGTAATAGATTGGAGTAGTTATAATCAGGTTTTAGAAAAGTTAATGCAAGAATACAAACAGAGAAATGCCAAAGATCTTCATAAATGAGATATGAAAAATGCCAAAGATCTCCATAAATGAGATAAGAATAAAAATAGATGCCTACTACCAAAAAAGAATGCTATTTAAAAAATATCCTATCTAATTTCCGAAAAACAGAATGAGTTCGATTGTTGAAAAAGACAAACAAAGCATTGACAAAAATATTAACAAAGATGGCAAAGAATTAGGAGCACAAAAAGAGAGATGGAAAAAGCCTTAAGCTGCTTACCATGGAAGTACATTCCACTCAGTAAAGAAGATGCATGGGCATGCAAACATGGTAGATTGTTTGTGAGCTTAGAAAATACAAGAACTGCATTGTAAAAAGGGATATAGACGGTAATAGATTGGAGTAGCTATAATCAGGTTTTAGAAAAGTCAATGCAAGAATACAAACAGAGAAATGCCAAAGTTCTTCATAAATGAGATATGAAAAATGCCAAAGATCTCCATAAATGAGATAAGAATAAAAATAGATGCCTACTACCAAAAAAGAATGCTATTTAAAAAATATCCTATCTAATTTCCCAAAAACAGAATGAGTTCGATTGTTAAAAAAGACAAACAAAGCATTGACAAAAATGAAAGTCATAAACACTCATGATGTATTGCCATAAATAACACATATTACTTTTTCCTAGCCATATATGTTCGTATGAATGATGTATTTCATACAATAGAGGTATATGTTGTACAACATCCAAGTCAATGTTGAGAATAATATTCTAAAGAACACTGCTTAATTAGCACTGACCATTGTCCAAGAGGTTCCTTTGAAATTGAGAAGCGAAACAAATACAGAGCCTTGCCTCCTGCTTCCTAAGTTCTAACTAGACTGAGTCACTGAGGTCAGCTCCTGTTACAATAAAGGAGCCAGAAAAATGAAAGCTTTGGAGTCTGGACTATATAACCAATTTGGGAGAGGGCAATGGCAAAACTGATAAATCCATCTAACCAGTTTAAACCTTAATAAAAGCATTTCACTTTGGTTGCATTTCCAATGGATCACAATAAATCGTACTGACAACAGAAATACGCAAAGAAAATAGGGATGCTTAATTAGTCCTAACCATTGTCGAACTTGTTTTGAAGTTGACAAGCGAAACTACTACAGAGCCTTGCTTCCTGATTTCTAACTAGACGAAGGTTAGCAAGTGACTACACTAAAGAAGCCAGAAAAAGAAAACTTTGGACTATATTCCCGATTTGGTAGACAGGCAAGGCAATTATAGGGCCCTCAAGTAAGAAGCCCGAATTACAAGTTTGGTAATGGCAATACCATAAAGTACTAAAGGTAATAACTGTGAAACAATGACAAGAGACAATTCATCAATGCAGCTTCTCGTTTTGTAGAAAAACTGTTATGGTTGTACTTGTAACTGAAAGTCTAAGCACCCAGGCCTGAATAAAGGTACCCTAACGCTTTCCATGATTGCTATCATATGTTGGTCGCACAACGCTATACTAAGATAGATTTTATTTGCCTGAACTGACAAAATGCTCATAGATCATACCAAGGACTCTATTTCAACAATTTGACCTTTCAGATCTTCTTGCTTTAAAAAATTGATTTGATTGAGAAACCACTATTGACTTTCAGATTATTCATCAGAGGATAACTTCGGACTTGAAATTATTTAGCGGGTGTCAACATATCGGAAATCGGAAGAAAAACATACCAAGAAAGCAGCAAGCTTTCCATTCACTTCTACTCTTAATGATTTCCAGAATCGCCCTCTGTCATTACTATCTTAAATATGTGTAATTTTATTGCTACCCAAAAGATGCAATTGAGAAAGCAAAAATGGATCAAAGTGGGATGGTACCCGAGAGAAGTCGATGAGGATGTAGAGATAACGGATCAATCCTCGCTGAATGTTAGAAGAAGCAGCAGAAATTTGCAAGCGGCGTCTGTATTGGCGCTGTTGTTGCTGCTGCTGTTTTTTGTCCAAGTTGAGGAGACCCTCCTCGTTCTCCTGCAGGGTCTCCCATGATCTCTCGTCAGCGTATGCCCTCTCCCACGCCTCCATTTCATTCCCCGCCTCCTCCTCATCCTCCTCCTCCTCTTCCTGCTCTCCATGCTCCGCCCGCTTCTTCTTGTTTTCCTTCTCCATTATTCTCAGTTCTGTTCTGCTCAGCTCTGGCCTTCTTCTGGCCAGACTACTGTTAATGATATTATGTGATGATGTCTGTTCGCGTACACTTTACCCTCTTCAACGAACTAACTTCCCACCCATGAGCGTTTTTGAGTTGTGGAGTGGATTTTATGGTTGCAAAGTTCAGGTTAGGTTTCAACCGATGGAGAACAGGTTGGCTAATAAATAAATAAATAATTTCTTATTAAGATTTATAGCCCATTATTTTTGAATTCTGGAGTGGGTTTTAATGGTGCATAAGTTTCAGTTAGGGTTCACGGGATAGAAGACACGTTGGTTTGTACGCATGTTTTAATATTATTTTTAAAATATAGAAATTATTTAATAACTAAAGATCTTCGATCTATTTGAAAAAATGAGAGAAAGTTGTGAGTAGATAATATAAGTTGATGTGATGAAAGTACGTCGGAAAATAAATGAAAATAAGTTACATCAAACATTTAAATCGCCACATAAGTGAAAATAGGTTTCTTCCAAAAGGAGTTTTCGAAGTTTTAGGTAGTTTTGGAGAACATAGAAACCCCTAGATGTGGAGGAACTTTACCTTTGAAATTGAGACTTGGACGTGGAGAGACTATACCTTTGAAATTGAAACTTGAACTATGTGAGACATCAAAATTTATGCATATCACAATTTGCACAAGCGACACATCATAATTTGCACAAGCGACATCATTTTCATGTTGACCATTCAGGTGGGTCCTCTTATAATCTCATGTATTGAAGATCATTGAATGACCAAATAAAGTTGATTGGTGAAGAAAATATTTTATTTCAAGTTTTAAATATCCCAAGTCAATCTTTAGATTGAATATCGATAGTATAGAGTAAGGATGTCCATTGGTAGTTTCTTGTTTAATTTTCATGAATTAATGGATGCAGAAATGGGGCACAAGTTTTGATAGACTTAATAATTCCATTGAATGTATTTTTACCTTTTCTCTTTACACATAATTATATGACCAAAACATACACGTAGATCCCAATAACACTTAACTACGCGCATAAAAGGTGGTTTTTCTGCTCTACTTGAAAAGAAAAAGGCCGATTGGTAGCCCTAATATCCCATCATAACTTCGTTCGGTTCAGTATTTCTCACTTATAAAAATACATTTATAACACAAAGGAGATCCAAATACCATCAATTATACTTTAAGATTTTAACTCTCATTTATTATTATCCTTGAAAAAATTAAAATATAAATCCCTTGTCTTTTTCTTGAAACAAAATTTCAAATAGGTTTTGAAAAAATTAAAATATAAATCCCTTGTTTTCTTCTTGGTGAAACAAATATTCAATTAGATAAAAACCAAAAGATTTAATAAAATAATAAAAACAATCTATGTTTACTTAAATAATTTTGATTTGGAATTATAAAAAACAAGTTCTATATGTAAAAGAAATCTTAATTTAATATGGATGTAAAAGAAATCTTAATTTAATATGGATTTATGAGCTATTTTATCTTTCATCAAACAGTGTGTGTGAACATGAATATCAGCTATTTTATCACAAAGAAATGTGTCTATCAAGTTTGCAGGAACCACACTGCATGTTGAATGTTTAGGCCGTGCCAAGTAATTATCGCCCCATTCACTGTAGGTCGAGAGCAGGGAGGCTAGTTTGGTGTTCGACTCTGCCCTTCCTCCGTAAGAGCCCAATCCATAAAGTGGTTTGGGTGTACCACTACCCATATAAAAAGAAGCGAACATGATCGCCCATAGAATTGAACCTATTTATCTGCACCGGGAGAGAGAGCTTGACCACTTGCTACATATAGTATGAAAGGATTTGTGGCTAATAGGTGTATCTAAGTTGTTATAGAGTAGAGCAACAGAACTGATTAAGAGAATAGTTTTTATTGATAATATACCACACAAATTCCTTTAATAAATGGCCACAAGTCCCAAAGTGGTCGGTCCTACAAATGCACGTGAATAATTAGTTGTACTGGTCGATTATAATTTCTATAATTTGCAGTTTTTTCATCAATTTTGTGTAGTTACATCAATTCACTTTGAATTTGTAGTGGCGTTATTTATGATTTTGCAGTGACTTTATTATCATTCATTCTCCACGAACATGGTAACTAATTACATCTATGTATTTTCAACAAATTTATAGGTTTAAAGTAGATATGTTAAAGAAATTTGCCATGAGTTTGCCTCTGGAGCAATCTTGTCCAAAGGAGATTTCAGCAGGTAGATATGAGTCTAGATGGGGAGCCTCACCAGATGTAGCCATAAGTAAAGTACCCACCAAGCACAACTACACCACCACCACCATTAGTCCTGCCCTGATAGCCCATTGTTGTAGTTCTAGGAAGTGCTTTACTGGAGGTAAGTTACTACAAGATTTTTGCCAAGTATTGCAAAGCTTCTCGATGGAGACCTTTTTTCAAGAGGAGATGTAGGAGTTTGGATTCTAAAAGAGAATATACAAGTCGATGCTTATTCACTGGAAGGGTTCCAAGACCCAGAACAATGCTGACATATAATTACTCAATCATATGGTATGGATGAAGCTATGATCATATCCATTCCTCTGTGCAAATTCACTATAGCGAAGAAGCTCATAGACAGCATGGAGCGTGCAATTTGTCTGGTTGAGTTTCAAGAGAATGAGGCTCTCAGGCTTCTTCCCAAATGCAAACATGCATTCCATATTAACTGCATTGATGTTTGGCTAAGGTCACATGTGAATTCTCCTTTATGTGGAACCAATATTGTGTATTTAGAAAAAACCCTTTGTCCCTGCCATGGCGTCCCGAATACATCCTAGTCTGGAACATGGGATGGTTGGGGTTGTGCACGATAGTTTTAAGATCAGAAGACTCAGGTGCCACTGGAGCAAGAAATAGTGTAGAACGCATGAATAATCTGGATTTTCAAGAGTGTGGGGATACAGGACTGCAACGCACAGGCTTAGATTTGGAAACTGAAGGCTTTAATGAGTGTTCTGATGTGCTTAATGCCAGGAGTATAATATTGGAAGTAGGGGGAGATGAAACTATTGCAGGTGCTAAGGGAGACCCAATAATGGAAAACGACCCATTATCTGAATTATTGCCAACTTTATCAAGATCATATTCATTTGGATCTTTAGGGAATGAGCATTACAATTTTACATCTAGAAATTATAGAACCCATCTTTTTTATTCTCTACCTGTTACAAATAGTATTGCATCGCCATGGAGATACAGGAGGGCTTTCAGATGGAGCAAGAGGTTCAGTTCACCATTCAATTTGAAGGGGCTATTTTTATTATCATTTCAGGCACTATATAGTATGCATCGTTCTTATCATTTCAGGCATCTACATAGTATACATCACGATGGATTTGATGGACGAGTTAAATGCTTTGCTACATTCCCTGAAGCTGTTGATCAGGGGCTCGGATCTGGATAACGAGATGCTAGGGAAATTCAAGCGGAGCCCACGGGGTCTTGCTATATGTGGTCTCACGGCGATCATTCTCACCTATCTTTTTTCGTCTCTAGTTCCTCAGACCAAACAACCGCGCGAGTGGGGCATACCTGCTATGCCCTGGATAGTTGTCATTTCCATCTTCTTGAACGTGTTCTTGTTGGGTTCTCTAAGCAAGAGATCATACTTGCGATTCACGATCTTCTCCATAGTCGCCATAGTTTTCTATTTAGTTTATAGTGTGCATGCAAGCTACGATGTCGAATGTCGGGCAGCATTACCAACGCTTGGCCCACCAGCCATCGTCGAGGATCATGTTATAGAGTTGTGTATAGTGCCAACGTCAAAGGTTTCAGAGCCGACACAGATTACGAGATGCGAGGGACACCTGCATGACACATACGCGAGATATAGTAGCAGCTGATGGGAGACAAACAAGACAGAGAAATAAGTACAAAACAGGGGGTGGCTCCTCATTCGCCATCGACAGACGATGAAAATTTGAGTAGAGTCGTCCCCTTAATAACACCTTCGGTGTAATTATATATAATAAATTGTTTAATAGACATTTTCATACACTAATAATATGTTTTGGGTTTTAAAATAATTTCTTCATTTCCATTAACATGTTTGACATTTAAAAATAATTTATAAGAATTTAAAATTCCATCTCCTTTTGTATGTTATTTTACATTTGTTGTGAAATATGATATCCTTGTAATAGTTTACAAGTCAGAATATATTATGATTCTTATAACAATGAGGAGTTGAGAAGATAATGGCTATTTTTTTTAATGTGAAAATCAGTAACTTGTTGGCATTACTTAGGCGAGGCTTAAGTTCAAAGTCTGGACTTAAAAGTATATCTAACAAAGTACAAGCTAAATATATCAATAACTTGTGACTTAGTGACCATTTTTTTTCACAACAAAATAACTTTTCTACTATTATCAAAAATCAAGGAAAGATTACATCATTCATCCATGTTCAGTTCTTGAGAGAACCTTCAATTCAGCTTGCTTCAAAAAAACTCCATGCTACCTTTCTTCAGCTCTAGTCTTTACTGATTACAAAAAACTTACAGTAAACTATATCTGCTTTCAAAAAAAGGTCTAGAAACCTTCAGAAAATACACAAACTCTTTAAAATCATAAACACCCTCGAAAAGCATGGCACCTTCCATGAATTCTTGAATTCAAGTTGTTCCAAAGTTTTGGGATAAAGCTTATTTAGATAGAGAATCAGCAGCTTCATTAAACCTTTCAGATATATGACCGAAAGATAGCTTCTTAAAAGTCCTTCTCAAAGTTTGAACTTTCTGAGAGCAGTGTTTGAGTAATAACACCTGCAAGTTAGATACCATTCAACCAATCGATAATAATTTTTGAGTCCCCAAAAATACTTATGTATGAAACACCAAAAAGGAAGGCTAAAAACATAAGACCAAAAAAACTTAATAGTTATGCTTTAGTCCCCACTCCTCCTCCCAAACTGACATAAAAATAATGATCTTTGTTAATCACATGTACAGATCCACAACCACAGTGATCCTGATTAGAAGCACCATCAAAGAACCCAACTACACTTGTAAGGAAATCATTCGGAGGATAAAACTTTTTTGGATGAAAAATGCTTGCAGGATTCTCATGTTCCTTAAAAACAATTATGCCTTTTATGCTGCAAATGAGTGCATTGGGTTGAAAGTCTTCAAAAACTGTATAATTTCTTGAATTCCAAATTGGCCAAGAGATGAAAATGGGGAGAAGTTTGAATTTGTCTTCAATAATGAACCATGAGTGAAAAGAGTTCTCCAAATTACCCTCTCCCCGGTTTCCTTGGAAGCCAAAATAGTTCTTTATGATTCTCCAAACTTCTATACAAAATTGACATTCTACAAACATATGAAGGTTATCTTCCCCTTTGTTCTTAAACAGAGAATAGAAACTTGGGCCTTACCAACCTCTCTTTAATAAATTATTCCAAGTAAGGATTTTGTCCTTAAGAGTTGGCCACTAAAAACATTTCAACTTTGTGGGAATATTCCATTTCCATAGACCTTTATACCACCAGCTATGCTCTAAAATTTTGTCATTTCTTATCAGAAAATCGTATGTCAACTTAGTTGTCAATACCCCATTTTTATTACTCCCATACCAAACCATAGTATCTTTTTCAGAGGTAAGAGTAATACCAGCATGCTTCAGAGTTCCAATAAATGTATCCTATTTATCTTCCCACTGACCACTAAGACCAAGGTCTCTGGCATTCAGCCAATAGCCACCTTTTAGAATTGCCCATTTGGGTCTTTTCAAAACATCCAGAGTCCTCATATCTATCCATGCAAGAGGTTCTGTGATTTCAAATGGTAAATAGGGACAACCATTATCACCTATGAATGGGTCAATTCCAGCGAGGATGTCTTTTCCATTTCCAATATTCCAACATATACCTTTTTTCAACCAGTGAATCACTTTAAGAAAGTTGTTCCATACCACTGATACATTGGAATATTCAAATTTCAAATTTTGAATCCATGTGCTAACTTGAGTATTCTTCGGGTACCTAGTTTTCATTACATCAATCCATAAACTCTGAGAGAAAAGACATCTCCATAAGGACTTGAGACAGAGTGCAAAATTAAAAAGGGACAGATTTTTGATGCCCCAACCTCCCAAATCAGTGGGGGTGGCTAAGATTTCCGAGGGGACTAAATGAAATTTTCTTTCCAAATTCGAGCCTGCCCATAAATATTGGAAGATCATATTCCTTATGGAAGTGATAAAAGATGTCGGAAGTTTGACCAATGAGCACCAGTAAACGGGTATACTTTGAAGAGTAGCCTTGATTAAAGTTAACCTTCCACCCAAAGATAAAAATATGTATGACCAATTGGAAATTCTCTTATCAATCTTCTTTATGAGTGAGTGCCAGTCCTTTATTCTGTAGCTGTTAGGTTTTAGGAAAAAGCCTAAATATTTAAAACCAATCTCCATCTTCTCCATTTTAAGATGGAAGAGTTCCTTCAGTTCCTTTACGCTATTAGGCTAAATATTATGAGTAAAAATGCACGAATTTTCAATGCTTATAGTCATTATTGTTGCATTATTAAAGACACCCAAAAGAGAAAGCATAATCTTCCATTCACCAATATTGTTAGGTCCAAAAAGAATAACATCATTTACAAACAGTAAATGAGATATAATGACTTTATTAGATAATTTTATTCCTGTTAATTGACCATCCTTTCTAGATCAGTTTTGGGATGAATATAATTGCTTTATACCTTCTCCTCTATGGGATGTGTTGTGTGAATAATAAAGAAGGTAGCTTAAATATTCTACATTGTCAACATTTTATGATTTGCCATCATTGGAATCCAACTAGGCAATCTTTCTCAAAAATTGCAATTTTGAATTGATGAGAGTGTTGTTTTTAATGTAGAAATGGATTCAATGCCCTCAAACACCCCTATTGCAATTGGATTGTGCAATATTAACCTTTGATATTATCAATTCCATTAATCCAAAATGATTTTGGTCAAATTTCAAGCCAAAAATATCAATTTCCCTTCCATTGATAATAAATAGTGTTATTCGTCCTCCTCTATGGGATGTGTTGTGTGGGTGTGTGGTTGTGAATAATAAATAGTGGTATCCGGAAAACTATTCGTCAATTTTGGGTGTTGCGAAAGACGATGAAGAAATATGTGCCCCTCTTCCTAAAAGAGAAACTTAGTTTGTGCATAAGAGAAGGAAGAAATGTACTAAATGAGAATTCATATTATATGCTCAAGTCCATGGATGCAATATCAATAATGAAATGCTATATTTGGGATCATATGTTAACATTCTAACAAAAAAGTCATGGGAATCCATGGCAAGTGTAAAAACCTTCATTGATTTTGAGGTTATTGAGATCATGGAAGGAATTGATCCATATCCATCTCTACTGGGAATAAAATGGGATTACTAAAACTACAGTGTGATTGACCTAACGAATGAAACTATGAACTTTAAAGATGATGGTATGAAGGTTGCATAGCCTCTAGACCCATTCCAAGGACCAAGGTACATTGAACCACTATATGAGAATATGGAAAGGGATGTTCTAGATAACATTTACAATTTAATGACGGGGAAAAGAGAGGACTATGTGAATCCTACAACAAACGACTATGGGAGTTTGAGAAGCGTATGCTCCTTTGATAGTGATTCAGAATAAGTAATGGATGATTTGCATAATAGGTGGCATGGTTTATCCTCTCGACATTGCACAATGATAAAATTGGTTCAATGGATCAGAGTAGATGTTCTAGATCCTCCATTATAAGATGACATGCACAACTTGGATGGGTTTCTACATAAAATGAATACCTGTATCACAAAATATTATTGAATGGATGTTATGGATATGACACTCGGAGGTACTCCAACAAGATGGCGGGAAACACACAATGATGACATACTTGATTGGATAAATACTAAGATAACTTTAATATTTTGTTTCAAGCCTTCCAATTATGCCAACCAAGTTGCGAGAATATATATTGGTGAGACAAATCCATTCATTCACATCAATCAATGCAAACGAAAAATGGCACATAGATGGATTTCAACTAGATTTTTGTGTTAACCGTTCCTTCCACGAATTGGGACCCATCCCTAAGGCTTGGTACCTGTTAGAATACTGTGAACATATGAAATAATATCATAACACAATATAAAATATGGAAAGTATTACTAGTCTATCATTCTATCTACCAAGCAACATAAAGCATGAAATAAAATTGGAGATAAGAGAACAACAAGAGAGCACCGATATATGTGGTTCACCCAATATGGGCTATGTCCATGGTAAGGGTTGCATCTTCCATTATTCTGAAAATATATCTCCAATATTACATTGAATCCTCACATATGCATCACATCAAGCTCCATCACCCAATCATGTCACAATCATGTGTGTACAAATGATATACACAACATGTGATGTGTGATGAACTACAATCAACACATACCCAAAAGGGTCTCCTTCACCTCTCTTATATACCAAGAGGTTTGGATTACAATACATCCCATAACACATGTGGGATAAATGAATTTCCACCTCTTTATATAGAGAATGGTTACAAAGGATATAATTACAATGATGCATGTGGGATGACTCTATCTTATAATATTAGAGTTATTTTATGCCTTTAAATGATATTTTATCAATATACCACATAACTCATCATTACATATTCTAGCACTCCCCCGTAATGATGACTGGGAGAAAGAATACTAATGGAAGGAAGGTGGAAACACACCAACAGTACCTGCATGAAGAAACACAACAAAAAATGGGTGTTGGAGGAAACTAAGCACCAAATTTTGCTGATATTTTTCCTTCTCTACAACATATGATATTGTTATGGATGCTTTGACAACAATCTGGGCAACTTTATTTACTAAGAAGGTGCAGAATGTGGAATCCATACATCTTCCCACTCCATCAAGAATTTCCTAGCACACTTATCTATATTCCTGAAGATAGAATTGTCTCTCTATTACACAAAGGTTGATAAGGAGAATCCAAACCATGATGATCTAGAACACTTACACCACTTAACCTTCAACAAATCCAAAGAATCTCAAGAGGTGCAACAACTAAAGCTAGAGGAAACTAGGGGTTTGCATATTGTTAGAACATCATACCACCTAGTACCATGGTCGCATACCACCTAGGACACACTTTCATTTGTTTTATACTTATGGCATATGGTACAAACCTTGGTTATGTTGGTCTAGCAAGGTATTTGGGGGTTTTGGACTCATTAATGCACCCATGTTCCCACATTTGATCATTCAAGAGACTCATGCACCCGCATTTATGACATTTCAGTCCTTGGGGCACTCCCACTCCTTAAAACTGGGAATTGGTTTGACCAAAGGTGCCCATGCATTGTATTTGAGTGTTTTTGGCTCTTTTGGACCATTAAATGTTTCCTAGAGCCACTCCCACTCACACATGCACTCTAACATGCCTAGCCTACCCTTATTTATGATCCAGCATGCTTCACCCACGTTCACATGGCCATTCGTGACCATTTGAGGTGGTTTGGGAGCTCATTGGTCAACCTAGGGGTTTTGAGGTCCAATATAATCCTGCCACATGTATGCCACCCATTTTCTTTCTAATGCTATAGATTTTCACCTATTGTATTATAATGATGTTCTAGACATATTTACAAGTTGTACAGTAATAAAAACTTCAGTTATTGGCACCATATATGTGTGTTAATTTTGCTCTTTTAGACTGCTTTCTGCATAATTTGTGAAACTCTTTAGTTGTGAGGATTATCTTAGCTCCTAGATCTTGTTGTGAATCAGATTTTCACATGGTATCAGAGCTCTTTGGAGCTGCAAGTTGAATTCAGACAGTTTGAGTTGCTATCTAGGGTTTCCTCTAGAAAAATTCGAGTGTTTGCATTGTAGGTTGTTCCAGTGTCTTTGTCACTCAATGCGCTAGTAGAAATGGAGAAGAGTCATGTCTTTCTTACCGCATTCAATTATTTTGAATGAAAGGCCAAAATGGTGATCCAGTTGAGGTCAAAAGGCCTCTACAGAGTAACCATGGGGACTAAGAAGATTAACAAGGCATTTGAGATGCTTTGTCTCAGTATTTTGAGGGATCTTCTCTTCCATGTAGATAGTCTTGCTACACCCAATGAAGTCTGGCTCAAGATCAAGTCACTATTTGGGAATACTGATGAGATGAGATGATACCAACATGAAAATGAGTTGATCACATTGAGCCCAACTCACTTTGAGACGATCCAGGATTTATTCGCAAAGTTCAAATCCTTAGTACTCTAGCTGAAACAATGTGGAATCAAGAAGAAGGAAGAGCAATTGATCTTGTCCATCCTTTCTAATCTAGGGCATAAGTATTTTGTGTTTGTCTCGACATTCCATTCAGGAAAGCTAACAATTCGAAATTGGAGAATGCCTACATTGGCAGACTTCATGGAGTCTTTGACTTAGGAACAAGCCAAGTTAGTTCAAATGGGCACCATCAAATCCACCAAGGATAAATCCCTTAATGCAGGTGTTTCAAATCAAGCCAAATGCAAGAAGAAATCCAAGTATTCTAAGCAACAAAGAGTGAAGGAGAAGAAGCATTCGAATGTAGAAATCTCAAGTTCAACTGATGAGGATTCGAAAGCCAAGAGGATGAAGAGAAAGAGAGAGAAAACCAAATGTGGTTATTGCAGAGGTTCTCATCATGAAAAATATTGTTTCATAAATAAGTTGGACATCATGAACAATTTGCTTGAAGAAAATAATATAGATGTTCCAGATTTTGCAAGAAGAGAAGAAGGCAAACTCTCTTTGGAACAAGAAGATGGTAAGCGCTTGTATGCTTTGGGTGCTAGGGTCAAGCATCTCTCTCATGTATACATTTCTGATATTTTTGTCTCTAATTTACATTATAATATATCAGATTCTAAAACCTCCATCCCTTCCTTGGAAGAAACCCCAAACAATTCACTAAAGTTTCCTCCAAATACTAGTCATTTTTCAGTAGTTTTTTACTTGTCTTCTGAAAGATCTTTCTCATTCCATTTAGATCCTTATTATTATGATTATGAAGGTGATATGCAGGCTGATATACATATTATTACAGACTTAAACTCATTTCCCCAACCATTTTATGCCCAAAAGACCCTACAACCCCCAAGTTCTCTAGTTGGAAAATCTCACAATTGCATTGTTTCCAATACTGTGTCACTTGTCTATGTTGTTCTTATGTCCTGCATATCATTCATTGGTAGGAAATCCATGTCATTGGCCTTCATGGGACTGTTGTTCCACATGTATGGATCTGATCTTACCACCTATGGTTCAAATTTCAAGTCTCCAAACCATCCAAGTTCGCTCAATTGTCAGTGTGATCTAGTTACCAACTCCTTTCCCACTATGGACCCGTTTGCTCATGGAGACACTATACCTATGATGTTTTATGCTATATATGACTTCTATTCTGATATTTAAAAGCCTTATGATATTTTTTATAGAGTTATGAATGTTCTTCATCAAATTGGGAAGAAGATTCATGGTTTAATTCATGATATGGCAGCTACACAAGAAGTTGATTTTGTTGAGTCTTTTGATGCTCTTTAGGAAGGAGTTTGCAGAGATAGATTTTCCATTATTGATTATGCTTCTAGATCAGAGCATGTTTGCAGCAAAAGGAATTCTTATGATGCTCCTCCATCTCCAGATGATGAGTTTCAAGGGGACTCTCCACATGTTCTTTGTCTACAAAACATTAATGCATTGATGCATGATCTTGGCATCCACAACATATTCACCAAGTCTATCACAAAGAAGTTATTCATTCAACTCATTCAAGTAAATAAAAAGACCTGTTGAAGAAATTTTGATCATATATGTGCCATGTCCATTCTTGAGGGAGGATTTTCCCCATGAGGTTTTGCCTCTTTTCTCATTTTTACATGGACAAATAATTTTTTGTAAGAGGTGACTTGAGCCCTAGTTTCCTAGGCCTCAATTTTTGATGTGGTTACACTAATTCAGGATTAAGGGGGGATGTTAGAACATCATAACACCTAGTACCATGGTCACTGTCAAAACCCCAAATTTTCACAAAAATTTAAAATTTTGAGATAACAACAAATGCTAAAACCTGCGGTCTACTAATAGCTAACGGTTAGCAATAAAAGAAACAGTCAAGTAATTAGTTTTACTAAATCTTAACTATATTAACTCAACAGTTCATCTTTGTAACAAGAATAAAGTCTTCTTGCGTATTGTTTTACTTCAGTTTACTTATGAGTATTTTCATGTCAAGTAGGTGGAATCTACTTTTGAATCCGGGGCTTACTTAGCAATCGTGCTAATGCAGATGATTACTGGTTCTTACAGGTTTACAGGTATGATCGAACGAGTACATATTAAAAATTCTTAAAGTATCTAGCAGTATTTTATTTGCAATTATAAAGCTTAGTAATTAAGATGCTAAACTCTAAACAACTTCTGTGAGGTAAAACCATTTGGATTCCTTCAGTTTTTCTTGTAATAAAGTTCAAAAGTAAGTAACGACAGTAAGATATGTTTGCGACTCTAAGAATTAGAATCTCAGTTACAAAGTATTTCTACTTTAGTCTATGTAAATTGCAATGTTATAATGATTGTTTTGTCAGTATTTATACAATAATACATTATCTTATTTGTGTAACAATTGTTCCACATTTCGCTTATGCGAGATAACTTACAGCCTGTTAACCTTTTTATAGTATAGTTCGATTGTGCAAACTAACACCATAATGCCTTCTCACATGAGATCAATGTTTGCCTATACTTTAACTTTATGTTTAACCATGTGGTTCTAATCATTTCTGGACTCAAGTAAGTTTATTCCTATTCAATTTCTTAATTTTTCTATGATACTTCTCTTGAATTAAATTACTGTCTGCAAACAATTTATCTAAGATTGATACTCTCGAAACATGTTGACTTTCTAGTTATTTTGTTTAATTCTATAACTACTTTACTACCCAATTGACATGGTGAATCAATAGTAAGAACCAAGTTGAGTCCTAACCAAAATTCATCAAAGTATCGTCACTTTGAACTATGTAACATAATTTCATGAAAGTGTTTTGTCCACTTCATAGTTCCGCTATCATTTGAGTTATTAGTTCTTATGTGACTTATAAACATGCACACTCTATTTTGTTAATAGACTTTCAATCTACAATTAGTTCATGATCATAAACATATTTAAATTAGAGTTTATGATTCTCTAAACTATTACATTAAGCCATTTATAAAAGTTATATCTTGTAAGGTTGTTATTACAAGAGATTTACCATGTATAATCTATAGTCTTTTTACAAAGGGAAACTATAGTTGTTCGGTGATTAGCATGAGCTCTCCCATAAAACATTTGATCTCTATCTATAATAAAGACAACGTTTAGAGATAAGAAATGCAACCATCCAAATCACGTTTGTAATATTATAATATATAAGTTGTATGGTTAATGAATAGAGTGGGTATTATGCATGAACTATATCGGGCGTTAACCAAGGTTTTTAAAAGTGAAACTTCCTTGCTAGGTTAACGTAAACACAACGTTGATGTTCTAACCATGACCTAGTATCTCATATGATGAGCGTCATGTTGAATGATAAGCAATAATTTGGTTATATTATAGTTTTTGCCCCTCGTTCCAAATGATTAAATAATTGGATTTCGTTTTATGCAGACACTATAGGGAACGATCCCTTGCATGGTTTTGATTTACTGACCACGTGGTTGTCTCCCGATCAAGAGTGGAAGATATAATAGCCACCGTAACCCTAACCCTTATCATTTCTTTTCCGCAGTTCGTGCTGGCCCTTGAGGTTGCTCTGCTTGGCTTTCATGGTAGTCGTCGGTCCTCCTCTGCTCTGGTTGTCTTGAGTCTTGGTTCAGTGTTTCATTGTCTCTAGTGTGTTGTTCAAAAGCCATTCTCAGTGGCTGTGGGTTCTCACTCTGCAAGTTTTGTAGAGATTAACGTTTCCCTTGACTTGATGTCAATGAAATCTTCCTTTCGTCGTCCTCGTGGCTTACTGTCTGCTCCAATTTTCTTTGTTGTCCTCGTGGCTCATTGTCTGCTTCAGTTATCTTTTGTTGTCCTCGTGCCTTGCTGTTGCGTGAGGGTTACACTTGTAGGCTGTTGAGTTTTTAACTTGCAAAGCCTGTAGGTGACAGTGCTTCTACAAGACTGTTCGTCATTTTCATTGAAAGGTAAATAATGTTTTTAGTGTTCATTAAGTTTGCAGCAGGTGTATATGCCATTATAATGGCATAGTGATTCGTGAGTTGTTATACTTCTGACTTATGTATTTCAAATCTCTTGCAGGGACTCGCGGCCATATACATTCACGTTTGAGGAAGTATGCAGATTGCCTTCAATGATGTGGCTCGTGGCTTAGTTCGGGTAAGTCCCGTGGTTCATGTGTTGGGTTTTCACCCTACTTGTAACGGGGTGGTCATTGGAATCACCCAGGGTTTGGGGAAACCTTCCTCGACTCGCCATAAGTTATGTGGTTTATTTTTACAGGTTGTTTGTTGAAATACCCAGTTTCAAACCCTCGCTCGTCGACGGGTAGACTCAGTTTAACTGAGCATTGTATTTAGTTTGATGTTGGGCTTTACGTCATGTTCAAATTAATAGTTCTTGTAAAGATAGTTCTGTCTTCAAATTTGTTTTGATATATCAGATGTTTAATATTATGCTTTGTGTAAAATTCAGTGTTTTTTACCCTTCTTGACTGTAAGTGAAGTTTTTGTACTCTGTTTGAATTACTCTGTAAGGGTTTATAATTAAGGTTTTTAAGACTGATACTTACAGTCATAATTTAATTCTTGCTTGTTTTTACTCACAGTTTACGAGCTAGGGTTTATCCTGTGGAAACCCTCGTTTTGAAATAAATTATTCTAATTTTGTTTTTAACAATTTTTGTTACTTATTTTGTTGACTGTTAACTAGTAATACGTATTACTATGGAGGTAAAAATTATTACTGTCTTTCCGTTTGTCCTTAAAGGACTGTAAGTAAATTATAATATCCCATTTGTTTAGTAATTACAATCTAATTATTTAGGTCTATAACTTTATTGTACTGGCATTTGTAATTATAATATATGTATTTGGGTTTTAACCATGTCATTTAATTTTATAGATACATACTGTTTATAAAATAAAAATAAACAATTTCTTTTAAAAGTATACATTTTGTATATAATGCTTAATATTGTATTTCATTTCTCTATATAAATTTAGTTGGTTCTTTAATGGTTTAAAAGAACTACATTATGGTTAACCTAGGTTACTGATGTATATAAAGAATACATGTAGCTTACGGCTCAGAATATGAGCTAGGGTTTTTACCCATTTAACTTTTAAAGTAATAATTTTTGTATTGTTATTTTGTTAATTCGATTACTGTCACAAGATTTCTTCAGTTTGTTTAAAAGAATTACTAATTTACAAACAATATTGTTTATTGTTAATAATAATATTATTTGTATTAATAATATTATTATCTGTGAATATTGTATTCTCTTAAGTTTATATTTGCATAATATATATATATATATATATATATATATATATATATATATATTATTAAATAAGACTGAGAATAGTCTATAATAGTTGAGTTTATTTAATAAGATTATTTTTGTAAGCTTGGTGAAAGAAATAAGAATTTTCATACCTGTCAATACTCCTTTACATATAATTTAGCTGTAAGTGTGTAAGGACAGTTCCTTATTAATAATACTTTATGCATAGGTTACTACTGTCTTTTAGTTATTTTAATTCTAAGAAAAAGAATACTGTAAGAGTTATCAAGTTCTTATTTAGAGTTGAGATAGTTACAAGTAAAATAGCTATTATTATTATGAAATGATATAAACTAATAGAACCATATTTACATCCTTACTTAACATAATTAAAAAGCATTTAACTCACATTTCTATTTCTTATATTTTTGTGTAGATGTATAGTTTATAGAAGAAGGTACTATGTAAAAGAATGAATTACATACTTGAACATACTGCTATTAGTAAAATAATATGATCCTGTTCTTTTTCTAAAATTCCTAATACACAGTCTGGTTCTAACAACAACCTTACTAAACAGATTAATATTCTTTCTGGAAGCAACTATCTACTGAAAGAAAAGATTTCAATACTCTGAAAAACATAAGTACTCTATTCATTTCAGATTCCTATCATACTTCATTCATTTTAAACACACTACCTGTGCTAGAGTACGATATGGTTTACTCCAGATGGGGAAAAACACGGGTAGGATTATTTTTCATCAAAATATAGATTCAACATTAAAACAACTAAGAGATTTCAAGCTTAACAGTTCACTACATAACATATAAATCATTCATTATTTGTTCATACACAGATATAAACTTTAACATATAAATTAAAAGATAGTAGAACATGTTTTTAAAGCTAGATGACAACATCGTTGGGAGGTCGTTCCTCCCTACCAACTCCTGGAGAGCGCTCAAACAGTGACTTCTCAGGACCCCCGAGCCTGTTCTTGGTCTCCTTGGCTGGGACTGGGTGGAGCAAACAACAAAGTACTAGTCCAATGACTCAGTACCAACTCTGCACTCTGCAACTAGATCTTTTAGCATGGAAAGCTGTATTAGATCACTTCCTGCAGTTTACCCCTCAAACACCTTCCACAAAAATTCCCTTCCCAATGAATTTCTTGAAGTACATTCACCTAAATGATTCTTCTCTTGGAATGAGCAACCTTAGCTCTCTTCAATGGGCTTTTTATTAAGATTGCCTAGGTCTTTTTGGGTTAGTTGTCATTAATTGAGCCACCTGCTCTGATCCCACTTTCTTGGGGGATCATGACCCCAAATGTGGGGAGGTTGCCACCTGCAACATTGGAAGTGTTTGAGGATGCTGCCACCTGTCTATTTGCTCTCCACCCAGTCTCCTCCACCAACTTGGCCAATAACACTCTTTTAACAACTCTCCCAAGCTGTTGTCTCCACTTTTATTTATTTAAAATTAAAATATTCAGAATTACATTCAATATTCTTGACTCTGCTAAGTCATCCTTTACAACTTAGCATTAAATTTAACATAATGTCTTGGAATAAAATCAAAATAAGATAATATTATTTTGTAGAATTGGGGCATGTGATAGTCACATACCACCTAGGACACACTTTCATTTGTTTTGTACTTATGTCATATGGTCCAAACCTTGGTTATGTTGGTCTAGCAAGGTATTTGGGGATTTTGGACTCATTAATGCACCCATGCACCCACATTTGACTATTCAAAAGACTCATGCACCCTCATTTATGGCATTTCAGTCTTTGGGGTGCTCCCACTCCTTAAAACAAGGATCTGGTTTGACCAGAGGCGCTCATGCATTTTATTTGAGTGTTTTTTGCTCTTTTGGACCATTAAATGTTGCTTAGAGCCACTCTCACTCACACATGCACTCCAACATGATTATCCCACCCTTATTTATGATCCAACATGCTTCACCCATGTTCACATGGTCATTCATGACTGTTTGAGGTGGTTTGGGAGCTCATTGGTTAACCTAGGGGTGTCTGAGGTCCAATCTAAACTTGCCACATGTATACCACCAATTTTCCTCCTAAGGCGAACAATTTTCACCTATTGTATTATAATGATGTTCCAAACATATTTACAAGTTGTACAGTAATAGAAACTTAAGTTATTAGCACCATCTCTGTGTGTTAATTTTGCTCTTTTACACTAGTTTCTGCATAATTTGTGAAACTCTTTAGTTGTGAGGATTCTCTTAGCCCCTAGATCTTATTGTGAATCATATTTCCACACATATATAACCTCTAAAGCTGTGGAAAGTCAATATTGGTACATAGGAAAAACAAAAAATTGTATCCACAGGAGATTAATAGGATGAACAAACGATTCTAGAAATCATATCACTCGTGAAAGATTATGAAGATTTATTCTCATAGAGTTTTACAAAGCTCAAAGGAATCCATGGCAATTTGGGAGAGATGAAGTTGTATTGAAACCTGATGCCAAACCTATGAAGCATCGATCGTATCAATTGAACTGTCGAGTTAAAGAGAAAGTGAAGAAGGAATTTGATCACATGTTGCATGACGGCTTAATCTTCCCTGTGAATGAATATGATTGGATTATCCCGATCATAATTCAAAGTAAGAAGGACAATGAAGATATTAGAATCTATATCTATTGTCGAAGCTTAAATTATGTATGTGTTCATGACCCATTTCCAACACCCTTCAGTGATGAGGTCCTGGATCAAGTAGCTAGGAATGAGGCTTGCTCTTTTACAGATGGATTCTCAGGATATTATCAAGTACAGATCATAGAAGAATATAAGAAGCCAACCTTTACAATAGAATGGGGATCCTTTCCTTATAACTTCATGCCTCTTGGGTTGAAGAATGCATCTA
Source organism: Pseudotsuga menziesii (assembly GCA_001517045.1). NCBI lineage: Eukaryota > Viridiplantae > Streptophyta > Pinopsida > Pinales > Pinaceae > Pseudotsuga > Pseudotsuga menziesii. Next base: position 128,969 of record LPNX010622115.1, read on the forward strand.
CATTATTTTCAAGGTTTGTAATAGAGGCTTTCAAATAAATCCTTCATAATTTGCTAGAAGTGTATTTGGATGACTAGATAGTTTAGAGCTTGCTCAAAGATCAAATGCAGTTTTCTTTGAACTTGCAAAAATGTGTTTTCTTGTGTCCCCTTTGGCAATTTATTGGGTCATATTGTCTACTACAATGGAGTCTTGATATATCTCACAAAAAATGTTGTCATCATGAATCTTCCATACCCTACCTCCGTAAAGCAGTTGCAATATGGTTTGGTTCATACAAGATATCACAGTTGTTTATCCAGAACTATGCCTCTATCACCGATCCTTTAGAACAATTCTTAAAGAAGGAAAAAACATTCAACTAGATCAAATACTATGAAAGGGATTTCACAATATTATAGGATAAATGGTAAATTCCCCTATTCTCACATTAATTTCTTGACTGGGTAGAAGAATTCCATGTACATGGTGGTGCATCAGGTATTCCCCTTGGAATTGTGTTAGCTCAACTAGGTGAAGGCAAAATTGACCATCCCATCTACTTTGCTAGCATGAAACTATCTCAATCTGAGTGCAACTATACGACCATAGAAAGAATAGGATTGGCGATGATTTTTGCTCTACAGAAGTTATGGCTCTACTTGTTGGGAGGACACTTTAATTTTTTCATGGATAATTAAGCTCTCAATTGCCTAGTGAATAATTCTACATTGGAAGGTCAAATTTGCAAATGGTTGCTCTTATTTCAAGAATTATCCTTCGAAGTAATTTTCAAACTAGGAAAGTACATTCATGGACCTGATCATTTGTTGTGATTAGAAACAAGTGAATTTAAAGGACCGATCAATGATCAATTACCTGATGTAGATCTACTTAGAGTTGAGGCCATTCCATACCACTTATAAGAGATTGGTTTATTTCTAACAATAGGTAAGGCATTGGATGACTACAGTGCAACTCATAAACATTATCTGGTAGTAAGGGTTGCATAATATCAATTAATCACATGACAACTATACAAGTTGGGAATATATGGAATTTTACACTGCTACATCCTAGAACATGAATGACCAGATATTTTGTGGGAATGCCATGCAAGTGTTGTGGGTGGCCATGTTAGCGCCAACTATGTGTAAGGATGCTAAAGCCTACACCAAAGCATGTGATTTTTGTTAGTGAGTTGGGAGGTCTTCACGCTGAGACAATCTCCCACTTCATCCAATATGTGCCTTATAACCATTTAAGAAGTGGGTGGTTGATTATAATGGCCCTATCAACCATCCTGTGAAACACTCAAAATCTCACTACATCATTACCACAACAGATTATTTGACAAAATGGGTTGAAGCAATGCTAGTACATGATTGTTTTGTAGAAACAAGATCTCAAGTCATCTATGAGAAAATCATTACTCGCTTTGGGTTCCCTAGAATCCTCACAAGTGATCAAGGTATGCACTTCATAAACAACAACACATCAACATTGACAAAGGAATTTATGATACAACATCATAAAAGTAGTCCATATCACCCACAATCAAATGGCATGGTTGAAGCCTTTAACAAAATTTTGGAGACGGGATTAACGAAGGTATGTTGTGCAAACCATGATCAATGGTGTGAATGAGTTCTTGCACTACCATGAGCATACAATACCACTACAAAAAGACTACACAAGTAGACTTGTTCTAGCTAGTGTATGGAATATAAACAATAGTTCTTATTGAATTTGTCATTCCTAGCCTGTACATTACACATGCAACTCACATGACCAAATAAGACTCAATTGTGGAAAGGCTAGCCAAATTAATGGAATTAGAAGAGTCTCGCTTTTTAGTCGACTATCACACAACAATGGAGAAAGAAAGACATAAATCCCGACATGATCACCACATCAAGAGGAAACACTTTATAAAAGGTGACTAAGTTATACTATATGGCAATAAGTTTGTGCAACATCCATGCAAGCTTCAAATGCATTGGTTGGAACCATTTATTGTTGTGGAAGTCAAAGATTCTGGTTTTGTCAAGCTTGCCCAACTCGATGGCGTTCTTAGACAAGGATGGGTGAATGGTGCATTTCTGAATCCCTATATTTATGCTCAAGAATCCAACAAGATAACACTCATGTTAGAGGGAGTGGGTTAGAGTAGGAGTTAGTGATGGAATTTTGCTTTTGATTTGTTGCGTTAGCTTAGTTGATTTATGTTTTGCACAAGTCATTTGTGTTTTTTGTGCCATTTTTCAAGTTTTGAGTTAGATATATTAGACCATTGTGGTAATGAAGCCCATTATCATGAGTTGTTTTCACCACCCATAAGCCATGTTGCATTAACAACCCTATATCCATAGCTAATAATTGTTGTGTGACGTAACACCAACTCAGATATTCTGTATCCAAAATTGTTATGCCATGATTAGATTACACTTACCATGACTCATGTAAAATCAACGATTTCGACCTTGGCATACCACCAAATCCCCATCACATTATCTCCATGTCAAATATGCTCACTATCAATCCCCATCCTAGTGATCACATGGCATCCTTAAAAGGTAAAAGCATGTTGCACTAGCATAGTATGCCATCCCAAAATGTTGCCTACATACTAGTGTTGTGAAATAGTCGCTGGGAAGAAAGTTCATCAGATAAGACTGGTTGACTACGACTCTTCAGATGGGGACCATTATCCTGATATGTGCTAAAATGGTATTAATACTATGCCTCTTTAAAAAATACAGACATAGTACCCATCTGGAAACCAACTTTTGAGTCGTTGTAGAATTCAACTTTAATGAGTCCGAAGGCCTCAGGACAAAGCTTGGCACAAAATTTTGATCAGATATTAAAATTGTATGGTTGTGAAAACTACCTAGAGCATTGGCTCCGATACTTTCAATGCATGAAAATTGTTAGAAGCATGGAAGTTGTGAATGATCTACTTGCATGGGATACACAAAATTTTGCAAAGAAACAACATGATATCCACATTTTTGCGGTTCAATTCAAAGAACATATGAGAGACATTCCTAGTACTCATACAAAGTATCAATTAATTTGTATATATCTATCTCCTCGTCTCCTTGATGCTATGAAAGAGTGGTGCATCCTCATTTATGGCTCAATAACAAAGGGAATATAGTCTCTTATTGAAAAAGAAATTGACGGTTTTGACAATTGAACTTTCAATTTTGACAAGAAGACTTGGGTAAAGTAAAAAGATGTCCAAGCAAGAGGGCCATGAAAAATGTTTTAAATGCTGGAGATATTGAAGGTGGAACAAAGGACACATTTCTCTAACTTGCCTTTCTTCGACTCAACGTAGAATAGAGTAAGAGCAGGTTTACCCTACTAATGAATTGGACCACATTAGTAATTAAACTTAAAGATGAACCATTGATTCACACAACTGGTCATTGCGCTTGGCACGAATCTATCATGTGTTATATTATGACTAAAACTATTGTTTTAGAATTAGTAAGTACTTGAGTTGACTCCTTTGTTTGAAGAGTCGAGACCATAAGATGCACAAGCTTCATAAACACCGCAGATTTGACTTGAGGGAAAGTCAATGCTTGTGGTTGGGGCTTGTTTTCTCCTTCAGTTTGGGAAGGGGCCATAGTTAAGAAAAATAAGGCATAGGTTGTAGAAACAGTTAGAGACCGCAATTATGTTGGATCCACTCCCTCTACTATAAAGAGCACAAGGCAAGTGAGAGAGAGAGACAAGGATCAAAGAAAAGAGAATACCATTTGGCACACTTGGGCTTCTTCACTTCATTCTTTCTTCATACTACATGGGATGTCAATGGTGGACTTGTTGAGGATGTAACTTTTACATATGAAATCTGATCAGGGTTCTCTTTGGCTCATTGGAAATCTCTCAATGAGACCTACAACATGAGGGTCCCAATATGAAAGCATTAGGATTCCCTAAATTATAAGGAACAAAAGACAACGAGAAGGGATAAAAAATGGACTTAAACTTTAGGACCCATAATTGATAAATTGGGCATATTCCAAGGTGGCCTCAAATGTTTTGGGCGACCGCTCAATTAATTATCATGATGGGTCTTAAATATGGTAGTCCAATGTAAGCAACAACTTTAGGCTCGATGGTGGTACCACCATACCCATAATTGCATCACGACTCATATTAATGTGACGATTCTTAGTAGAAGTGGTGACCATACAATCTATTGCGACAAATTATAGATATGGTGTCCCAATAAAAGTGATCGCATTACATCCTATGATTATGCCTATGTACTCATGATGGCATTGTGTCCATGAGGAATATTTTGCAAAAGTAATGTTCTTCTCTCTCGTTTTCTTCATCATCTACTTCACAGTCTGAGCATTCTACTTACATGTGAAATGATCATGCTCATTACCGATAGAGTAACTAAATGGAGAAAGTTCGAAATAAAGTGGCCAAAGTGAAAAAATATTCACTCCCTTAGTAATGAATAAGATTGTTTTACTTGTAAAAGTAATGACTGACATGTTTAGTGGAAGAGAAAGTGGGAGATCAAGTGAAGGAAAAGGAAGGAAAGGGGAGAACGAGTAACTAAGTTTGCAAAGGAATGTTCATTTGTGTGTTATAGATATATGATAGATAAATACTTTAGAATGGAAATTTGAAGGAAGTGACTACTCTCCACCTCACAACAACTCTACATCACATGGTGGCATGTCTACATGAACAATGGCTTTGGGTGTCTTCCTCATATAGAATCTTAGCAAACATGATAGTTGTGGATCTGATTATAGCGCCTCTACATTCACAATGTGGAATTTTCATCTCGCTATAGTACCAATGATGGTGACTCTTTAGGTATGTTTGCATTATATTTCTATTTCATATGTTTATATGTATGCATGTAGACATATCACAACCATAATACCTGGAATATCTTGTGACTCACTTTGGCCTCTGACTCACTTTGGCATCTTCACTTCATTTTTTATCCATACTACATGGGAAGGCAATGGGGGACATGTTGAGGACATAACATTTGCATACATATTTCAATTTGGGTGCTCTTTGGATCACTATGAATCTCTTGATGATACTTACAGGATGAGAGGACCAATAGGGAAGTTGTAGACTTATGTATAATATTAGGGCCAAAAGACCATGGGAAGGGCTAAAAAATAGGTCCAAAAATTTAGTACCCATAATTGACAAACTCAAAATTTACAAAGGTGGCCTCAAATGGCCTAGGTGACCACTTGGATTGATATCCATAAGGGGTTTACAAGTATCCTTTATATGGAAGTTTGATGTAATAAATGGTTCTAAGCCCAACAATGGTACCCTCATACACATATTTTCATGATAGCTCTTCTCTCTATGGTGACTATTAGTAGAAGTGGCAACCCTAAATCTAACAATGAAATATTATAGATATCATGTTCTAATAAAATTAACAGTGTTCCATCCGATGGTATGCATATTTGTGCTCATGATGTCATTATGGCTTTGAAGAATATTTTGAAATAGTAGAAGCCAAAGAAAGAGTAACCGAATTTGCAAAAAAATGGCTATTTTGGAGTCATAGACATGATAGAGAAATGGATTGGAATGGTAGTTTGAAGGAAGTGGCCACTCTGCATCACAAAATGAATCTGTGTTTCATGATGGCATCTTTGTGTGGAAAATGGCTTCAAGTCTCTTCGTAATATGGTATGTCAGAGGATGTTACAACTGTGCCTCTCATGATAGAGTTTCGACATTCACAATGGCATTGTGAATAGTATAGACATGGAAGTTAAACGTAAGTGATGCATTTTCATGTCACAATGATGTCTCTAAGGTTTGACTTCATTATATTTATTTATATTTGTAAAATGGATTTTTTCCTTCTCTTTATTCTTTTTTTTTCATGCTCTCTCTCCTCTCTTTTACTTCATAGGCATGTCATTGGATTTCATACATGCAGAGATATAATGTGCATTATAGATAGAATGGCTTGCATCACACTTGACCTCCTTATTTATTTCTCCCTACTACATATGAAGTCAATGGTGGACTTTTTGGGACACAAATATTGCATATAGATTCCAATTGAGGTGATATTTGGATTTTTGGAAATATCTTGATGAGACCTGTGGGATGAGAGGCCCAAGAAGGAATATATAGGCTTCTATAAAGTATTATGGTGAAAATACCATGGGAAGGGTTAAAAAATGGATCCAAAAGTTTAGGACATATAATTGACAATATTGATGACCACTTTATCAACAAACAAATTTTGCAAACTAATAATCATTTTTAGGTTATAGAAATGATAGATAAATGTCTTGGAATGGTAGTTTGAAGGAAATGACTGCTTTGTATCTCATGGTGATTCTATGTCTCATGATGGCATCTCTACATAAACAATGCCTTCAAGTCCCTTCCTAATACACAAACTCAACAAACATGACAACTATCTATACATTTGTGATGGCACAATATATAGCCTCAAGATGGTATTTCAATGTAAGTGATGGATTTTCATCTCACGGTGGAATCAATGAGGGTGTCTTTGCATTTATGACTACAATATATTTCTTTTTTATTTTTTGTTGTCAAATGGTCTTTATGTCACACTCTTTATTCCTTCTTTTATTTCATATTCTCTCTAATTTCCTACACTTGATAGGTAAGCCACTCCATTGCCTACATGTAGAAATATCATGCCCATTATTGATGGAATGCAATTTATCTCACATTTCCCTATACACTTCATTCTTTCTCCGTTCTACATGGGAAGTTGATGGTGGACTTATTGGAGTTGTAACTTTTTATTATGAATTCAAATCCAGGTGCTCTTTATTTCTTTGGAAATCTCTCGATGAGACCTATAATATGAGAGGCCCAAAAAGGAAGATGGGGGATTTTGTGAAGTATTAGGTACAAAATCCCATGGGATGGTATAAAAAATAGATCTAAAATTTTAAGACTCGAACTTGACAAATTTGACATCTTCAAAGGTGGCCCTAAATGGCATGGGATACCACCTAACCCAACAATCACAAGGGTTTATCAGTATCCCTAATATGAATTTGATGCAAGCAATGGATTTAATCCCAACAAAGTACCCCATACCCATAATTTCGTCATGGATCTTCTCAATGTGGTGAATGTTATTATAAGTGGTGATCCTATATCTAATGGCGAGGAATTATAGTTATGTTGTTCCAATGAAACCAATGGCATTGCATCCTATGATTGTGCCTTTTCTCTTATGACACGTTATATATATGAAGAATAATTTTCAAAATTAGTGGTCTTCTCTCTTGTTTTCTTCACTTTCCCTTTTTATCCATTCCCCTCTCTCTTCGAATTCATAGCGTGGTTGTTATATTTATATTTATAGGAGAAAATATTCAACTTTATATTTACAAGAGAAACAATCACACTTGTTATAGTCATATTAACTAAAAGGAGAAAGAATGAAGTGAAGAGGTTGAAGTGAACTACATGTTTTCTTTCTCTATAGTGAGTGGGATTGTTCTACATCTAAACATAATGACAAATTCATTTAGGGTAAGAGATAATTGGAGAGTGAAAGAAGGAAAATGAAGAAAAGGGGAGAAAGAGTAACCAATTTTGCAAAAAAAATAAATCGAGTTATAAATTATGATAGATAAATGCCTCGAAAAGGAAATTCAAAGGAAGTTGTTGTTCAGGACAATGCACCCTTGTAACCTAGGGTCTATGGGGTTACCAACTTACTAAGACACTTGCAGACAATTAGCTTATCTAGAAAATGAAATAGGAATAGGAAGAAGGCTTGACTTACCCGGTTTATGACGATTGATCCAAGCTTGGTCTTCTCCTCTTTCAATCTCCTTCAAAGCTTTTAGGGCTCTCCCAATTCACCTGTAAAAGACAAATTCTTCTAGCAGTATCTCATATATATATCAATGGTTAGTGAAATGCATATTCATAATAACATAATTGAAATCATTCATAATCCATCATACATGAGAAAGCAACAATACAAATATTGGAAGAAGAACTTTCTTTATTCATAAACAGAGAATGGTGAGATTACAACCCAACTTTTGAAACAAGGACTCCTCTGCAAACCGAGGACACTGTGTTCTGTTGCTCCAAGACGTCTTAAGGCATACCGCCAGCATAACTTTGTTCTTCTAAGAATGATTTATTAGCCCCATCCCATGCCCTATATTTATACATGGGGAAATAGAAAGGTTTCGAAGGTTAGGATGGTTGAGACAGTTGAGATAGTTATGGATTAAGGCTCAACTGATCTCAACTAATCATGATTTATTATTTTTAACATTAGATTAAAGTACATGTGAGTATGTATATAGGAAAGGAATGTGTGACGCAGTCCTTTCTCAAAGGAAACTCGTGTGTTCAATGTACACACGGGTTGCAATGCAAATAGTCACGTATGACATGCGAGTTACAATGCAAATAGTCAGGTGTGCAACCCTAATCTCCAAATCAAAATGTATGAGTTGGTCAAGAGATTATGTATTATCAATCATGCATATTTATAGTGTTTTGGATTACTTCAATGCTAATTGTCCTCTTGTGTTCCGACATATTGGATGTCTACTCGAAGGAAAAAGTGTCATTTTGGTTGATAACAGATGCCCCCTAATGTGTGAGGTTAGAGGGAAGTGATGGCCGAAACACATTACAAACTTTTAACCTTGGAGAACTCAAGTGTCCAAGGCAGTAGAGGAAGTACCTGAAACAAATACATATCAATGCCATATACAAAATCATATTTGAGGATGCCATGTTCAATAGAGTGGAACACTAGATCCTTTACAATATTTGATTACATCATATGATACAGGTCACAAGACCACATATATTACAAAGGTGGGTCGAAGCCACAATATACAATGATGAGTCTCCAAAATATGGAAGCTGTGTAAACTAATCATAACATAATATTGCACAACTTAGGTTATAAATGTGAACCTAAGGTCTTCATTGAGATCCAAAGGAACCAGTACAATCCCCACCATGTGAATAGATATGTTGAAGTTGAACATGGAAGGAACTCAACATAATGTTAGATAATGAATGGAACTGACAACTGAAGCAAAGGAGTTCACCAATAATGATACTAAATCATAAGGTACCATCGTCAAATCTCTAGGTCTTCGTCTTTAGGAAGTACTGATGATAAACCATAATGTGATGAGGAAGGCAATGAATCCTTCAACGGATCACAAGAGTGACTAGGAACTGCATATGGGAAGGTAGACACAAGTAATACTCAGATAGGATAATGATGGAATCAGGATAATAAGGAGATGAAGGGATAAATCCTTGAACAGTGAGCACAACATAGAGATGACCCAAGGCAGCTTGTAACTTGCAGATAGAAAAACTAGACTTATCTATCATGTAGGAGACAAGATCAGATTCCCTGAGTATAAAGGACAAGTGGAGGAGTAAAGACTCGAAGTGATAACCGAGTTGAAAGTGTAAACTAAAACATGAGTATCAGAAAGTTTAGAGAGTGCTATGTTCAAGGAGGACATGCTACCATTGTTTATAACCCAAATATAGTACTTCTTCCTTATCTTTTCTGTTAAATTTTAATGAGTCTAGGAAATTCAACTCAGGTCTCTCTTCATTTTTGACAAGCTTGAAGAGGGGAGAGAATAATGCTTGATAAAGTCATTGATTCTTGGATTTTACGATCCCGAACTAGTACATGCTTGTTGGTGTTTTCATATTTTGAGAGTCTGAAAAATCCGAAGAAGAATCCAAGGGGGTGATTTTTCATCCAATTTAGTCTCCTGAGGTCGGAAAAGTATAAAACACACCACAAAAGAACTCTGTTAGCTTCCTAAGAAGTAAGGCGCACCTTTTTTGTACTTAGTCAGGAAGGTCTGAAAAAGGTTAAATTACCACCTACCCAATGCCCCTTCAAAAGAAGCATATAGCCTGAGTTGTACAAGTGTGAAGGAAGGCAAGATCAATTAGAAAAATCCATTTGGTTACAAGAAATGGGGCTTACAACAGTAAACTCGATGATTTGTTCTTTAGGTTTTAACGAGCATGACAAAGACATAAAGTACACTCATAATCTTTTTCATGTTTAGGTCTAGAGCACAAAAAAGAGAAAACTAAGCTCATACCGGGCGCTCCTTTTCCATAAGTTTAGTCCCTAAGGTCCGAAAAAGCGATAAACCTATGTCTGAGAATACTCTTCTCAATTCCGAAGAAAAGGGAGTGTTAATTTTTCGTATTATTCCACATGGTCCGTAAAAGCGATAACCTACCACCAATGTGGATGCCCATACACATATTCTTAATGAGCTTGAATGGACAAGTTTACTCGGCAGTCAAGTCTATTTTGAGGAGTTAGACCTGGGCCTAAAGAAACTCCATAAGGGTGGGGAGCCTTATAAAAAGGGATAGCTTGTAAAAAGAGACCAAATGAGGCTCAATTTGGCATGAAAAATAGCTAAGAAGTCTCCCCTAAACCTATGACAAATGTGGCATGAGTACCAAAAGATGACAAAGTGTTGTAAACTAGGGTACTCATGGAAGGGAGGCTCTATCCATAGAAGAACAATGACGTAGATGAGGTAAAAAAGGTTAAACACCATAGTCCGTGGTCAAAGAAGTCATCCTAGGGTTGAGAGCAGATAAGGTATAAATGCATAATGACATATGAAAGATCCAAATCCTACCCTATGTGAGCAGATAACAACTTTTAAAAGACTTTGAACTTGTTGTATTAGGAAAAAAGGACATGGTGTTAGTTCAATTATTAAAATAATTTTCAAACTATAGGTTAAAAACCCAAAAACTAAAAATTTTCCTATATATAGTTCAAAAATAGAATTAAAACATACCATTTCATGTTTTTACCCAATTTAGCAATATTTTTACCTTTGACTTGGATTGATCAACACAAAAAATTGGTGGATGATTTCAAATTCCGCAAGTGTCAGGTTAGCTAGCTTTCTCCTTTCTTGCATTCCAACCATTTTGATTTTCATTTTCATGCAATTTTTTCATGTTTTGGGCCTGCCATAGGGAGGTTGCGTAGTACACATGGGTGGGCGACTTATACAGTCGCCTACACGTGTTGTACATGTGACCTGCCCGAAGGAAACTTGTGTGTGACATGCGACCTGTCTAAAAGTCAGTTGTGTGTATTGCGTAACATAGGAATTTTAAAAAAATTGCCAAAACTAAAAGAATTTAATAGATTCTAATGTTTAATAATGGTCATATGGGCAAGTTCAATCGTGGTTTTAGAATGGAGGGTACGAGAACATGAGGATATGGACCGAGATTCCCTTCGTGATGCCCCCACTATTCATGCATTACGACAACGCGAGTTACTCAAGTTCTTCTACACATCTCCAATGCAGGCCAATGTTTGCTTGCTTGAACATTTGATTAGCTATTGGGATCATGACCTTGGAACTTTTGTTCTTCAAGGTGAGATCTTGGAGATAGATTTAAAAGACATAGATTTCATCATAGGGTTGTCTCGCAGGGGTATTCCTGTGAACCTCGAAGGTACTGGCAGGGGCGGTGACCCCATGAGTGTCCAAGATTATGTGGACACCTACTGCATGCCTGGGAGTCAGAAAAAGGGATCATGCATACCAATTGTTCATACTGCCAACTTCCCACCTAAGGAAGTGGTAAGTACAATAGTACGGGTTGCAGGATCTACGTCATTACATCTTGCCACTCGGACACAAATGAGGGTGGCAGTGGAGTGTTTATAGGGGACTGTGTTTGATTGGTGCTTGGGTATAATCCCAATCATGAAAAACAACTCTTTGATTGTAAGAGAGGATGCCGTAAGAATTTTGGGTATTCGAGTATATTAGTCGCATTCTTCTTTGAGAGAGTTCCTGCTATCATCCCTACGGTACCACTTCCAGCTTTCTCTCCTCGCCAACCTAGGTTGACAAGGTGGGGAGAAGTCTTCCTTCGCCAAGGAGGTAGAGGACCAGTCCAAGGTGTATACGATTATGACTTCTATGTGTGGTGGGGACGACAGTTGCCAACACTTGAGTAGTTTCCTTATACAAGTTTAGACTTTCAAGGAGACAATGATCTCGTCCTCCCGCTAAGAGGAATGTGGGGAGAGATAGGTATTTTGCTTTCTATGTTTTTAAAATTTTATGAATTTTGTCATAAAATTATATACATATGTATGAGAGTTTTTAATCCATTTTAATGTTTAAAATGCAAATGTTGGACCTATCTGCCCTCATGGGAATCCCATGGTGTATGTACGGCCTGTACCAAGTGGAGACCTGGGTTTGATGAGGGTTATCAAGGGAAAACTAGCCAAGCTGACCCAAAGAGTTCCAACTATACAGATTGAGCAGATTCCTACTATAATGCAAGAATTTGTTGTAGGGATTCCACCTACCTGGATACGCGTCATGAGGAGAGTAGCTAGGGTCGTTCTAGTTTATATAGAAGCCAAAGAGGCTGTGGCAGCTGAAGAAGCAGATGATGATGATGATGATGGTGATGCAGGGGATCAGGCCTAGATCTATAGGCATTTTATGGATTGCAGTCCATTTTTTTGTATATTTTCACAGTTGTGATTGGATCTTAGGATAAAAAATCGACCTATCTATGGACATATTTTTACACACACACACACACACATATATATATATATCTTTCCTGATTATTTACATGTGTTCCAAATGTATATGTTGTGTATATTTTACAAAATGTGTGTTAAGTGCCAATCTAGAATATAGTTCGCATATGCATCAGTTAATGTATTTTCATTACGTGGAATGTGATTAAATGAAATATAATTGAAATTTCTTTCAAGTAATCTAACCTGCAAAACCGACGTAACAAGCTAGGGTTTCACACTTGACAAGCTCCATTGAGCTAGGAAACTACCAGTTGAGAGTCAAGTTTGACTTCCAACTAGGTGATACCATGTGACAAGGTATCCCATAATAACTCAATAACAACCCTATACTCGGCCACATTATTGCTAGCGGGACCTAGACAAGCGCCTCTAGAGGCAACTAGCTGTCCTGAGGGTGAATAGATGACCCATGTGACTGAAGCCAGGTTACAAGTATGACGACTAGTGCCATCTGCAAAACCTACGAACCACTCAGCTGACATCTGTAACAATCACTAGATGATATAAGAACACTAACCAACTAGCTATCGTACATAAAATTACATACAAGAAAAAGCACTAAGCCTAGGGATATTACTTCTTCAATCTTCGTCGAACATGTTTAGAATCAAGGTAAGTTCAGATTCCGTGTTCAACGATATATGGATCTATGCCCAGTATAGATGACTAGGCACATGCGTCACGAAATTCCTTTAACAGGGAAGTATATATCGAAAGCTCTTCCAAAAAATAATTTGCATTAATATGCACATATTCGACAACGTTAGGGTTTGGAAAGATATTGATAGAACCGAGATCTTCTGCCAGTCTCATGTCAAACTCCTGGTGTTCTATTCTACTCAGCTCTGGAAGGAAGTAGGATCTATGGTGAAGATCTTCACATATCTTGTCTCTCCCACTCATGGCTTCCGAAATGGCTTCATCCAAAGGCAAAACCATGTCTAAGCAGTCATATAAATATAATGATTTCTCTAGCCAAGCAGGCAAATAAAATTCTTTCAACTCCTCTGAGACTGTAGAAGGAGTCAAGATGTTAGCTGGAATATTTCACCTCCTCTGGACAGCAAGGTGTTCCACTGGTCTGAATGGTTTAGATCCAGAACAAATAGAGGACAAAGGTTGAAGACTCTCCCTAGACGTCGTAGATACCTGGAATGTAATGCTTCGATTGTTATCCTGTGTATCTGCAATAAGCTTCAACATGCAAACATATCGAAACCACCAGAATATAATCTACTGATCTATGTTAGTGACTAAGGAATCTAACAACATACATGTGGAATCAAACAACAACAATGTATGTGGGATAGAAATCAACTTGGATTAATATAGAAATATGAAGAAGTTTACAACCAAGCCTTAGTGTTGACATGCATCTCCATGAAACCAGGCATTCTCATCCCCAAAAGCTCCGACTCTAGCTCTCTATGCTCTCCCAAATGGTCTTAGGCCAAGTAATCAATCCAACAACATAACAATACCATAAGAGTTCTCTCCTCAACCATGGCTATGAGGTCATATTTATAAGGCTTAATGGATAGGGTAGGTTGAGAGATTAGTGGGTGAGGTGGCCTCTAAGATCCTAGGATGAGGGATCTCGAGCTCAACTGATCCACACTATTAGGGATAAGGGAGGACACGAGGCTCATCATGTAGAAGCCTCGAGAAACTTCTCTTTTTCCCTTTTTACCCAGGGTACCGCGTTTCTCTTTCAATGACAGAGCGGTTCTGGTAAGAAACGCTTATGAACTAAGGGCCATAAGCGGTGGCACTGCTTGTGGGCAACAGGGGATAGGTGGTACAAACAAGGTACCGCTCCTGGACAACAAAGGAAGCACGGTGCTGGGAATTTCCATGAAAGATTGATAATAACCATGAGTTTCCACTCCAAGAGCTGGGATTCAGGGCAAGTAGGTATGTCAAAGCTCTTATCACATGATGGTTATAGGATTTTAGTATAACAAGATGCCCCCCAAAGTATGAGTCTTAGAGGGATACGATAAACGAGAGCTTTGAGAGAACAAGTCGTCGCCATGAGATGAAAATGTTGGCTCGATCAGAGTATGTTGTCAAGTAGGCATCTGTAGTACATCAATATGTTGAATCATAGACACAAGTAACCAAACTCATGGCTACAGACCAATACAAGGCAGATCCATGAGAGGAATAAACAAGCATGGCTACTAGAATACAATGTAGATCCATGTGATAGAGGACTCAAACCTGGACATAGCTACCAGACATACAACGTAGATCTATGTCATACAGACGAAAATTTGAGAATAGCCACAACCATACAAATGTGGATTCATGCTAGACATATAAAACTCCATCGCAACCTGGGAAAAATCAATGAGCGCTTTAAACAAATACCCAGGGTCTTCGTCTCGTCTTCCACAAAGTATGATTCTATCCATGTGATTACAATGATCTGAAGTCGAACATGGTAGAAACCACTTGATTACCGGCCAATGATGTGAATCGTGAACAAGTGCGAGGGAGATCACCATTAATGTCAATGATTCCCAAGGTACTCTAGTACAATCTACTGAGTGCGAATAGATGTCCTGATGTCGAACATCGAGTCGATTCTATCAATCAAAGGTCAATGATGTGAACCTATGTCGAGAGTGAGAGAATCTGTCATTAAGGCATATAGATCTCAAGGTACTAAATATTGTTTCTAAGACTATTTTCCAGATGATGAGCTGATGTCGACAGGAATAGTCTCGTCGAAGGAGGGCCATGATGAGTCCCACATCAACGACATGAAACTCGGAACATAGTTCTGGAATGATGTGAATGTAGTAACCATATGACTGACTCAAAGATACTGACACAAAGACTATGTAGACTGTAGAGGTAAAACTTCTTCAAATCCCCTTTGAACATTGGGCGGCACGACAAAAAGACTTGGCAGCATGACTAAACGGGACAGACACACAATGTGACAGTGGACAATGCATTCTTTTGAAAGACTCAAAGGAGTGGCATGACTCATGAAAGTGGATCATCACAAAGATCAGCTGAATACCCAATTGATTGACATGATGTGCAGACAAGTGCCATGTTCAAAGGTAACGACAAACAACTGCCATTATTTACAAGATGATTCCCTTCCCATTTCCCCCATCATGATCGATGAGTTCCTCTTTTAGGTTTTACGAGTTCAAAGAGGGTAACAAACACTCGATATAGCTTGTCGGAAGACAAGTCTAGACTCATATATTTTATGAACCTGAGAGAGGGGGGGTTTATTCCCAAAATGGGTCTCTCAATGTTTAATGTAACAAGTCCACTAAAAGAAAACTTGGTATCGTTCATATTTAGAGAGTCTGAACGAATACAGAAGAGGACTCCAAAGGGGTCCTTTTTCGTATGATTTAGTCTCTAAGGCCTGAAAAAGTGTAAAACCATACCTTAGAGAACTCTTCTAGTCATGATTGGCTGGAGTGTTCCTTTTTCGTAAATAGTCCTATTCGAACCGAAAAAGAGATAATAGCCGTCGGACGGACGACTCTTCAAATACTTTAACGAGCGTGAAGAAGACGATCGCTCGACGATCTTTTCATATTTAGGGAGCCTGAAAAGGGTTTAAAGAGAACTCCATGAGGTTTCTTTACACAATGTCATATTTTACGAGCCTGGAAAGAATTGGAAACGAACTCGATGACTTTTTATTTTTAAGGAGCCTGAAAAAGAGGTGAAAAGAGGACTCCATGACGCTTCTTTACACAATGTCAATTTTTACAAGCCTGGAAAGAAACTTGAAATGGACTCGGACCTTTGATACTATATTTTAACAAGTGTGACAAAGTGTTGTAATAAACGCTCATCGACCTTTTCCGTTTTATGAAAGTGCGAAAAAGCCATATACAAACTTTCCAAAGTTTCTCACTATAGTTCTCTTATCTTGCAAGCGACTCAGAAACAAGTGTTAAATGCATTTATAACTAGCATTAAGGGATTACGACATATAAAATTTGACTAAAATATGATTTTATATCAAAACTATAGTATGTCAAACCCAAAAATGCCTATATAAGTCATGTAAATAGTAAATAATCAAATCATTTCACTATTTACCTATAGCAGAGAGCACTTGGAGCATTTTCTTAGCCAGATCTTCAGTAGCTGATACCGGGAGTTTCCACCATCTATTTTCAGCATCGTCAGTTGCAGGTAACAGCTAAGACCCTTCTCTTTCATTTCATAGCATTTATTTTGAGATTTGGTGGGGTTTTGGGCTCATATGGCAAGCCCTAAAACCTTAAAAGCGGGCACAACATCTACCCCTTGGGGGATACGCGGTACCACCCAATAACTACGCCAATAACATAGTGGACAGGTGGTGCCAGCGCCTGTCTCCAACGGTGCACAGGTGGTGTCAACCGTGGAGAACTTAAACTGATAGCATGGGTAATATAAATTCATTCCTTTGATTTCTAATGATTAAGGATGATTCTAATGCATACCATTATTGTTTTTGATAGGTCTAGGTGACTCAAAACATGGTGATATGGAAAGAAAGAACACATGACAATGAGGATGTTGCTGCTGAAAGAAATGCGGGTTGTATTGCCACATTACGGGACTGTGGGCTCCTAAAGTTCTTCTGGACCCCAAGCATGGTGTGACATGAGTGGTTACTGGAACACATACTGCAGATGTGGAATCCAGAGCAGCAGTATTTCAAGGTGGGGGCCCATATCCTTATAGTGGAAGTAGAGGACATCTACTTCTTAACAGGTCTCTTGAGATGGGGTGCCCCCATCTCACTGACAGGATCCCGTGGAGGGGATATTACCACTCGAGAGCTTATAGATCGTCACTATGCACCAAGGATAGGTACATCGAGGAAGAAGATCCCCATCAAAGCAGTTACAGATAGGGCCCTACGGACCGTCCTATTTACCATGTAGAGGGTGGATGGGAATCACAGTGTGCACCAGGCTTCCATGGCACACATGCTGTACGCCATAGAGGCCATGGCACCCATGATGTTCAACTGAGCGGAAGCCATGCTTCCAATCTTCAAGGATCAACTGACTAAGTGTCAGCAGGGAGAGCTAAAGCAATTTGGATTTGGTTCCATTTTAATCTACTTGTTCTTCGAGCGGGTTCCACAGATGAGACCTCAGGTGGTCTTCTGGAGTCTGAGAGCACAGGACCCCTGTATGTTGAGGTGGGTCCAGGTCCTGGCTCGCGCAGGAGCGGGTAGGGGAAGGGTGAAGTTTGGTGACCCATTCTTCAGATGGCTACGAGATCAGATCCTCATGGTTGAGGATTATGCTTATGTAGGCACAGACTTCACCGTAGATCTTGACCTACCACTCCCACCTGGCGGACAGTGGGGTGACATCGGTGAGAAGCAAGAAACCCTAAAATGGATGAAAATGTTTTTATGTTTTTTAATGTTTTATATTTTTATGTTAAGTGACGAGACCTATATATTTTCATGCAGATGTGGGAGCATTGCAACCTGGAGGAGCATCTCCATTGGATAGGCGAGCTGGAGCCCGCTTTGTACCCTGGGGTGATGGCATCGTGGGGGAGCTGGAGGAAAACCTGGAGAGGTTGACCTTGGATATCCTAGATGCTGACATAGATGACCTCTCGATGAGATATCACAGATCCACAGCGGGAGTACCGGGTCGATTCATTAGGCTACTACATAGAGTAGCTCGAGCAGTGATGTGTTATCACGAGCACCACAAGTGTATGAGATATGTACTGAAAGCTGACAGCTTCGGGATTTTGTATGACGATTTTCCCTGAAAGCCTACGTGCTTCAGATGAGGTCTCGAGACCTATTTTTGTAAACTTTTTTGTGTGTATATATATATACAGACTTTTACACGGTGTTTATATGTTTCAAATGGAAGATGCATTTTCTATGAGTTTTATGTGTCTTTAAATGTTTATTTACAATGTACCATGTTTGATTTGATGTCATGAATGGGAAATATGCCAATATAGGATGTAATTAGCTAATGAGTCAGCCACTACATTATGTTCCCTAGGGATATACCTATAGGTGATGGTTTCAAATGATCTTTCTAGCAAACGTACCCTCCAGAAGAGGCAGAGGAGCACCAGGTTCCTAATGGTGTAGACATGGTTTAAATTGCAAAACACGAGTTGTGAGTCCATAAAGACTACTAGATCATGAACATCTTGGGAGGTAGCTTCAGTCAGAAGACTGATGACTGCTTCATACTCGACGATGTTATTAGTAGCGGGACCTATACACACTGCTCCTAAACTGACCAAATTTTTAGCTGGGGAATATAGGACCCAAGCAGCCGAGGCAAGATTCAAGGTGTGGCGGCAAGCACCATCAGCGAAGCCATAGAAAGCCATCTGCATGACCAAAACATGGTATAAACAGATGCAGACACTAAACTCAAAACCATCTTGAAAATACTAAAATCACACTGAAATCCAATCAATATACATATATACAAGATACTATCCAAGAAAAACCTAGGTATAGTACCTTTTTAGGTACAACCCATTGCGAGGTTTCCCCAAAGGGATTCCATCATAATCAATGAGCTCGTAAGCTCCTTTCTCTAACACCTTAGAAATAACGAAAGGTCCATACCACATGGACTTGAACTTACCCTTCCCTAGTTTGTCATATCTCTAATCATAAGTCAATACTAGGTCACCCTCATTAAAGACATGAGGCTGGACAGATTTGTCATACTGCACCTTGACGCATTTTTTATGTGCCTCATTAGCCAAGGCAGCATCTCTCTGAGTCTCGTCAAGGTTACTGAAGTACAAAAATATTTCTTCCTCTGCGAAAGTGTTTGGGAGAAGTTCGACCGCAAGTTGTAAGGATGGAATCTGACATTGGATCGGTAAGACAACTTCGAGTCCGTAGACAAGCTGGAATGGCGTGAAACCAATATTTATTTTCACAGAAGTCTGATAAGCCCAAAGAGCGGAGAAAAGGACATGGTGCTAGTTGGATTTATGATCTCCAACCATCCGACGAAGCATAGTTTTCAAAATTTTTTTAATGGCCTCTACCTGACCATTAGCTTATGGATAATACGACGTAGAGTTTTCATGGTGAAAACCTAGTTTGGCACTCAGTTCCTCCATCATTTGATTACAGAAATGAGATCTGTGATCAGTGACGATGGACTACGGAACTCCAAATCTAGCTATGATATGATTGAACAAGAAGAGAGCGACAGTCTTACCATCTTATGCATATGTAGGCATGGCCTCAGCCCATTTTGTGAAATAATCAACGACTACGATGATGTAACCATTCCCCCTGGCTGAGGTAGGCTTACAATGCTTGAAGTCAATCCCCCATTTGGCGAATGGGCCAACGACAATGAAGGGGTGGAGCGGAGCAGGATGGGTGCGCTTTTTAGGATAAAAATGTTGACAATGTGGGCATTTCTTAACAGCCTCATGACAGTCTTTGAAGACAGAAGGCCAGAAATAGCTAGCGCGAACGATTTTCTGGGTTGTAGCCATCCCAGATAAATGACCGCCGCATGCTCCAGAGTGGCAATCATTCAACAAATGTTCAGCCTCCTCATGGGTGAGGCATCACCGGAGAATATAGTCAATCCCACGTCTATAAAAGGTATCATTTAGGATAAGATAGTATTTCGCGTGGTGACGTATATGACGACGATCATTGCGAGATAAATGCAGCTGAAATCGTTGTGTTTGGAGATAAATCAACAAAGCTCCATACCAAGGATCAATAGTGCTAATCAGGAACATGAATTCATCCGGAAATGAATCACTGGGCTCAGATTTCGTTGTAGCACAGGGAAGATCACACATAAGCTCTGCAAAGACCAAGGATTTCTTTGATGTGGCCTTGGCAAACTCCAGATCAAACTCCTCAAGGATAACAATCTAGTGGGAGTACTTGCCCCTGAGTACCTGACGAGTCAGGATGTAATACATCGGGTTCTGGTCTGCCAATACGGTGGTAGTGCGGAGCAGAATGTAGTGACGAAACTTTTGTACAGCAATGACTGTAGCCAATGCTAGCTTCTCTACACGTGAATAACGGGTTTCAGAATCCATAAGATTCTTATTGGCGTAATAAGTCACGTGCTCCTGATCGTGGAGTTTGTCCTGCACTAAAACCATAGCGATGGTAGTAGCGGAGGTAGCAATATACAAGAGAAAGTCCTTTGAATAATCCGGGGGGTGTATCACGGGTGAATGAGTCAGAGCGTGCTTAAGATTATCAAAGGCATGTTGGGATTGGTCATCCCAAAAGAATGGAGTGTTCTTCTTGAGGAGACAAATATAATCGTGCATTTTTTTTGTGAAATTGCACACGAAACGGGGGAGAAATTTTGCCTTACCTTGCAAAATTTGGAGTTCAAGGAGATTAGTTGGGGCTGGTAGATCTAAAATAGTGGCAATCTTCAAAGGATCGATCTGAATGCCATCTTTGGATACCACAAATCCTAGCAGACGTCCCATCTCAATGCAAAAAACACATTTGTGTGGGTTGAGCCGTATATTATAATGATGACATCTCAGGAATATGTCTCTAAGATGACCAGGGTGGTCTTCCCATCGCCGTGAATGAGCAGGGAGGTCATCAAGGTATGGTTCAACAATATGTTTAATATCGTGAAATGCATAGGACATCGCGCGCTGGAACGTGTCTCCAACATTTTTCAAGCCAAAAGGTAACTTCTTATATGCAAAGGTTCCCCATGGGAAAATGAATGCCGTCTTTTGCTGATCGAAGGGCAATATCTCAATCTGATTATATCCAGAGAAGCCATCCATAAATGAAAAGATGACACTTCCAACACAGTTGTCGATAATTTGATTGATGTGCAGAGTAGGAAAGTTGTCCTTGGGACAAGCTTTATTCAAATCCCTAAAGTCGATGCAGACTCTAATGGTGCCCTACTTTTTATTGACAGGGACAACGTTCGATACCCATTCTGTCAGGGGTACAGGATAAATAAACCCAGCTTTAAGAAGTTTCTCAATCTTGACTTTAATAGCTGCGACCTTCTGAGGATGGACTTGCCTAAGTTTCTACCTGATAGGTTTAGCCGTGGGATAGGTTTTAATCTCATGAACCACAATGGATGGGTCAATCCCCGACATCTCTTCATAGGACCAGGAAAAAATATCACGAAATTCCTTAAAAAGTGCCTTATATGCTTCAGATTCATCTGCCGAGCGGTTCTGCCCAACATTAACATGCTCGATAACATTAGGCTTGGCTGATATGTGAATCGGGTTCGTCTAAATAATGTTGCAAAGGTTTCCTTTAGAATCTGTATCTTGCAACAATATAGGACTTTGGGGACATTGACAATATCAGTAGGAAACAAGGATGCAAAATCATGGCTAACTGAACTGGTGTTGGGGAGGAACATGGATATATGATGGTGATCCTCCCAAATGGGCTCATCCATATTCATGATCTCCATAATGGACTCATTGGAAGGAAAAGTCTCAGAGAGATAATCTAGAACAGGAAGAGAAGGTTCTAACCAGTACGGTAAATGGTAAGGATCTGAAGCCACTAGATGAAGGTCATCAGTGTGATCATCGGAAAAGGTTTGAATGGTGTCATACATAGCTTCGTGTGGATTCAACGAGGTGGACTCAATAACATTTTTGCCCTTAGGCTCATAATCAAATTAGGCGATCATATGGACCGTCGCGGTATCCATGCTAGGAGGAGTGGATGGAAAAATCCCCATAAGGGATGAATCCTTCAACATGCCTACCCCAATCGACTGGTAAGGAGGAGGGGACTGGCCTAACATGGGGATGTTATTAGCAATGGAGGTAGTAACATCCGGTGTACAGAAATCAAGCTGATCAATAGTAACAATTCTCTCTAGATGCGGGAATTGGACTGTTCGGAATATTGTTGAGGCAACAACAGTCATGGCATAGAACCAATTCCTTCATAGAAGGAGGTTGTAATCTAAAGGGGCATCTACCACTTCTACTTGGATGGACACGGTTTTGCCCCCCAGCTCGACCGCTAGGGCTAATATGAGACCATGGGGTTGGAAACCCTGTCCGTCAAAGGCTTTGAGGGTCGTAGGTGATGTGACAAGCTCAGGAGAGCCTAGAGCCTTCCAACAAGTCAGAGACAAAATCGAGGTCAAAGCTCTTTCGTCCAATACTGTTCAAAAGACTTTCTTTCCCACTACTTTCGTAATGATCTAAAAAACAAGTGTATGCGGTAATCGAGGCTTATAGTTCTCAACATTGAAATGAATCAAGTTAGTGTTATCTGGGTCTAAAGCTCCTAATGCTGTTAACAAGTTTTTGCATTGTGTGGGGCAACTTTGGAGTACCTCTAAGGTCGACATCACACAAGGTGCCTGAGCGAGATCTTCAACCACATTATAAACTTGAGCAGTTCGGGCATTTGGATTAAAGACAACCTTCCGAAGAGTACTCTTAGGTGGGCGCAAAATCATGTCGAGAGTAGGCTTCTCGATAGATAAAGGGACAGTAGACGAGGATTCAAGAGAACTAGTAGAGGGAACTTTCCCTGAAGAAGATTGATCTTCTTTCTTATCTGCGGGTTTGTCATAATTCTGACTTCGAGTTTGCAAATTGATGGTATTTGAGGACATCATATGAATTTCCTCTGATGAACTATAGTTACCCTGATTAGACATGTGGTCTATCAGTTGTTGTTGAGAGGGAAAAGGATCCGTAAGTACTGCAGGTGCGGAATTGTAGTTCAGAAACTGGGAGATTTCGTCCCGACGAGGACACTCCTTTGAAAAATGGTCACCACTGCATAGCAGACATGGATATTTTGCCTTCCTTTTCCCTTTGTTGTTATCACTGTTGGTTGGTCGTGGAGTCTCCTATTGGTTTGTAGGTTTTTTATTTCTATTTTTACCTTTTTTCTTATTATTACCCGAGGTTTGAGTACTTTGAATAGAGTTGACCTCGGTGGAAAACTTAGGAGTCGAAGGAGTAGGGGTGGTAGTTTGGGTTTGCTTGGCAGGTTTCCTTGCTAACAAGGACTAAATTGAACCAACAATCCCATCAACAGGTATTTATGCTGGTGGCTTGGCAGGATCAGTGGTAGGGTGAGGAGCTTGAGGAATCAGGTCATACAGAGTTCCAGAATGGGAATATACCAAGTCTAGGTACTGAGCCTGAATAATAGCCTGCTCTTTGGTAACAACACTACCCATAGCCACATGTCGGGAAATAGGAGGCAACACGGATTTGGTGAACCAATTAGCTAGTAACTGATCCGTAATAGGGGCCTTAATAAGCCTTCTCCACCTTCTTCACTCATGAATATGATCGAAAATGTGGGTGGAGGTGTTCTATCGCAGAGAGGTTAAAAGATCAGTGCCTGTTTCATAGCCAATAAGGAGCTGAAAGTGTGTAAGAAACACGGTTGCCAACGAGCCAAAAATCCACAAACGAATGTTGTGGGAGTTCAATGTACCACTTCGCGGCCGTACCGGTCAAAGTTCGCTGAAAGAGTCGTAACTGAATGGAGTCATCCATGAGGGAATTTGAAGAACACCACAAATGGAATGTCATAACATGGTTCTTCGGATCGTCTCCCTACTTCCCTTCGAATTTCGGGATATCTGATGGTAACTTTACCGGAATGGGAGGCCACGACGAATTGTGTCAAATGGGGTCATTAATCAACTTGGACAAATCAGGCAAGTCCAAAGTTGCTAGGAAAGGTAACTGTTGGTTGGGTTGCACATATTGGTAATATTGATATGGCATATAATTACCAGTAGGACCATAAGTTGACTTAAAAACAGGTTGTTGTGACGAAGAACTACCGAAAAATCCACCCGTAGGGGGTTGATTTCCGGGATCAGGACCGCTAGGACCACTAGGGCCTCCAAGAGGAGGACCACCAGGGCCACCAGGACCACCAGGACCTCCAGGAGGTGGACCACCAGACCCTCCAGAGCCACCGGGAGGTAAACCTCCTGAGCCTCCAGAACCACTAGGTGGAGGGCCACCAGACCCTCCAGAGCCATAAGGAGGAAAGCCACCAGGCCCCCCAGGACCACTAGGACCATTAGGACCATAAGGAGGAAAGTTTCCAGATCCTCCAGGACAATTAGGTCCCCTAGGGGGAGGACCTCCATAAGGTGGTCCTTTGGCACCTCCCGCAGCATGTATAGGTATCCCCCCCATAGTTGGCATGTAAGACTAGTTGGGTTGCCCCCATGGCATAAAAGTGTTACTAGAGTATGGAATTCCAGCATAAGGCATTCCTGTAGGATTGAGTGGATGATTACCTACAGGTATTTGATAACCATAACCTACAGAAGACTAAACGGTTACAGGTTCTGCCCCCAAGGGCTGACCTGAACTGGATGGGGGATTCACCACATTAGTATGGGTGGGAGGGACGAAAACTGTAGATGGTTCTATGTTAGAGATCTTCCCTTAACTAGGCACAATTTCAGTGCCAGATAACATAGGTCGTGCCGGGGGTCCCCGGCACTAGAAGGTACTGACGAAACGAGAATTGAAGGTTGGGCCCCAGGTACAAAAGACCTGGGAGGATTAGGAACAGACATAACATGAGAGGTGATAGGGATGGTAATTTGACCTGGGTTGTGTGGTGTTACTACACGGTCTATAATCAGTTCTATGGGTCTCATAGAATCGACAAGTGAACGATATCCCATAGGAACAGATGTGGAACGTGATGGTGTTGGTCCTAATATTTCATCTATTTGCTTATCAATCTCCTGTGCACAGAGAATGGCAGCATGGTATTGCCTACATTCTTCTTCATCTTCAGAAGAATTTAAATGGGTGCTAAATGAGGCAATGGCCTGTCCTATAGAGGTATCCCAAAATGGAGCATTGGGACCAAAATCTGGACGGGTTGTATCATCAACATGACCTTCCGTGGGAGAATGGAATGATGTATTTCCCTGAGAAGGTTGTTGGACCAAGGGAGGCGAGTGTGAAGAATATGGTACTCCACTTTCCGCAACCACATTATCTCCCACTTGGGAGGTGGTAGCAGCTCCTTGATCGATAGCTTCCATTGGATTTTCTCATGAACCAGGAATAAAATCGGGTGGCAAGCCCCGTACTCTTCTGGACTGTCTTAACTCAGCCAGTTTGTACAGTTCCTATCTAACGTAGGGTCTAAAAATATAGAAAACACACCAAAAAAGTTTCCCTACACAAGCTATAGGTCAAAACAAGCACACTTAAAATAATAGGAGGAGTTCAAAAAGTCAGGTCTCTCACCAGGATTGTCAAGAAGGTGCCACTCGCAATATACCTCGAGGGTACGTGTGTAGTAATTTCCCTGAATGTTGTTTTTGGTGTATGGCTCCAAACAAGATGGCCAAAGGGCTTTTCTCAAATAGATAAGGTATCCTAGTGGGGTCTCCCGATATACTCAAGGTACGTGGGAGCTCGAATCGGTAGTAGTGATGTCTAATGCATAACCGTACACAAGGCGCCTTCCGATATACAATCGAGTACGTGAAGTACCTTTCTATATACCTCAGGGGTACGTGACAGGTCGTTCGATATACTGACGGTGCGTGGAAGAACTGTGCAAGTCCCGGGATGTAATACTGACAAATAACGACAGCTCCTACGCTTAACGACGCCCAAACACGTCTCTAACCTATCACTCAATTGCTACATAAATTTTAACCTATAACTACAATTAATTTTAAAGTGGACGGTTAGGTGAATGCATGCTGTTTTGACAGAAAAGCAAAACCATGCAATATGCTTGTGCAAATATTCACTTTACCGTTCAATATGCCTACTTACGAGAGGGACGAGAGTATTTTCTTTTTGTTTCAAAACCAAAAATATTTCCAAACAACAGTCATGAACACCAAATAAAAGACAAGCAATAACTTTTCCAAACCAATTTCTCTTTTCTGAAAGCAATGAGAAGGGGAAGAATCTCTTTCCCTAAAAGAAAAACAAGAAGCACACCTATATGCAAATGCACTCTATTTTTTCAATTTGCTCAAAACATAAGCAAATCTAACTTAAAACTACCATTTTTTATTTTGATTGAGATAGTTCTAAATGCATAAGAGATGAAAGAACATGAAGATCCTGAAAGCTTGTAAAGCCAATCAGAAAACCAATGTTCAACGCTCAATGATGATACCCTAGCCTCAGTAAAAAAAAAATCTTTTTTAAAGGAAGGAAAAAGAAGTTTACTATGCAAATAAGAAATGAAACCTAAAAGTTAATCTAGTGTTCTTCTTTTAGTCTATATAACAGAAACAAAAGAGATCTACTAACACCCTAAGCTTTCAGAAAACAAGAAATCCTTTCCCAGACACAACCAACAAGCATAGAAGCGGATGAACAATCAAAAGACTTAATCAAAATTTTGAATTTCCACTCAAATCAATCTTAAACCATAAAATTATCAAGCCACAAACATCAGATTCTGTAACACAAGTCTGATAAGAAAAACTGAAAGCAACAAAACTCAAATTTTTACAAAAAAAAATGAGGAAAAAGGGCTTTGGAATGATGCCTACCTGGCACCGCGCTTCTCAGGTGTTGATAGAACGTTTCTAACACAGCATCGCTTCTCACCAATGGGTTACAGGCGGTGGCATCTCGTACTGCTCACTTTGTTCAGGCAGTGGCACCGCTCCTTATACATAGTATAGGCGCGGTTCCCTATAGATGACCAAAACACAAAGAGAATGATGGATCAGGTCAGAAAAAAACTAGATCAAGGTGAACACTGCTAGATTGAGTATGAAAATAGAGCATAAAAGATCAAAATGACTCAGATCTGAACAGATCTGAAAGTTTCAAACCCAAACAGACTAAGTCAGAAAGTAGATATGACTGAAGAGAGTTGAAGAAGGAGCCTGGATTCAGACAAGAGTTGCAAATTGAGGAAGATCAGAACAACTGATACATTTATTCCTCAGTAGAGTAGCCAGATTTGTTAGCTGGAATATTTCACCTCTTGCGGACAATAAGGTGTTCCACTAGTCTGAATGGTTCAGATCCAGAACAAATAGAGGACAGAGGTTGAAGACTCTCCCTAGATGCCGTAGATACCTGAAATGTAATGCTTCGATCGTTATCTTATGTACCTACAATAAGCTTCAACACACAAACATATCGAAACCACCAGAATATAATCTACTGATCTATGTTAGTGACTAAGGAATCTAACAACATACATGCGGAATCAAACAACAACAATGTATGTGGGACAGAAATCAACTTGCATTAATATAGAAATATGAAGAAGTTTACAACCAAGCCTTAGTGTTGACATGCATCTCCATGAAACCAAGCATTCTCATCCCCAAAAGCTCCGACTCTAGCTCTCTATGCTCTCCCAAATGGTCTTAGGCCAAGTAATCAATCCAAAAACATAACAATACCTTAAGAGTTCTCTCCTCAACCATGGCTATGAGCTCATATTTATAAGGCTTAATGGACAGGGTAGGTTGAGAGATTAGTGGGTGAGGTGGCCTCTACGATCCTAGGATGAGGGATCTCGAGCTCAACTGACCAACAATAGTAGGGATAAGGGAGGACACGAGGCTTATAATCTAGAAGCCTCAAGAAACTTCTCTTTTTCCCTTTTTACCCAGGGTACCACGTTTCTCTTTTAATGACAGAGCGGTTCTGGTAAGAAACGCTTATGGACTAAGGGCCATAAGAGGTGGCACTGCTTTTTGGCAATAGGGGATAGGTGATGCGAACAAGGTACCGCTCCTGGACAACAGAGGAAGCACGGTGCTGGGAATTTCCATGAAAGATTGATAATAACCATGAGTTTCGACTCCAGGAGCTGGGATTCAGAGCAAGTAGGTATGTCAAAGTTCTTATCACATGATGGTGAGAGATTTTGGTATAACACAAGATCAGATCAACAGTGGTGTTAACGATAGCTTGGTAAGCCACTTCCACTGTAGATAAGGGCACACAAGGTTCATGACGGGTAGGAAGGACCCAAGGATCGATTATATCAACAACCATTGCGATAGACTTACCTACACTTGTGGAACCTAGATAATTTATCGAGGCTGGGATATCAAATGTGCCCATTAACGATGAATACATACTGGCCCCTAAGCTCTTTGTAGTAGGCTTGACCTGATCAACCAACGGTATCATGGAATCATTCATTTCCAAACGGCCCTTTCGAGTGAAATTGAGTTGGTCAATAGTAACCAACTTTTCTTCATGTGGAAAAACCACTATTCGAAGAAAATACGAAGTAATCATGCACATAGCGTAAGTCTAGCTTCTCCCCAGAATCAAGTTATAGTCCAATGGAGCATTAATCACCTCCACTTCAACAGACACTACTTTCCCTTGCCAACTTAATCTCAAAAGACAGTAGGATACCATGCGGGTGCAAAGACCTCCCGTCGAAGGCAGTAAGCAAGGTGTTTAACGGAACTAGCACTGGGGAACCCAAATCCTTCCAACAAGAAAGAGACATGACACATGTGGAAGCACCCTCATCAACAACTATGCGTCCAATGGTTTTGCCACCATGGATGAAATCAATTGATAAGGCCACATGATACGGTAGGCGCATCTTAACATCTGATAGATTGAACTTTGCCATCAGACTTGAAGAATCCATATTGCTTAAAGCTGCAAAAAGGGCATCCCGCTGAGTGGGAGAACTCTTAAGTACCTCCAATGCAAACATCCCACAAGGGGTTTGGGCCAAATATTCCACCACATAGTAGTTAGAATCAGCCCTAGAATTTGGGTTGTGAAATGCCTTTTTAAATATACCTTTCGGTATTTTGGGCATTGGATCAGTAGGTTTCTCGATTGTGAGAGGGTTAGAGGTTTCACCAATAGACTTACCCTTCTTAGGAGCTTCCATCTCATAATTTTTATTTCTTGTTTGGAGCAAGGCACTAGATCATACCATGTTGATATAATTTTGGCCAGGAGGGGCAGCAGAAGTGCCCCCAGCTACATTAGAAACAAAAGTTGTATTCTATCCTTGGGGAAAAGGGTCCTTCGGGACAACCGGTTGTTGGATCTTGAGTAGCTTCTGAGCTTGTTCCGTGAGATGGCATTGATGAGTTAAGTGATCTCCCTAGCACAACTTGCAAGGAAACTTTACTCGCTTCTTATCCTTCTTGCCCCCATCAACACTGTTTGTGGGATCAGGCTTGTTTTGATTTCCCTCACCTTTCTTCCCCTTCTTCTTTTTCCCACTGGGCTGCTGATTTCTATTTTGGGAGAATTACACAAAAACATTTTCATTTTGGGGTGAGGGGGTAGCCTTTGTTTCCTCCACTGTATATTGCTTGACGACTAACTCATGGAGTTGCTTGGCTAACGACTCTACGGTGGGAGAATTCACTGAACCAACCACGCCATTTGCACGAGGTCCAGGCTTGGGTTTCTCGACACTATGGATTGACCGTGATGCCTTAGGTATGATTTCATATAATATCCCAGAATGAGCATATATCAAATCCATCTGTTGGGCCCCGAGGATGGCCTCTTCTTCAGTGGTCACCCTTGTAGTGGATACATCCTTAGATATATAAGGCAACAAATATTTAAGGAACCACTCTAATAGAAACTTGGGGGGGGGATGGTGGCTTTTATAAGCCTCTTTCATCTTCACCACTCTTGAATATGGTCCGAGATGTGAGTGGCTTTGTCTTGCCTAAAAGTAGACAAGAGGTTTGTGCGGACATCATACCAGATAAGAAGCTAGAAGTGGTTCAAGAATACCTCTGCTAAGTCCCAAAAACTGCCAAACATGGCAGAGGGAAATTTAATATACCAATTTGTTGCAACACCAGTCAAATTTCTTTGGAACAGCCTCAAACGAACGGTGTCATAGTTCAATGAGTTGGAAGAGCACCATAAATGGAAAGTGGTGATGTGGGCACCTGGATCTTCGCCAGTTTTTCCCTTAAACTTGGGAATGTCCGAAGGTAACTTGGTTGGAAAAGGTGGCCATGTGGCACTATGTTTCACTGGTTTGTTCATCAACTTGTTCAAATTTGGCAAGTTAAAATTTGCCAGGAACAAAAGCTTAGGCCTAACTGGAGCCGGAAAAGCATGAGTTTGGGAGGTAGAAGGACCTGCCCCTTGGTTCCCAAAAGTAAATAAAGGTGGGGTTGGCCTTAGCTGCCGATTATAAAGTAGTTGGACTACTTTGAAACGGATTCCACCCATAAGCCAGTTGATTATTTGTGTCCGGTGCAGTATAAGTAGTTTGAGCCCCTTTAGATGAAGTTGGAGTCTGAAAGACTGGAGCGGGTATCCCTCTGCTAAAAAGAGAGAAAGTAGAGCTCATAAACGGAGCTGAAACCGGGGTTTGGAAACCTTAACCATAAGTGTTTGTATTTCCAAACTACATCCCCACATATGCAGGTGTAGGGCCTACATAAGGAGTGGATGGGGGAATGTGCCCCCCATTCCATAGGAATCCCTGAACAAATGAAGAGGATCCAACAGACCACTCTTAGCAGTATGCATAAAAGAGGGTGAAGCAAAAGGTGCACTGGGAATCCCAGTGACAACCCCTCTAGAAGGACCTACTACATTCTAAGAAGTGTGTGGTTAAAGCACCCGACTACTAGGTGATAAAGGCACAATAGGTGCACTTGGTCTAGGGGTACCAACAGGGGGAGGTGGCACTCCTACAACCAACATGGCTGAGGTGGGGGTAGATATACCTACCTCAGAGCTTGCCATAATGCTACTCACAGGAACACCAATCATAGGTGAAGTGAATGGAAGAAATTGGACAATCACATGACCGTTTAAGTTAGTAAGAGGGGGGTTAAAGTTTATTGCAAACTCGTCAGCCTGCAACTCCTCAATATATACTGCGGTTGTATCAACCTGGTTTGTCTAAGTTCTGGTTCACCTAGAACTTCGCTTACTCCTACTGGTTCGAAAGAACTGTTAGTATCTAATCTCCGCCTTTGAGGGGGCGGTGGAGGCTCCACTGTAAAAGCTGGAGGAAGGTTTTGCAACCTTCTTGACCTTCTGAGAGGTTGGTCCTCCATGACTAAAAATTGACTATTCACACACCCTAAGGCCGACTAAATATAAACAAACCACACAACACTCACTAAAAAATCTCCTAAATCCATACAGACAAGCGGGTATAATATGTGCCTTCCAGAAGAAAGCCGATAGATGGTTACTTAGCATCCCTGTAGATGTTCTTAGGCACAAGTGGAGGAATCACCAAACCACCCTCCCACACCTTCTACCGGGGTTACCTTCCAAGCCCGTCCAAGGTAGACCAGAAATAGCCTTCCGGTATACCTGTGTATGAACCCTAAATGTCAAAGAGACTAAAGGCTACCGTAACTATACCGAAAGTCTGGGGTGACAGTCGCAAGCCTGGTTCGTACGCATGGGCAGGGTAGCAAAGCCCGAAACCTTGTCAACACCGACACCACATTAGAGGAAATTTCAACTCAAAATGGGCCTTTTAACTTTGATTCAAATTCCATGTCATCATGTGTTAGCCAATGAAATTGCTTTAAATTTGAAATACCGTATAGGTCTTAAACACTTTTTTAATATAAATTTGGGGATAGGTATCATAAAAAAAACTACTTTTTTTTGTTTGTATTTTTGACATATCTCCCTGTGTTTTTACTAAAATTTCGATCGGGAGAGCTCGTTGGATGCAGAATTAAATTCTGGATCCAACGAGTACCCACTCCGCATACTTTTGACGGACCCCGCTACCCCAAAAACAAGAAATACCTGGAAAAAAGTGATGATGATGTCATCATCACATTTTTTCAGGTATTTCTTCTTTTTGGGGTAGCAGGGTCCATCAAAAGTATGCTGAGTGGGTACTCGTTGGATGCAGAATTTAATTCCGCATCCAACGAGCTATCTCGATCGAAATTTGAGTAAAAACACGGGGAGATATGTCAAAAATACAAACAAAAAAGTAGTTTTTTTCTTTTCTTCCTCCAAAATTAATAAATATTATTTTATTATTTTAACTATTATTTTATTAATTCTTTTTAGGAGGCCCATTTTGAGTTGAAATTTCCTCTAATACATCGGGCCCAAGAGGTGGTATTGATAGAAGTCCCCGTATGTGTAAAAATCTTGGTCTACGCTCGAACAAGGAATCAGAGGGTTAGCTCCTCAGTCCAGGTCCTCACCCAGCCTCGTGCTTAACTCCCGTTTGAGAGGATCTACCCAGATATAATCAACATAGAGGAGGATTTACCTAGTGATTGGCCAACTATGTCTGAAATCAAATACTTGCAGAGAGTTAAAACTCCCTAATCCACAAGTCTAGCCTAAGCTAGTTGGTGTAGGAGCCTAAAAAAGAAAACTTACTAATAATTTTTAATTATGTCATTCTTTTTAATAGGTTGTTTTTAGTCAGAGGCAAATGGTGTGAAACTTATGTGATGTTATAGACTCGATAAAATAAAGAGAAAAAAATGATGCATAAAAGTAAATTTTCAAAGAAAATTGCAACTACTAAGCCAACTTTTTCTTTTCTTTTTGTAAATGCAAGCCAATCGACTTAAAACTAAGTATGAGAAACTACAAGACTTTTTAATAATTTTTGAAATTTTCTTTGAAAAATAAGGAAAAGAAATACTACATGCAACCTAATGCAAAATATTTTTGTCTTTTATTTTCAAACAACTTCAAAACAATGCAAATAAATGCCAACTTGAGAAAATTTGAGTAATCTAAGCATACAACAGTGAAATGAGGAAAAAGGATCCCAAAGTGACCTACTTCAACCAAGAGGAAGAAGATTGTAACAAACCCTGACTTGGAGGAACTAACAAAACATAAAATTTTACTAGATCCATAAAGAGAAGAGTGACAAATTGAGACTACAGGAAGCATCACAAAGTATAAAGCATTCAAGGACTTGATCACTGACCTAGAACACAAGCACTCGGACTTACAAACCAAGCATGAGGACCACCTACACTCACTAATGCAAGAAAATCAAGCGCAAAAGGCTCAAGGAATTGATGAAATCAAGTATACGATGTGACGTACAGACTTGAGACTCACATAGTCATGTCATAAACAGAGCCTCACAAGCAATGAAAAATCCAAAAAGCAGGGACAAGCAAACCCTAACATACCAAAAGACTTCTATAGATAACACGGGACTGTCTATGCAGAAAACCTACGTACAACACACGACTGTCCAGAAGGAAACATGCGTGTACATAGTGAAAAGCGTGACTATGAGGCATACAACCCGCATGTACTGCTAAAACTTTTTCAAAGAAAAGACACTAGCAACAAGGATCTGAACAAGCCAAACTATAAATCAAAGGCCAAAAACAGACTGAACACACCCATAATAAAAAAGAAGCAAAGGCTGGTAAGGGGACCTAAATAATGGACCCACAACATGCTGGACTCCCCAGTCGAGTCGCCAGTTCTATTGTTCAGGACAATGCACCCTTGTAACCTAGGGTCTCTGGGGTTACCAAATTACTAAGACACTTGCAGACAATCAACTTATCTATAAAATGAAATAGGAATAGGAAGAAGGCTTGAATTACCTGGTTTATGATGGTTGATCCAAGCTTGGTCTTTTCCTCTTTCAGTCTCCTTCAAAGCTTTCAGGGCTCTCCCAATTCACCTATAAAAGGCAAATTATTCTAGCAGTATCTCATATATATATATATCAATGGTTAGTGAAATGCATATTCATAATAACATAATTGAAATCATTCATAATCCATTATACATGAGAAAACAACAGTACAAAGTTTGGAAGAAGAACTTTCTTTATTCATAAACAAAGAATGGTGAAATTACAACCCAACTTCTGAAACAAGGACTCCTCTGCAAATCGAGGACACTAAGTTCTGCTGCTCTAAGAGGTCTTAAGGCATACCACCAGCATAACTTTTCTCTTCTAAGAATAATTGATTATCCCCATCCCATGCCCTCTATTTATACATGGGGAAATAGAGAGGTTTCAAAGTTTAGGATGGTTAAGACAGTTGAGATAGTTATGGATTAAGGCTCGACTGATCTTGACTAATCGTGATTTATTATTTTTAACATTGGATTAAGGTACATGCGAGTATGTATATAGGAAAGGCGTGTGTGACACGCTCCTTACTCAAAGGAAACTCACGTGTTCAATGTACACGAGGGTTGCAATGCAAATAATAATGTGTGCAACCCTAATCTCCAAATAAAAATGTATGAAGCTAGTAAGGAGATTATGTATTATCAATCATGCAAATCTATAGTGTTTTGGCTTAATTCAATCCTAATTGTCCTTTTGTGTCCCAACATATTGGATGTTAGTACTCAGACGGAGAAGTGCCATTTTGGTTGATAACAGAAGTGACTAAAGGCTTCACGTATATTCTCAATATAGAAACTTTGGAGACATGACAATTATGCATCTCATGATAGAGCCTCTACTTTCAACTTGGCATTGTGGATAGTATCAACATAGTAATTCAATGTAAGTGGTGGCTTCTCATCTCATGGCATCATCAATGATGGTATCACTATATGCATGCCTATGTTACATTGATGTCCTCATTTTTGTCTTTAAATATATATTTTTTATACCTCTTTAATTCTTATTTTCTTACTTGCGCTCTCTCCTTTCCTTCACTTTGCAGGTAGGATGCTATTTGGCATACATGTATAAATATCACACCCACTATTAATGGAGTGGAAATTGACACACTTCGACTTCTTGTAGTGTCCCTAATACTAAACCAGGGATTAATTCCTGATTAGAGTAACTACATTTATAAGAAATTAAAACTATAATGAATTATGAACATGAATTAAATTGAAGTAATTTCTCATTCAAGTCTATGAAATTTGTGAAACAACATAAGTAAACTAGACAATTATGCTTGTAGTAATTTGAAATTTACCACAATTAGAAGTCTATTTACCTGGTTCCAGATGCTCCCTAGTTGCAGCTGTCCCTCCCTCTTGCAACTAACACGCTCCTCC
Organism: Pseudotsuga menziesii; assembly: GCA_001517045.1. Lineage (NCBI taxonomy): Eukaryota > Viridiplantae > Streptophyta > Pinopsida > Pinales > Pinaceae > Pseudotsuga > Pseudotsuga menziesii. The sequence goes on from LPNX010622115.1 coordinate 164,586, forward strand.
ACAACAAATTTGGGGGGAAAAATCTCCTCCCAACCAACCCTCGACTGAAATCTAAGCCCCCCGATCCCCCAACCGATAATACTATTCCATCCCCTTGTTACCTCACCTCTCAGCCCTCAACCTCCTTCCTCCAATACTCCACACCTGAATTTAGACAAATTAAAAACAAACAAGGAGACACCCACCCATTGGTGATCACTAAAAACTAACAAACCCAATAGTAGATATAAATAAACCTCTCACACAATAAATCAAATCCAACATGAAATTAAAAAAAAATAACCGCTCGCAGAACAAAGTAGCTTCACCCCCTTCCCAAGATTGGCATGAACTAGCATAAAAACTCCAAATTTCACTCAATTCCTTCATTTATCCAAGTAAATTAGATAATTAGTTAATTTAGAGGTATTTTTGCATGCGTGCCAAGTGGCTCCCATGCATCTCAGTTTTCCTAATTCACTTTTAATTAAATTAACTAAGATTTATTAGCTAATGTTAATGCTTAAACTTTTATTTATTCACTATTTCATTTTCTATTCAAGTGAAATAATATATACTTTATTAGTATGGTTATTATAATAACTAACTTAGTCTTCTAATAGCTTAATTAATCATAATTAATCTATTGGGGTGTTACATACTCCCCCTTCATTCGCCTCAAAGTTAAGTTCCTCACATAGATAGGTTCACAACACAAAATAATATCACAACATAATACAATACTCATTTAATACTATTGTTAAGATGAAAAACTATTGAGTGTGGCCATCACACAATAATTTTCCTCCTTCACTAATACATTCAACACCTTACTTACAACATGCTCTTGTTTAATTACCTAGGGTATAATATGCAACCATTCATACAAATTATGCATTAACTTCACCATACACTTCATAAACATGACATAAACAATAAGAATAAATCAAAATAGACTCAATGAGACAAAATACATAATATATTCCCCCCAAAGATCCCTCATTCCTTACTCAACCTCTCCTTGAGAATCACACCACCCGAGCGACCTCCATAACCCTCCACGCCAACACTCCAGGTGGTCCTACTCACCATAGAATGGACCCTTTACTGTAACATGTATGTGTATTGGAAGCTTTATGGTTAGAATAATAGCTAAACCAATCCGTGGACCTCAACATCTGCATGGGATTTTGGTTGAATTATGGTATCTATTTTGACCTCATTGGATGCATTAGATTTTGGTCACATCTAGCCACTTCATCAACCACACCATATTTTAGTCAGCTGGGCATTTTGAAAGGCTTCACAAGTCCTTCTCCATATACCTCCCTCTACGACTGATGTACCTCAAGCCATGGACTTCAGTCTTCTAGTATTAGACCTCATCAACCACACCATATTTTGGTCTCTTCTAGTCACCTCATCTGTCGCACTAGATTCTGGTCAACCAAGCATCTCGAAAGGTTGGCCCTAACTTCCTCCATATCCATCCAAGGAAGCCAACCTCAGCATAACCATAGCTAGCATATGATTATTTTTTGGGTTGTCCCCCATCCCATAAAAATATATAATATCATCATTCTCATTCACGGTCATGTCCCCCCATGAAATCATAGAAAAATAGCGTTTCATGGCCTTTGAATGGATTACTTGAAACACTCTTCCACTCACCGTGAAGAACTATGATTAGTCATCATCTTCCCAACTCAACAATATGACATAAAATTCTTTCTAAATCGTCACATTTTCCACTAAATATACTGTGTGACATCCTCATAAAATAACACCCATGATGCAATAATTAAGCATTCTATTGGTTAATTCAAGCAAATCCCATCATAATTTTCATAAATTTTCATTATTTAAGTCCATCATGAATTATCATTATTATAATACAAAATTCTATTATGGATGTAAAACATAACCTGATCTCATTACCATATGAACATTAAACAACACTCAAAAAATGCATGATATATATCATAATGAAGCAAAACAAATGCCACAGTAAATATCAACGTGAAATATCATCATCTCAAATTATTGTCTTGTTATGAAATACCAATGTTAAAGAATTACATGTTACAATTACAATCTCCCCTTTAGTTTCAAATGGATGGATACTAGCCCGCATAGGTGTGGCTCATTGGCATCGCTTGATACGAAGTCACTTGTTGTAAAGGAGTTCACAAGATCAAATCCCACCCGGGTTTACTTGTGTCCCATGGCTTGTGGGATGTTGTGGGGCACCTATGGGTATAGTGGTAGCAGGAATGGATCCCTAGACCTCGTGCCACATGAGTACCAACCCAGCCCCAGTTGTTGATTCCCCTAGTTTAAAAAAAATGGATGGATACTAGTCAAACTCAATCCATCCACGTTACTAGTTTATGTGAACTAGGTCAAGTAATAAAATGAAATCACCTTCAACCCTAAAGACATGTCAAATTTCGTATATAATCTGATTATCATATTTGCATGCTTTAAATAAGATGATCAACCCAGGAAAATATATAACCTAATTATGGAAATATAACCCATTTGTCTTCTTACTCATTTCACATGTTCATGAATAGTTTCGCCTTGTTCTCTTTTTAAGTGGTAAAGTATCAACATGTCTTTGCTCAAGTTTATATATTGGTCCTTCTAGATAAAAAAATTCATTTTTTAGCAATATTATTTTCCTCTTGTAATAGAAAGTGATCATGATCATTATCTTTACATTCTTTTTGCATTCTACAAAGGTTAGTGATATCTATTAGGTCAAAGTCATATATTATAAGGTTAAATATAGTGACTTTACTTGTATCAAATTTTATAATGAGTAATATATGAATAATTATTAAATAATTGAATATAAATGATCCAAATCATACATATTAACTATGGCCCCAAATGTGGGTGTGCCAAGATGTAGGTATGATGTCATAGGGGAGCCAGGTGGCGAACCCAACTTGCTGCATGCGAACGATTTGTAATTATGATGGCAAGTGGTCATTAGGAAGGATGCAAGGGAAAGGCTAAGTCTAAATCCTTTGCATGAGAGGAGAGTGGGAGGGAAGGACAGATCCAAGTGAGGGAGCAAGCAGGCAGTACGGGTTACATGCAAAAAATGAATGTGACTATTATGGTAACAGGTAGACAGGGTGGTGGTTATCGATGACACAAGAGGTCATGCCTTGCTTTAAATATGGAAGGTCTGTGCTGGGAATGTTCTATATCTTTGGGTTCTCTTTGTGTGGTTTACATCTGTTGGGGGTTGTGTTATTTGGCAACATGAAGGGTGGCTGATCGAGATGGTGCGACACTAGTGGAGGGCTGGACGTCATGAAGGGGTTGTTTGAAGGTAGCATGGAGCTGAAGGAAGTTGTGGGAGGATCCAAAGTGATTGGAAGAAGGAGGGTGAGTCAGGAACAACTCCGGGTTTCCCCCCGATGCACAGTAATACATGACCTCCATCCCTCACTCAATATGAGCAAACTTGGAGCTACTGGAGGAGGGAGTTTAGTATGAGGTGTAAGAGATCAATGCTCCTTCATTGGAGGAAGAGGCAGTGGGGAATTCGATTTAGGACCTCAAGTATTCATGGGGGAGGAAGGGGTTGTTTGAGAGGACAATGACTCTATGCTATGTGGTTAAAGGGATGTTGGACCAGGTGCTGTTGGAAAGGGAAGAAAATGAGATAGCAGATGATGTCTCGATGGATTTCTAGAAAGAGTTCTATGCAGATTCCTATCTGCTCCACATGAAGATTCACATGGTTGGGAAGGAGCTAGGAATTTTATATCTACCTCAAATGGGAGTGGGAATTCCTCAGGCTGGAGTAGAGCGGTCAATGAGCCAACAACAAGCAGGGACACGGTGGTTATGGGCCGAAAGTTCCCCCAATGAACTTTTAGGTTCCATAATCAGTGTTGTTTTGGTTGTTTATGTATAGTTTGTTGTTTTTGTGTGGTTTGGTTATGCATATATGTCTAGCGTTAAGGACCATACTATATGGAAGACCAAGTTTTAGGTGAATGACACTGAACATGGATTTTAATTTTGGGCTAGGAACCCTCTATTTTGTTCTGTGATTGGTTCTGTTTATATTTGTTACTGAAGGTAAACCACGTTTTCTCCTATGGGATAGGGGTCTGAGGGATTTCCATTTTTGATAATTATGTATGGGTAGAAAATGGAACCAAAAAGTTATGAAGGTCATGCAGACTACTGTTTTTTGTACTATTATCTGTATACTCTATTAATATAATTCAACTTATTTACAAAAAAAAAGCTAGTCAATGGAGTTAATTATATTTAACTTAATGGTAAAGTAATGCAAAGATACATCTAAATATTAATATAAATAGATATACATATTATAAAACCTTATTCTCTAATGGTAAAGTAAAAATATGCCTCTAAATGAAAAAATATATACATCAAAATATGGATCTAAATATATACATATTTTAAACCTTATTTTCTAATTTGTAGATGTCATCATTATTCATTGCATGCTAAATATGGTTGAGATTAACTACATGTTAAGTATGCATGTATAGTATATTTCTATAGTGATACTTCTTGTCCAAGTTATAAAAGGGATATCTAATCATCCTATATATTTACTTAGCCCAAAGCTTTTTGATGTTGAAAGACTTAGACTATTACAAAATGCAAAGTTGGGAGGGTAATGGTTTATTAAAGTTTCATTTTTTTAATTGGGAATATAATCACATTGACCCATTGAGTCCTTGATTTTTGTGAGGAACAAGATCTATGCCCCTAATTCCATTAATGATGGAGACAACATGTGTATGGTCTTATTCGGGAGAGGTGCACTACCAATAATTATTCCACCCGGTGGAAGAATTAAGGCATTGCTTTATTTGGCTTGTGCATTTTTTAAGGAGTGTTGGTATAACACATCTTGTTGGATCTGGTGAAATTTCCATGGCTTGATGATCGATATTTCAATCTCTAGGCTGAATATGATATCGATGCTCCAATGTTTATTACTTAAAATGCGAGCACAAATATCAATATGTATATATAAAAAAGTATTGGATGAAAGGAAAATGAATTCAGCGTGATCAAACATCTGAAAACATGCTGGATTTTGCTCAATCTCAATATGAACTTGGAAGTTTAGTAAGTTTAAGAATCTACTTATGGAAAAAAATCCAAAATTGGTATATGTTTTAACAATCAGGGACTTGTAGTAGAAAAACAATGCCTAAAAAGCAATGGGATGCCAAGGTTGTAGTGGTGAAAAGCCCTTGATTGGATAAAAACTTCATTCTCAATATGTGGTGAAATGGTAAGAGCACCTTGACCGTGGAGAAAGGTCACAAGGTCAAACCCCAGTGGATGCTCGCTTTTACTCTCAAGAAATAGTCATTATATTCAGGCATGCAATATGCAATCGCTACAAGAAAAAAAGCGTACGATGATGGGCGAAAAACGTCACCATAACCTCATTAGTGACGGTCAAAAGGGCTTTTGTCACAAAAAGTTGAGCTTCACCAAAGGTAGGGTAGCCAAAAATAAAAGAGATATGGCGATGCACTAGGTCCGTCACCAATAATTATTGTTAGTGACGGTTAGTGACCATTGCCAATTCCAAAGAAAAATAGTGACATACCTTTAATGATCGTCACCATAAGCTCTTTGGTGACGGTGAAAATGGCCCCCACCACCAAAGTCATTGAAGCCAAAATTAAAGGAGATATGGAGACTCTCTAGGTCTGTCACCAATAATCATTATTATTGATGGTTAGTGACATTCGACAATTCCAAAGGAAAACAATGGCGTATCTTTAATGACCATCACCATAACCTCATTGGTGATGGTCAAAAGGGCCTTGTCACCAAAACTGAGCATTGCCAAAGGTAGCATAGCCAAAAGTAATGGAGATATCGAGACGCGCTAGGCCGTCAACAATAATCATTATTAATGATGGCTAGTGATCGTCACCAGTGCCAAAAAACAACAGTGACATATCTTTAATGATCATCACCATAAGCTCATTGGCGATGTGCGATAAAGGATCGCCACCATTTCTATTCACTTAAAAAAAATTGTTATGAGGCTTTAAGGATAGCCACAAAAGTTTCATTAATGGTGACGGTCACAAAATTAAAGATCACCATTAATTTTTGCAATGGGGACGTGCACAACATTTTTTTTATCAGTAAGTAGGAGAAATTCTATTATAGTACAAAATGGTGTTACAAAATTGATATACATGCATATCTGGTTTGCTAGCTGAACTAGACATAACTAGTCTGGAAACACGCAAGGCTCATAAAGGGCATCCCCGAAGATCTTAACTGTAGCAGGAATTCATACAAGTTTATTACATACCGAGAGCCCAAAGAAATGGTTCCTACCAAAACCAATTTATCTACTACTACTGGAGCCGCTCATTATATTTAAGCCAATCTGAATACCTACAGATAAAACAAGAGCCTAGACCCTTCCCAGGAACTGAGCCACAAAAAAAATAGAACTACCCTTTTTACAGCCGGTAGATAAACCGCACAAGATACAATCCAAAACAATAGACACTATTGTATCAACCTTATCTCTTATCCTAACAAAAACGACTCTGTTGTTGCTCCTCGAACAAAATAAAACATCATCTCATTCCCCTAATAACATCACATTGTAACACTTCAACCCTACTTACAGTGTAGTAAGGCATAAAGTACATAGAACAAAAGAACTGATATTTCATCTACCCGTATCCAAGTTTGATCCCGGGTGGCGCTCCTCTTGCTGAGAATGAAGATTAATGGTGCCCTCATTGATAGGAGTATTCATCGGGGTGGTGGAATTATCCCTTGGACTCTCCATAATCTCCCTTGCAAGCTGATCTAGAAGCCATAACCCAACTGAGATTTATTGCTGCCCCCTCCGGATGATGTCCAGAGCCTCTTGTATTCCTTGTGTAGTCTGAACCTTGGCTTGTATATCTCGGGCCAAAAGAATACGAGAAGGCCAGAAAGGATTGATCATCAGGTGTCTGCCCATAAGGGTCTCGTACTCCCTGAGGAGATCTAATTCCTTAATGGCGATGAAAGCGTCAATTGATGAAGGAGTCTCCGCCATGTACTGATCACCCCAGTTAAAGGGCCTTGGGGATGAATCTTCCTCTATTGTTGGCAGATAATTTCTTGAGCTTGGCATAGCCTCGCTATTACCTTCCCCTCTGCTATTTCCCCTCTGATGGTTCCGAATTCTCTAGTAGCGAGGTATTATACCATCAAACAGATTGTTACTAGATGCCAGAAGGAACATAATCACCACCGTGAGTTAGACCCTGTGTTCTCATCTGGGTAAATTTATAGGCCTAAGCCTTCCATCCGACGGATTGGCGCATTGAATCTTCTCATGCTTTTTGCCTTAACCTCCATCATTCTCTCCTCTTCACCGTGCTTCACCAGATCTTTCATGTAGTGCGGGAGATTCGCCACCTTTCGCATCATTGAATTCCAGTTGATACAGAGATTTGTGAAATTCCCTGTTCTTACGATAGCTAGCGTGGGATATGTACCCGTAGGCTCGCAGGTTCAGCTCCTCTCCTTCTCCTCGCACGGTTCAGCCAACGTATTAATCTTGCAAAGTGAGGTACAACTTCGACGGTTAATAGGCTCACTTGTTGGTGGACGATCCTTCAGCTGCGACCACGTGCTACGTACCTTCACCGCGTGTTTAGGCATGTGGGACCTCGGCCCCACTTGGCGATCAGGACATCTCACGGATTTCCTCACCTACCACCATTGCACTCGATGCCTTGTTACATGATAACAATATGACGGATGGTTTAATTCCCGTTGAGTTGGAACGCCAACTGTCCTCCACCTGCTGTGGGTTGGGGTGTGTCTGACAGTTGTGCATTGTACACCTACCTTCCCTGTCGTCTTCCACCAACTTCATGCAACGTTTCCATATTGCCTGTCTATTTACCCTGTCATCAAGCTCTTCTGCATGGAAAGAGCATCGATTTTCCACTCCTTCATTCACGAGAGCGTCCGCCACCTTGTTTCTCGATCTCCTCACATGCGAGAACATAATGGCTGGATGTCCTACTAGGATCCTTTTGAGAGCAAATAACTGTCCTTCCCATCGCCAGTTCTTTGAGACCTGTGATGTAGATGCACCATTTTGGAGCCGTCGAGCAATGTTTATTATTATCTGTGAGTCACCTTCCACCACCAATGGAGTCTTCCCCATTTGCAGTGCTAATGATATGCCATTAATTAGTCCTTCTAGCTCTGCCATATTGTTTGTGTTGTTGCCAATTGATCCCCATAAAAAGCTGAGGATATATCCATCTGAGTTCTTGACTGCTCCTTCGAAACCTGCAGGGCTTGGGTTTCCTTTGTCCGCTCTGTTGAAATTGAATTTGAAGGATCCAGCTGGTGGCCTAGTCCAAGTTTTCTCACTGTTAACAAAGGTTGGGGCCATCTTGGTTATTGTGTTGTTGACAGGTAATTCAACAATCCCCAATTCATACAAAATAATTATTTCGTTTGCTTCTGCTATGAACTCTTCCCGTGTCCATTGGTGTAGGGTGATTGTTTCTTTTAGATGTGCTTCTATATTGTTCCAAATTTCCCCTTATTTCTGGGTTTTGTTTTCAAAGATTTGGCTATTGCGAGTTTTCCATAGTTCCCATACTGTGAAACCAGGGAGAAGCTCCCATAGTCTATTAACAATTTTATTTTTGAATACCTTCATGGGCCATTCTGCAATTGTGATATCTGGCCTTCCTTTGTGTCGGTGGTTTTAAAAAAAAATATCTGCTCCTTTTCCCAGATTGAGTCTGCCACCTTACATTCATCCAAGAGATGGTTAATAGTTTCAATGCTCTCCTTGCACATACAACACCTAGAGGGTCCAATTATTCCCCTGGTCCGAAGGTTATCCCATGTTAGGATGCATTGTTTGAGCATGAGACAAAAAAAACCGTGACCTTTGGCCACCATCCTCCTTTCCATATTTTCCCCCATTTGGCTCCGGGTTCAATATTTTGAGTCCCAGTTATCAGACCTAGGGGTTCTTTGGGGTTGAAATTTCCTATGTTGGAGTACCTCCACCTGATTTTGTCCGATATGTCATTCTTGGTAATTCTTCTAGAGTTAAGCTCTACCATGAAGTATTCTATATCTTCCCCTGGGACTTGAGATTGCCGCCAGTTGCTGTTGTAACACCCAGGTTTTGACCCCGTTTGCATTAAAGGTACATGATGTATATATTGTAATTAATCGTGGTGAGGAGCTAAAGGCAAAAGCCCCACCATCTATTCGGTTGTGTATGTTTTGGAAATAGGGATAGTTGCCGATGGTATATCGTGCTATCTAGCACATTATAGCTTGGCATCATTTAAACATGCACATCAATTAAAATAAACCCCCAGCCAGCTACGACGGTGCAACGTTAAAATGAAAAGGGCATGATTCCAAAGGATAAGGGTGGGGGATTTCAAACCTTGGGCTATGGGGGGGGAAACCCATGTGTTACCACCTTGTTTGATTTTCCATCTTCCCTTGTCTCATCCAACCACTTTAATGTCTTGTTGAGTAGTTGAGGCAGTTATGGCTGGGAGTGGAGTGTGGCAGGACTGTCAGTCCTTGCCCACGCGTACACTCCACCAGCGAGTTGACCTCACATTGGCAAGCAACCTCCACCACCATCCTCTCCACAACGCCACTCTTTCCCGGGGTCTGTTCACTCTCACGAGGGGATGCAGGAGGAGGTCGGTTCATTTTCCTCACGCACCGGTCGGGGGATTCTCCTTTGGTTTTGTGCATGCAGCGAGCTAGAAGAGCGGCCTCAAGGGCACGATTTCTGCTGTGTATGTGAAATAGCCTTGGTTTTAATCTATGATTCAGGCTTGCTGTTGGTTTAACCCGCGATTTGGGTTGCTGTCGTTCTTCCCCTGATTTTTGGATGCCGTTGAGAGTCTGATTTTCTTCTTCCATTTCAGACTGCGTGTGTGTTTCTTTCTTCCATGTTTTGCCTAGGCTGTGTCTTTTCCCTTGCGCACAGGCTGAGAGTTTGTTCCTTTCCCTCTTCTTCTTGTGTAAGTTCTCTAGCCATTACATTGGGGAACTGTGTGTGCTGTGGGCTCGTGGATGTTGGTTGGTTATTGATTGCCACATCTCACTAGTTGAGTTTTCCCCTGTCCACGCTAGGAGTTTGGCTTCTCCTCTTTTTTGAGACTATGTAAGGTTGCCATAGTTTTCATTGTAAGTTTGGGCTGTTGATGTACCCTGGTTTTGGGTGGTTGTTGAGTTGTTTTGGCCACACTAGGGCCAAGAACAACCCTGAGTTGTCTTGTTGACCTGAACTGTACTCCACCCTTTGTTTGGGATTGTTACCCAGTTGTCTTTGCCTTCTTCATAGAGATGTGAATGGGTTGTTTTGCTACGGTATGCAGTGGTTGGTCTTCGGACTGTTGTGAGTGGGATTAGAGGCTGGGTATGCATCAGAAGACTGGTGTTGAGGCCACCAGCTTGGCATTTAGCCTATCCTAGCTCCTTGATGGCCTGGTTAAGCCTACTGTGTGGGTTTGGCTGATTGGCAAACCCTGGCTATGTGTAAGCCTGCATTGACCCTTAGTCCGGAATCATGCCCAACTCGGGGGTGGCAGCGTTGCTCAGAGATTGATGAGCACGCTGGCCTATGGTTGGGTGGAACGTTGCAGCGACGTAACTGGTTGCGGGCGAGCTCTTCATTAAAAGATAAGTACCCTGACTATTTTATCTCTGGAATTATATCTACTGTTTCATGAATTATGATGAACATGTTGAATGTTGAAATGTTTATGTTTGCTTCCGCTGAATGTTGAGTAACCATGCATCTTTGTATGATGGATTATGCGTCTTGGTATGTATTATGTTTAAGCTTCTATTTCAGCATTGATATCTGTTCATGTTCGTGGGGCTGTTTGCCCGTATGATTCATGTTAGTAGCGTCCTCTTCGCTGGTCGAAGGGTCAGGGACGTGACAGAGTGGTATCAAAGCCAGGTTGCAGCATGGGCCTGAATGGGCCATGGAAGATGCAGTGGCTGAGGCATGATTTCTTTCTGCCCAAAAGAGATAAAGAGTATGACAGAAAACTTCCACAAAAATTTGCCTAAGTGTTTGAACTGTCGGTTCATCGGAACACTTAGTGGGAAGGACTTCCGATGTAGCGAAAGAGCTAGGCAGAAGCATACCCGACGGAGGACAGTTGGAAGGAAATTGCGGGAAAATTTTCTAAGTTTTTGTCGGCCGTCGGTGGAACTTAGTGGATGTGGGAGCCGCAATTTCGGTGAAGATCAGCCAAAGGCCGCCGAAACGCTGGCTCGATGTAATTAAAGAAACATCCGATATTGACTTTGGTGTTAATGAAATTTAGTTGTTTGGACCGCCGATGCTGTCGGCGGAAAATAGTTGTTGGGTTCGCCGACACATAGTGCTTAATGGTTTCAACCGCCGATAGATGCTATGTTCCGTAAAAGAAGAAGATAAAATTTTTGAAAAATTTGTCTAAGTGTTGAAGACCATCAATGATCGACGAAAGATAGTGGTTTGGATCGTCGATACTTAGCCGATTGAGTACCGCCGTTGCGGATGTCTATACCACTATGCTACCGACGAGTAGGGCCTCTGACCACCGATGCAGTAAAGAAAGCTCAGAATTTTTCTAAGTAGTGAAAACATCGACCATCGGAAGCAGAACGTTGTTCGTGTGCCTGCCGTTGCGGAAGCCTAGATCACTAGCCTTCCGACAGGGAGAAGTTCCAACTGCCGATGCCAGTCATAATCAGTTCACCAATCGGAAGAAGATCGAGGATGATGGGTCGTCGTTGCGGCTGCTGATGGAACTATTTCACCGATGAAAAGAAGAGAATGGAGCCGATCAAGCGGTGAAAGGGAAGACAAAAAGGAAAATCTTGAAATTTTTTCTAAGTCTTAGAGTCGTCAGCCATCGACGATGGTTAGTGGATAGAGCTTCGACAGCTGATGAGCTACGTCGGATGAAGTGAATGGATTGAACGTCCATCGTTGCAGCGGTCTAATGGACTATCCTTCTGAAGGTTAGAGGATTCGATCACCAACACGGTAACGATCTGATCGTCGATGAGCAGTGGAGAAGTTAGTTGTGCTGACTGCCGAAACGTCGGATTGATAGTTGGAATGAGATCCGATTCTGCAAAGAGGAAATTTTGAGTTTTTGAGTGGGATTTCTCAGCAGATTTCAGCAGTTTTTTCAGTGGGATTTTCAGCAGTTTTTCAGTGGATTTATAGGGCTGAAAAGGAGAAAAATGGAAGCGATCTTATGCGCCAGATTGCGCGAAAACAATAGATTTACAAAAAAAAACAAAGAAAAATGATGGATGGTGCATTGGAAATGAGATCCACAAGTTACTGAGTGTTCCTTGTTGTATGCACTGACTTTGCCCGATAGAAAAGTTTTCCTGAACCTTCCTAGACTTGCTCCTACAGGTGGCTGAAGTTGGCACCCAGACCAAAATACAATTGTGTGTAAAAATGCAAAGATTTAGTGAAAATCGTCACTTTAGAAGTAGTTTGATTTTCACACCCAAAGTCAGAATGGAGCATGTGGATAGGCGTTGGAAAGCGTATTCAGCAGAGAACAATGGAGAACCATCAGAGTTTGAATGAGGAGCAGAAAAGTACTGGTGGTTGTTTTGACAAACAATGTTGCTGTCAATATGGACAAATCTAAGAATTGCATGCCTAGAGGTAGCAAGACCATGAATTCAAACCAGCTATTATGTGGAAGAGGAATTCCATGCAAAGATGAGGGATTTGAAAGGGAAAATTCCTTAACCCCCTGTCTTGCTAACTATATTATATTTTATAATTTTTATGCATGAAATGCATGAGGATATGCTTTGCATACATAGGCTATTGAGGATTATACATTTATAATGGACCACTAATGATAATTATTGCATTGGTGTTGGCATTAGTGGAAAAACCAACGAAAGCATGGACATGGCTGAATATGTTGCTGATGCTGACGAATGTGACAAGCAACCCTATGGAGAAAGGGATAAAGCAACAAGTCCAGGATAAAAAGTTGGTGAGCAAATTCTGCAATCTCCTGCAAAGGACCAACCAAACTGGTAATGCCAAGGGTGTAAGTAGGACCCTTGAAGGTAAGAGTTTGATTATGACGAATTCCAAGGAGTGGTAAAGGTAAGAGACCTCATACCATGTGGATATTTGAATGTTATACTACATTCATATAGAAAGGTGTCATGCCTGTATATGTTGATGATATTGATTATAGGAATATATCCTATATGAAGTAGTCATGGTTAGGCCATGCATGGTATGTTGAATGCATAGTATTCCCGAATCAATGCAAGGTAGAATTGAATGGATATGCATTAAAAATATTTTATGAATCTTGTAGTCATGCATTGAATGGATACATATGAAGGGTGTGAGTGACTGATTGCATAAGTATAGGTGCAAATGTTGTGATGTATTGCATGAATGCATTGAGATGAGTGCATGTAATATTATGAATAACTAATGGCTGAAATGATGAATTGATGACAATTCAGGAACCATTTCAAAGGCTGTTATGAATGCAGGATAGTAAGTGCATAAAGAGGATAGTCATGATCAGTTGGTTGCCGGAAATGCTCTATGGAAGAGTAAGGTGGTACAAATGATACGCTTGTGAAGTAAGGAGTATCTAAACATTTCATTTAATTGCATGAATGATGTGACTATACCTTGCAAATGTTAGTACGATAATGATTGCATGAAGTAAATGAGTTTTGGTAATATCGATGTGATTAACAGCTAGAAGTATTTGAATTTTATAAATTCTGAAGATGCTTCAGTGATGGTTGCAGCAATGAAAAGGTTATATGCATCTAGACTTACCAGGTGTTTGGTTGATTGAAGCTCATGTTTCAGGTAGATAATTTAGAGCATGGCAATGAGAGTAAGACCATGACAAATGCCGGAATCTACAATGTGAAAGAGCCAAACCTTATGAGAAGAGTCTCATGACTATGAAAATAGTTGGTATGCATAATGGGTGGTTAAATTTGAATTGTGAATTTCGAATTTAAGAAATTGCTGACAACTACTAATCACTATTGGCTTGCATAAGATTGTGTCAGGAGGATGCATTGTAAGTGGGTATTCATATTATGCTAGTAAGCAAAAAATTATAATGGGCATAGTAGTGCTACTTACAAGAGACCCACAAATGAGGATCACCTCATTGCTAAGCAAATCAATTTCTGTAGTAGATAGAGTTGCAAATTCCTATTGAATTTGATTACTGATGTCATTGCTTGGTTATGGAACAATCAATTTGGATTGTATTATTAGATAATGATTGAATGTTTGGCTATTTGATGAATGTGCCAGGGGTACACACTACAGGAAGATCATGTGTGATGGCCTGCAGGAGCCAAACTTCATGGGAAGGTTTTCCCTTGTCTTGGAAATGGGTTTCGGGTGAAAATCCATTGGACATTTTGGAAATGTCTCATCTGTACTACATGTTCGGTAAGCAACATGAGTGAGATGGTATATATTATGTCGGTAAGACATGTGTGGATATGAAATGTAAGAAGGAGTTGGGATGGCTAACCGAGGGACTGTCAACTCAGAGAAGGGAGCCCCATTCCTCCTTAACGAAGGAATACTGCATCGGCAAATGGATAAGTGTTCTGTGACCCTTGCTAAGAATATGCATGTCAAATTATTAAAATTCCATATGCAGAACATGTTTTGATTTTATTTCCATTATGACTGATTGCTTGAGTATGCATAAGGCCTACATGGCACACATCGAAAAGGGGTGCACACTTTCCCGATGTCGGATCATGAAAGGGTTTTCAATATTGATTACACCCTAGGGAGTGGACGCACTCCTGGTGTCTCAATACTTGATAGTGAATGATATGAAATATGATTATAGTTTTAGAGCAATAACGCTGATGAGTTTGCTTATGTTCCTTGTGTTGACAGGCTAAATAGATGCAGCTGGGTGTTGCACCCTAAAGAGAAAAGGCAAATGGTTGTTGTGAGGGGTTGTGGAGTAAGGGTTATTGTTGATATAAGTGTATGTTGGTATAAGTGTATTGTTGATATAAGTGTATGTGTTGGTATAAGTGTATGTTGGGCTATTATATGCCTGAGGATCCATAGTAGATCCTAGACCTGGAAATGGTCATGGTAAATTTCCAAGCCCAGTCGACACGAGGGTGTACTGGCTAGACATTAATTATTGATGTTGTGGAGTAGCCTGCGTGCTGACCTAAAATCCAAGTCCATAGGCGATCCCATGGCTTGCAAAGCAAAGCAAGATCCTGTGGACCAACGAGGAAACACACAATACAGATAAGTATTGGATTATTTTGCTTATGAATGTACATGTGTATATGATTTGGTTATGATGTTTTAAGCTCTTGTTCTAGAGATAAAACCGATGAGAATAAACTAAACATGTGAATCTATTCAATGTTTGGATATAGGTATCACTGGGAGCGAGGACTATGAGAGCATCCTAGGGGTGCATGTGGACATGTGACTGTCCTGGAGAGCTCGGATTGAGCGGTAATGAAAAAGGTGCTAGTAAGACTGTGGAGGTCCTAGCAGCCGAGACAAACCATGTGGAGAGACTCCATGGTTTAGAGGTCTAGAATAGACCGAAGACACTAAGTGTCATGACCAAGAGGGATTGGTCCAGCATTCACGGTGAAGTGAAAGAGGCTGAGAGCATGGAAAGCCACAGTGGTGGTGTGGGTTCCAGGATGGAACAAAACAAAGAGGGGAAAAACTCTTGTTGCTCTCTCTTTCCCTTTTAATTATATATATATATTTATGCATTGTGAAAACAAAAGATTGTTGAATGCATGTATGACTGAAAATGGAACAGGTGTATTTGCTTAAAGTAAATTGTGAATGTTGGAATAGTTAATTCCTTGCCCAAGAACGGACATGAATGAGCTTGTGTGCCTGTTGGGAAGGCATGAAAAATATGAAAGTCTCCTTGATGAGACTTGGACTGTCATGCCAATTGGGTAATTAACTGACTGATTTTAATGTCTATATTATGCTTGGTCTGATAGCATTTCAATGGTGCATTTCACAGGTGAGAAAAGTGAAACCTGGTGGTGCACATTGATCGTGGCAGCAGATCAAAAGCTGTTGGACTTGGCTGGAAGTCTCCTTCAAATGATTTCCAAGAACCAAGAAAATCTTGGAGAGATGCTCAAGATACAGAAAAGGCAGAATGAAATGAACCACCAGATTTTGCAAGACTCTATTGGTTTGCAAAGGGAGGTGAAAAGCCTTCTGGGGGCAATCGACAAAGGAAAGGAAGGTGGATCAGTGATGGAACATTCGTCCAAGCGACCCGTTAAGAAACGGTCTAGGCATGAAGACTCAAAGGAAATTGAGAAGGTAAAGATGAAGCAGCCAGTGTAATGCTGGGACTGCGGAGGACATTGTTTACATCGGGACTTCCCAATGAGGGAACATGAAGAGGGCAACAGCCACAAAGTTCCTAGACTTCGGGATAAGATGAAAGCTGAGAACTAGCGGGAGAAGTTCGTGGAAGCTGAGGGGCTTGGTCTTGAACGTTCAAAGTAAATAATTGAACGTGGGACAGATCTGCAAAATTTTGAAATTTTGATGTGCAATTGTATATGTATTCCTATGTATTGGAACACTGAGGACGGTGTTATTCCAAGGGGGAGGGGAATGTAACACCCTGGTTTTGACCCCGTTTGCATTAAAGGTACATGATGTATATATTGTAATTAATCGTGGTGAGGAGCTAAAGGAAAAATCCCCACCATCTATTCGGTTGTGTATGTTTCGACAATAGGGGTAGTTGCCGATGGTATATCGTGCTATCTAGCACATTATAGCTTGGCATCATGTAAACATGCACATCAATTAAAATAAACCCCCAGCCAGCTATGACGGTGCAACATTAAAATGAAAAGGGCATGATTCCAAAGGATAAGGGTGGGGGATTTCAAACCTTGGGTTATGGGGGGGGAAACCCATGTGTTACCACCTTGTTTGATTTTCCATCTTCCCTTGTCTCATCCAACCACTTTAATGTCTTGTTGAGTAGTTGAGGCAGTTATGGCTGGGAGTGGAGTGTGGCAGGACTGTCAGTCCTTGCCCACGCGTACACTCCACCAGCAAGTTGACCTCATGTTGGCAAGCAACCTCCACCGCCATCCTCTCCATGACGCCACTCTTTCCCGGGGTCTGTTCACTCTCACGAGGGGATGCAGGAGGAGGTCGGTTCATTTTCCTCATGCACCGGTCGGGGGATTCTCCTTTGGTTTTGTGCATGCAGCGAGCTAGAAGAGCGGCCTCAAGGGCATGATTTCTGCTATGTATGTGAAATAGGCGCGGTTTTAATCCACGATTCAGGCTTGCTGTTGGTTTAACCCGTGATTTGGGTTGCTGTCGTTCTTCCCTTGATTTTTGGATGTCGTCGAGAGTTCGATTTTCTTCTTCCATTTCAGACTGCGTGTGTGTTTCTTTCTTCCATGTTTTTCCTAGGCTGTGTCTTTTCCTTTGCGCACAGGCTGAGAGTTTGTTCCTTTCCCTCTTCTTCCTGTGTAAGTTCTCCAGCCATTACATTGGGGAACTGTGTGTGCTGTGGGCTCGTGGATGTTGGTTGGCTGTTGATTGCCACATCTCGCTAGCTGAGTTTTCCCCTGTCCACACTGGGATTTTGGCTTTTCCTCTGTTTTGAGACTATGTAAGGTTGCCATAGTTTTCATTGTAAGTTTGGGCTGTTGATGTACCCTGGTTTTGGGTTGCTGTTGAGTTGTTTTGGCCACACTAGGGCCAAGAACAACCCTGAGTTGTCTTGTGGACCTGAATTGTACTCCACCCTTTGTTTAGGATTGTTACCCAGTTGTCTTTGCCTTCTTCACAGAGCTGTGAATGGGTTGTTTTGCTGCGGTATGCAGTGGTTGTTCTTCAGGCTGTTGTGAGTGGGATTAGAGGCTAGGTATGCATGAGAAGATTGGTGTTGAGGCCACCAGCTTGGCATTTATCCTATCCTAGCTCGTTGATGGCCTAATAAACCCTACTGTGTGGGTTTGGCTAATTGACAAACCCTGGCTATGTGTAAGCCTGCAATGACCCTTAGTCCTTGAGGAATCATGCCCAGCTCGGGGGTGGCAGCGTTGCTGAGAGATTGATGAGCATGCTGGCCTATGGTTGGGTGGAACGCTGCAGCGACGTAGCTGGTTGCGGGCGAGCTCTTCATTAAAAGATAAGTACCTTGACTATTTTATCTCTGCAATTATGTCTACTGTTTCATGAATTATGATGAACATGTTGAATGTTGAAATGTTTATGTTTGCTTCCGCTGAATGTTGAGTAACCATGCATCTTTATATGATGGATTATGCGTCTTGGTATGTATTATGTTTGAGCTTCTATTTCAACATTGATATCTGTTCATGTTCATGGGGCTGTTTGCCCGTATGATTGGTATCAGTAGCGTCCTCTTCACAGGTCGAAGGGTTGGGGACATGGCAGCCGTCTTTCCAAGTCCTGAAGAGCCGGTCATTGTCTCTAGTATCCCAGAATTCTTCCACCGTGCTCCGAGAATGGCTCTGAAGAAAGGCACTTAGAGTAGGGGAGGCGTCACCACATGTTAGCACCGGTTCCTGGTTGCATGCTTCCCTAGCAAAACATGCAATTCTGCCATCCCTCACTTCCCATAAGCTATGTTTATGTACCAATCCTCTGTTTTCTTGCCCTGCTTTCCATATGATAGACCCTGGTAAGTTTTCTCCAAAACACACCAGGGATTGCTTGGGCCAAAGAGGAGCATATTTCAGGTGTCACATTTTAGCCCATGGCTCCTCCTTGTAATTTATCTACCTCCACCATATTTTGGCACTCATAACCTTGTTATTGTCTAGTGGGTCTCGTAGTCCCAGGACCCCCACTGCCTTAGGAGTACATATGGTTTTCCAATCCACTAAAGGCCATTTCCCGTGCCCTTTAGATCCTCCCCATAGGAAATTCCTCTGAATATTTCTGATTTGTTTAATAACAGATTTCAGAGTTGCCAGCACCGAGAATAGATATAAGGGCATTTCCAGTAGAACCGATTTCACCAGGATGAGTCTGCTCAAAAAATTAAGGGTTCTGTAGGTACAGATGTTGAGCTTCTATTTGATTTTATCCACCAGCTCCTTCCATGATATTTTTCTAATGGTTGATTCCACTAACGGTGCTCCCAGATATTTTGATGGTAGTCTTCCTTCCGAGAACTCCAAGATTCTGAGGATATTTCTTTTGGTAATTCTCGGGGTATTGAAAAAGTATGTCTGAGACTTTTCCTTGTTAATTTTTGACCACTTGCTTCCAGGAATGTGTTCAGACT
Organism: Pseudotsuga menziesii; assembly: GCA_001517045.1. Taxonomy (NCBI): domain Eukaryota; kingdom Viridiplantae; phylum Streptophyta; class Pinopsida; order Pinales; family Pinaceae; genus Pseudotsuga; species Pseudotsuga menziesii. The sequence continues at coordinate 183,983 of LPNX010622115.1, forward strand.
ATCTTTGATGCCCCTGGCCTCCTGGACTGATGACAATCCCATAAGCATATTATCATCCACGAACTGTTGATGGGTCTAGGGGTTCATCCCTGCAGTTAGAGCTAAGCCTCGTATCTTGTTCACAAATCTTCTATTTTTTAGCAACCTTCCTAAACCTACAGCCTTTATGATGAAAGGAAGGGAGAGAGGGGGTCCCCCTGCCTTATTTTTCTGGTGGTGTTGAAGGGGGTCAAGGGGGATCCATTGATCAATATTGAGAAAAAGGCTGAAGAGACCATATTCATTACCCATTTTGTCCAATCTTCTGAGAAGCCAAAAGCTCTGAGAATTCCTGCCAAGAAATTCTAATTCAATTTGTCATATGCATTTGAGAGATCCAGTTTTAGGAGCATACCTGGAGTCTTCGTTTTTTTAAGCGAATGAATTGTTTCATGGACTAAAATAATGCCATCCAGGATTTTCTTTCCTTCCATGAACCCATCCTGATCTGGTGAGATGATGAGTGAAAGTAGGGGCCTTAGATGATTTTCTATAACCTTAGAGATGATTTTGTAGATGACATTGCATAGAGAAATCGGTCTTAGTTTCCTGAGATCCTCTGTACCATTTTCTTTGGGGATGAGAGTTAGGAATGTAGAGTTAAGAGCTCTTAGGATATTCCCTGTCTTCATAGAGTCTTCCACCAAGGCCCATATTTCCTCCTTTAACCAGTCCCAACAAGCATGGAAAAAATTCGTAGTGAACCCATCCGGTCCCGGAGCTTTGTCTTTTTCCATTTGCTTGAAAACCATCTCCACTTTCGTCATCTCAATGGCTTTGCCCAGGATGTGATTTTGTTCATCCATGATAAGCTTGGGGATATGTCGAAACACTTCTCTCTGAGCTTCCTCTCGGTCTTCATCTGGTTCCTGCAGAAGCTTAGCAAAATAAGAGTTCAAAGTGGTTTCTAATTCTTCTTGAGTTTCAGCTATATTCTCGTCCTCCATCTTCAATCTGTCCAGTTGATTCCCTTATTTGTGTTGGATGGCCGCTTTGTGAAAAAATCTAGTGTTGCGTTCCCCTTCTTGGAGCCATTTGAGCCTTGCCTTCTGGTTCCAATAGACTTCCTCCAGTTGTTCTCTTTGGATGAATTCCTGTAACAAGATCTTTTCTCGGATCCTTAACTCCTCTGAAAATCCCATACTCATCCCTTGAGCCTAGTTCAGCTTCATCTTACACTCTAAAGCCTGTTTAGCTTGAAATATATTGCCAAAGGATTCCTTATTCCATTTTTTAATGTTAGCCTTCAAGAGTTTAAGTTTCTGTTGAAATTGATACATTCGGGTGCCTGTAATGGTTGGGAAGCCTTCCCACCATTCCTTGAGTTTCTCATGGAAATCCGTTTGGAGGAGCCAAATTTTTTCAAATTTGAATGGTCTACGAGGATTTATCCCTACATTATCCCATTCCAGACTGATGGGCCAGTGATCCGATCCTACCGCTGGAAGTACCACCGCTCTTAATTCTCCTCCAGCCATCATGATAGATTCAGAGATTAGAAAGCGATCAACCCAGCAAGCTATCCCTTTATCTCCAGCTTGTTTGTTGTTCCATGTGAATATAATATTAGAAGTTATAACATCTATCAAATTAAGGTCATCAATTAAATCCTTGAATTGAGCGCTGGTAGGGTTTAAGTTTTGTATACCACTTTTTTCTCTTCTAGGTTCCTGATCAGGTTGAAATCTCCACCTAGGATCCATGATTTGTCTTCAGAAATTTCTTTGATTTCTGGGAGCAATTCCAGAAAGGACAGTTTCTGCTTTGCCCTCGGGGGCCCATAGAAATTGGTCAGAAATCCTTTTATTCTAGTACCTAAAACATGAAAGTCTGCAGAGAGAGTAAAAGGAGTTGCTAGGAAGCCTGAGAGGTTAACCTCTTGTGGATTCCATAATATGCCCAACCATCCTACTGCCCCTTTGGAATCTATCACAATTGATTCACACCCCTTCCAAAAATTTTGGGCTATACTCGATAGTTTTTCACTCGAGCATTTTGTTTCTTGCAAAAAGACGATCCTAGATTTTTCATTTTCAATCCTTCTTCTGAGAAGATAGATCTTCAGAGCACTGCTGTAGCCTCTAATGTTCCAGAATGTAATCCACATCAAGACTAGGTTAGATGGATAGAGAAAGGGAAGCATCTATAGTTGGATACTACCCTGAAGCCACCAGTTGCTCTCCTATAGCTTTGATTCTTTGTACATTGCTTGGCCTTCCCCGCTTTTCTTTTTTTAGTTTCTTCTTTCCACCAATGTCTTTGAAGGATTCAACAACTACTCCCAGGGAATTCATGTTTTTAGCTTGAATTATCGCCTTCTCTAGCAGGGAAACATGTTGTGGGGGAATCTGGGTTGGAGTCTTGTCAGAGCAGGCCACTTCTAATCCTTCCAGATCTAGATCTCCTATCTCCTTGTCTTCCGATGTGAGTTCCTTTGTCTCTGAGCCTTTCTTGGCCGTCTCCTGCTGTTCCTGGAGAAGTTAATCTGTAGAGGCTTTGATAGTTTCTTGTTGCTTTTTTGGGTTTATCTCTCTCTCCTTCTCCTGGTTAACTTGAATATGTTCACTATGGTGATCTTCTTTAGTGTTTACCTTACTCTGCTCTGTTTGCTAGATTTCTTTGCTAATTGCCTTATCTTCTTGGAGGATCTCATACCTATTCTGGGTTTGCACTCTTTTGTTGATCTCTGGTCCCGATGTCTTTCTTGCTTGTCATTTCTTGTTTTTGGTTTTAGTGAATCCATCTCCATCTTGGTTTTCCTGATCTTCCTTCCCTCCTGGTCTTTTATTTTGTGGACAATCTTGGAAGAGATGTCCATGCTCATGACATCTTCTACATCTGAACGTGATCTGTTCGTAGTCTATTGCCTGGAACCATTCTTCATCTTCCCAAGTTAGCTCAATTCCATCTAGTAAATCCTTATATATGTCAAGGTAGATACATATTTTGGCATACGATATGTATTTTCTTTATCGAGTTTGCTCTGAAACTTTGATAAAATTCCCCAACATGTTCCCTATATCCATCAGAATTTCTTCCTTCTAGTATTCCGTAGGAAGGGAGTACATCCTTATCCATATTGGAGGAATCGTGAGATTTTATTTATCAGGATTGAATCTCTCTTTCCATGGTCTGAGAAAAAGGCCCGCCAAATTATAGAAGTAGGGGGCATTTTCAAAAATTCTCGTTCGATCTTCTTCATTAAAGAAGATAATCGTGAAGAACCCTTTAGCTCCCAGCTGAAGGTCGTAGTGGCCTTGGGGTTTCCACGTGGTGTTTATCCACCAGACCAGGGTCTTTTCTATGGGATAAATCCCCACAAATTTACCTACGAGAGCGCATTCTTTCAGGTATTAAATGTTTTCTCTAACTCTTTCAGAGTTGACCTACAACTTTGGGACTGTCTTGGATTTCGGGACACATTGCCTATCCTTCTTGTCCCCTGATTATTTGTTTCCTCCGTATTGATTCCACTAGAGCCTTCCCCATCTATGAGCATGTCAGATGGGCTGGCTATTCCTTTTCCCTTTTCAGTTTCCATTTTTGAGATCAACGAGGGGATTGCAGGTCTCTCCTCCGAGAATACATTCCTCCCACGGTCCTTCTCCCCATGAGGAGGAGCAGGAACCATCCTTAGCTGCCTTTCTAAGACACCTCTTTCCTGCTTGTACTCTGTAGAACCTTCCTCCTTGGTACCCAAACCCCCAACCTTGCATCAAGTTACAGAGCTCATTCATAAAACCCTCAATAATGGGCTATTTTTTTCGCGACGTGCAGAGTATTAAATGTCACCATTGAATTTTTTAATAGTGATGATAAAAAAATTAAGCATCATCGTTAATTTTTGCAATGGTGACGTGCACAGAATTAAATGTCACTATTGAATTTTTCAATGGTGACATGCACAAAATGAATAAACCAATTGTTATACCTAAAGTCTGCACTTTGATTGCTAAAGGACAAAACTAGGGCACTTGGAAAATAAATGGTTTAAAGATTGATTTGATGTTGATTTTATTTTAATGGACAAATTCTATTTGGCCTAAGGTTGACTATAAAACAAGGTTTTCAATAGGTTTTCCAATTGGCAGATTGTGATTTCACATGCATGCTCAAAATGGTTATGTCAAATTATTGGGAGCGAAAAATGATGGGTGGAACAATAGACAAAAACATCACATACAACAATATTTTGTTTACAAGTGAAATATTGAAGGCAATCTAATGGCTATAGGCAATAAACAAGACAACCCTATCATTTGATCTGCAAAATAGGCAATACACGGTTCTACCTTTCTATTTGATCTATAGACAAGGAAACATTTTAAAGATATGCAAAAGCACATTTCATTCAATATATATTGCCGATGAAAGAAATGAAGATTCAAACCATACCACAAGAGCATCGATCAATGAAGACAATCTAATTTTGATTTCCCAAGAAAATTATATAAAATGCAAAATCAGTGAAGTAGTGCCAGTTTTTGTTCTGTCAGCAACCCCTTTATTTACATAAACCATCCCTTTTAAAAGATACATTAGCCAAAAAAATGGATCTTAAATCCACTTCAAAAGGATCAACTTTCTAATTTAAGTTTTAGGTCAAATATACATGGATATGATATAGGCATGGCATATATACTTGACCTAAATAAAGATCCAAAACTTAAAAAACTATTACATTGAAATATGAAACAAAAAGTGTATCGGAACTATATCACTAATTAAGGTTGATTAACCAAAATTGCAAAATGACACTAGGTTGGTTGCAACAATTCTACAGCGTATCTTGATAACTATAGAAACCAATGCTGCAAAAGATAAGCCATGCCATTGATTGTAGATCCACATTATGCTCCTCCTTGTACCAAAAACCTACTACAATAATTAGTTGATCAAGGCTGAGGTGATGGACTTTGCAAGGTGTCCTGTAAGACCCAAGTTCCAAGCTCTACCATCATCCATAGCATGTCAGGATTAGATTGAATCTTTTTCTTTTCTTTTAGATAATTAACTCTCCAATACATCTTCTACCTTTTCAATGCCCCGCTCTTCGTTTTTATTCTTTGGGGAAAATCACATAACTTATTATGTTTGACAATCAACCTACTCATCTTATTATTCACCCTGACATTCTCCAAGTGAAACCAAGTTCAACATCCATGACATTCAATCAATGAAATACCAATGTAAACTATTTAGAAAAACTTTAGTACTGTTGTGGACTTCATAATTTTGTAGCGGCAAACCCTAAAATTCCTTGAGTTTTGCTGCATAATTGATTTTGCAGTGCTTTTTGCTTAAAAACATCCAATTTCGCTACAAAATTGGCATTCATCTCCATTTAAAACCCCTTGCTAAATTAACTTCCTATTTTTGAAAAATAACTTGAAATTTCAAAAGAAAAGGATAAGGCCACAAATCTTTATAATTACAATCTATTTGAAGAAGAAATACTAAAGACATAACAAGAAGAGGGAAATCATTGAAGGGATTGGTGTAGCTAAATGTGTGAGGGTGTTGTGACTTAGAATGTCAATCACAAGGTATGGAGACATAAATGCTTGGTTCCATGTCCAGTTTGACATACAGGGGGCACTTGGCTATTGGAAGCATACTGGTTCACCTGCATCTTTGATGCAAGAGCATCCATTATGAACTGACGAAGAAACTAGGAGTAGATCTTAATCGTTCATGGAGAAGAAAAACACGGGGATGCACATTGTGGGAGAACTATGCTAATGTCCAATATTAAATCATAAAATCCATCACCATCGTTGAAGGAAGGGCTAGATTTTGGTGATGCATGTTTTCCAAGAAAAACATTAATGGTATTCTCCATGTTGTCCAAAAATTCAGCCAACTTCTCCTTTTCAATAGACTGATCAGAGTCTTCTTCTTTGATACATTGTACACATTTTGATTTTTGAGACTCCTTAGATATTGATTTTAGCCTAGAGATCCTTTTATCTTTTGGAACTGTTTGAAGAGACCCCTAAGATGCGTGATTTTCCATTTTCCTCCTATTTCCTCTAGAGAATTTTCCAGATCAATAACTTCTTTATTTTTCAATAATGGATTAAGAATATCCTTTGCATTTAGTATGTAATTATTAAGTGGCATATTGAAAGGCCACCTTGATGGATATCCATGTGCCAAGTCTGATTTTTTCCTAGAAACACTTTCTTGGAAGATTTTTCTAAGGGCTCAGTTATTTTAGAATTTTTTAGCTTAAGGAATAAACACTTCTTCTAGAGCAGCTGGCTTAGAAACCATACCTCCATCTTTCTCCTTCTGCTTAGAATTTCTATAAAATCCAGTTTCCACTTGCCTTTTGCAATGGGGAAACTACAGAATACGCCTAGGTACATCTCTCTTCCTGTGAGATAGAACCAACTCAACTTCAAACCCTGAGAAGAATACAAAATGATCACATGTTCGGTTGGCTTTGCCAATTTCTTTAAGGATCAGTAGCTTGATTAGGGATTAGTGATAAATAGTATGTTGTGATTTTGTAGGGTTGGCTCTAACCTTCTTCGACGTTTTGGTGAGGCTTCTAAGCATTTTGGTGAGCCTTCATATGATAATGTAGTCTTTGGATGTCTAGTAAGTATCTTTCATTTTAGGAGGACTACAAAGGGTTTTGTGCATCTCAAATTCACATTTCTAATCGTTTCAAGCTTAGTTTAGGTTAGCAAGGATTGGAGATCAAATACTTTTGCAGAGTTCCAAGATTTAAAGTTTCTTTCAAAGTGTTTAAAAGATAGGAACATTTAGAGGCCACAGGTAGTTAGAGACTCCTGTTTGGTCATAAAAGGGATGAAGATAATAAACTAAGCAATTAGATTATTGTGCATTTGGATTCTCAAAAACAATACTAACATTATTTAAATTTAAGAAGTAAATATTGTGACATCAAAACCAATGCTCATGATCTCTTACTAATACTTAACACTATGAATTTTATGTGAGTGTATATATAAAAATTCAGAGATCGAATGTTCAAATAAACATAAAATTCCATTTAATATGATATTGTCGTAAATTACAACCACTTATAATATATTCCAACAATTAATTTAGTTTTTTAAGTTTGCACCTTAAAGATTGAGGTGCAATTAATATTTCAATATATTATTATCAATTTTATTTAATTACCTCTTTCAATTGATTATACTTAAAATTTATTATATAAGAAAAAAATCCCAAATTATATAGATGATCTAATTTATTCACTATTTAAAAAAGTTAATAATCAAATATATTGTCTATCATAACGAAATCTCATGGCTGCATTTCATGCTGGAGAGTCAAATTGAATGTCTTTGAATTGGAAATGTGATAATTGAAAAATAAAAACACAAATGGATGAGGCATTATTTATTCAAAAGACTACACGAAGTTGAATAGACTTGTGAGGCGCACGAAGTTAAATAGAAATGCAACACATAAGGTTAAAAGCTTTGTAGAGTGTTGAATGGAATGCAAGAAAAAGCAACATTCTTTGTTTTTCCGTGTTAAAAAATATGCCAGGGGGTTACACCCGGTGTAAAAAAATTTGTGGGTCTTTATAAAGGCTTATTCGAAAATGGCAATAAATTACTTAAAGACTTCAATGGATTATAACATGAATAAAAGATCACATGAACGTTGATGTTGTTGTAAAACGTCCAAAGATGAACGTGGACCATTAGCATCATCCATGGTCATTGAAGAATGCATTCTCGCTAAGAGTAACTAACTATCCATGTTCATTGAAGCATGCATATTCACTAAGCTTAATTAACTATCAACTAAGCAGAGAGAAACCAATATTATTATTACCATTAACATGCCTGTACAATTGTTAATAATTAATCAAAATATTGGAACAAAAGCAAAAGCTAGATGAACGATATACATGACACATACAACCACTCCATGACTGCGCAGTCCCAACCCCACCACTAACACGCATGTACAATTGTCAATAATTAATTTAAATATTGGAACAAAAGAAAAAGCAAGATGAACGATATACATAACAAAAACAACCACTCCAAGACTATGCATCCTCCCCTACACACTTCGCTGCCATTTTTAAAGATGATGGTTCTGCTAGTCTTGAACATCAACTTAAAGTCATCTCTCTCTTTCCTCGGCTTATCCCTGCTGAACACTCGTCTCTCCTCTCTCGGCCTGTGAGTTTATTGGAAGTTGAGCACTCTCTTAAAGCCTTTAATAAAGACCGTAGCCCAGGACCAGATGGTTGGCCCGTTGAATTCTATTTGCATTCCTTTGATCTCTTGGGCCCTACTCTTCTTAAGGCTGTTGACCTAACAAGGATCTCTGGTTTTGTTCCCCCCTCCCTAAACTCGACTTTCCTGGCTCTTATACCCAAGAAGGACAAACCCCGGTCCTTTGCCAATTTTAGACCCATTTCCCTTTGCAATCTTCTCTACAATCTCATTGCTAAAGTTATTGCTGGGAGACTCAAGCCCTTCCTTGATTTGGGCATCTCTCAGGAGCAATTTGGCTTCCTTAAGGACCGCCAAATCTCTGAGCCTATAGGTATTCTACAAGAGGTACTACATTCTGTAAAGTCAAAGAATCTCTGTGCCTTTGTTCTTAAGCTTGACCTTTCTAAGGCCTTTGACCGAGTGGACTGGACATATGTCAGATTGATACTAATCCAAATTGGAGTACCTCTTCTTACTATGAACTGGATTATGGGATGCCTCTCTATTGTGAATTTTGTGATCCTGGTCAATGGTACTCCCTCCTCTTTCTTCCCCGCTTCTCGCGGTATTCGCCAGGGCTGCCCCTTATCCCCCCTCCTCTTCATCCTTGTTATAGAGGGCCTTAGTCTGCTTATCCGGGATGCAAGATCCAACGGACTGATCAGGGGTATACATATTTCGCCCTCTCTTGCTCTTTCACACCTCCTCTTTGTTGATGATGTGATCTTGATGGGCTCTGGTACCCTCCTTGATTGGGCAGCTTTTGAGGTGATATTGGACACTTTTTGCAAAGCTTCAGGTATGATTATTAATGTTGATAAGTCTTGCTTTCTTCACTGCAATCTTGATGAAGCCTGCTTGCATTCCTTAGCTGGTACTATACCTTACAGGATGAAGCCTCTCCACTCAGGTTTCACTTATCTTGGTTTCTTTTTAAAACCTCTTGGGTATCGGGTCAATGACTGGCTTTGGATTATTCAAAAGTTAGAAAAAAGGATCAGCCACTGGACTTTCCAGTACCTCTCCCTCGGGGGTAGATTGGTTCTGGTATACTTTGTCTTATCTAGCATACTGGTATATTGGATGAGTTTCTCTCCTCTCCCAGCCACCATTCTACAGAAGCTCAGAAGTATTATGTTTAACTTTCTTTGGGGCTCCTCAGTCAACAACAGAAAGTACCATTTGGTTTGCTGGAATGACTTGTCATGGCCAAAAAAATTTGGGGGCTGGGGTATTAAAAATCTTCTCTGGTTTAACATTTCATTACGCCTCAAAAATCTTTGGAGATTACTGCATTCTAAAGGTCTGTGGTTCCATGTCATTCACATTAAATATATGAAATGTACATCGGTTATAGAATGGCTCAGAAATAAGCATTTCAATATGCGCTGTGCTTCTATCTTCTGGAGAGGTTTTATGCAGATTCTACCTTGGTTGGGCTCCTGTTTGTCTTGGTAGGTGGGAGATGGCAAAAATATCCTCCTCGGAATTGACCCTATTGTTGGTATTCAGTCTTCGCTCTGTCTGCCTGAGGAGTTGAGAACTTATTTGGAAGATCTGAATATATGCACACTTTCTCAGGCTAGGAACAACATTTTCCCAGCGAAGAATTACTGGTTTTCTGCTGATGATTTAGATCTTGGGGGCTCTTTCCATTATATTTGGGATGATTTTATTATTGAACTTAAGGGAGCAGGAATTCGTCTTACTGACTGCCCTGATACTCTGTTATGGTCTTATAATAAATGTAAGGGTTCTCTTTCTGCCAAAGCTGCATATGACAGTATTGTTGGCTCTTACTCTCCACTGGTTGTATCTTTTGATGATTCCTTTCTTTGGAACAGTAATATACCCAGCAAAATTTCATGTTTCATATGGCTCACCATCCGAAATAGGATCCTTACATGGGAGAACCTTCAGAAAAGAGGTGTTCAAGGTCCTGGTATTTGTGTACTATGATGTTCGAATGAGGAGACAGTGGAACATTTATTTGTTAATTGTTGTGTATGGAGAACTGTTGCTGTACATGTTTGCGATCTTCTTAACATTAAAGCTTTTTCTCCAACAGTTTCGATTGCTGATATGATAAAAAACTGGATTTCAAAGCTGCCAAGAAACTCGTATCTGCTTTCCCTACCTCTTCATATGATGTGGATTTTTTGGAAAGCACGCAATTGGACCATATTTGATGGAGAAAAAAGGACTGTTTTCAGTTTAATCCAGCAAGTAATATCTACTGTCAAAGCTTTTTCTTCTTGTGCTGTTACGAAGAAGCATCGTGAAAGGAAAATTGGCAGGGCCCCGGTCATGTTCTATCCTTGTGGTTTTATGGACTGTGCATCAAACTGTATGATTGCTGGTGCAGTTTACTGAATTTATTTAAATGAGTCACATTACTTGGAGTTCTCGCTGGGGGTTGGATATGGCTCTAACACCAAGGCTAAATTGCTCAGTTTGTGGGCTCTTCTCCTCTCCTCCCAAATGATGGGCATCCCTCTCGCTCACATCTTCGGTGATTCACTTGTAATCATCAGCTGGGCATGAGGAACGACTGTGATCTCCCCACCAGAGCTCACTCATTGGTGTAGGGAGACAAAAAATCTCTTGGTTAGCTTTCAGAACCTGTCTTTATCCCACATCTACCGAGAGCACAATCGGTTGGCTGACCGCCTCTCTAAAACTGTGCTCTCACTTCCATAGGGCTTTTGCAGTTATAAGGAATTTTTTGAGAACCATTTGGTCTCACAGGATACTCTTCAGCTTTTCTGAGAATGAATTAGAGATTGCTTTCTCTTTTATACCTGGTTTTGTATTGTTAGAGAGAACTCTTTTGGACTGCTGTTCAACACCTGTTGACGCTCAGTAGATGTGGATATTATTGACAGGTCTCCTCTTATGATGAGACAGTTAACTGATGGGAACACACTCATTGATGTTATGCCTTTCCCCCTGGAAATTACTCTTTGCTGATGTATGATGTAACCCGCATATCGGGAGAATGATATGATGTCCTTTGATTCTATATATGAATAACAAGGCAGGGTTTTTTCTTTCTGGAAAAAAAAAAACATGCTTGTATAATTGCCAATAATTAATTAGAATATTGGAACAAAAGAAAAAGGGAGATTAACGATATACAGGACACATACATCCACTTCAAGACTGTGCAACCATAACTCCCACTCTTCCACTAAATGTGAGCGTGAACATGTAGCGTTCACGGGCGATGCATTACAATGCATGCATTAATGCTCCATAGGGATTGGAAAACACTAACATTATATAATTTCCCAATCTTACTACTCTCATAATTCATATTTTCTTTTGAATCATGATTGAAATAGACTAAATCATAATCCTAATCCGATTCAAGGTTTTTCTTTGACGCGTCTGGATCTATTTTTTTCCCTTTTAATTTTGTCCACTTCTCCAATAACTATCTCTCATTATTCTCTAATTTTTTCAACAATCTCTCTAATAGCTATCTCTCCAATATCTATTATATTACTGCCAATTCTATGTGTATTCCTTTCAATATGGATATATGAATGAAGATGGGAATTAGTGTTAAGGGTTGTTGCCTTCATCAAATAGCTCCGCTTTAGTACCACTTGGAGCCTAGTTGGGTTTTGGGTCTTTTTCCCTATCCGACTAAGTCGAGTCTGTGTCTAATGAAGTTTTTGCTCAATATTGGTCTTACGCCTAAAAACAATCGAAGAGTTTCTTCGATCCACATTGGATTTACTGGCTATATACTCTCATATTGGATACCTATACATGGACATTCAATTTCTCTTTTTCTAGGCTACTACAGTCTCCTCTCTACATGCTTATCAAATAAGGGCTACGCTCTTCCTCCAAGAGTTGTGCCCTCCATGCTTTGTGCAAGCACATATGCGAGAGGGAGGAGGGTCGCCAACAACAAGGATTAATCCTCCAAATCCATCACAATCCTTGGAGGCATATTGATCTCGTGATGCTTGCTATGGGAAATAACTACACCAACTACCAAGATTGATTCTTCAACCAATCATCATCATTAGAGGAAAGGATGAATTTTGGAATGCATGTGGGAAGGAAAAAGCACCAATGGCTAAGATTAAACCATCAATGCTATGTGCTAATGATCCATATTGAACCTGGAATTTTTCATATTTTTTTTGAATTTTGATAATCTTGTCCTCCCATAAATGATTTTCAAGGAAAATCCAAAGGTGGTTTGAGTGGTAGGTGGGCCATAAATGTGGGGAATGCAAGGCACCCTTTGGGTAAGGACCGCTTCGATATTTTGATTTCACCAAAATACAAATACAAAATATTATTAAAGACCTTGCCATGTGGCCCATTAATGAATAACATTAACTTTCAAAGTGTTTTTTTTCTTTGTGCAGGGGAAATGAAAAAGGGAAGAAGTTTGAAGAACAGCCAGATAAGAAGGAAAGAAGGGAAAGCGTATCCAAGGAGATGAAAATTTATGGGTCTTGAATTTTGTTAAAGATTGTAAATCACGTGTGAGACTAAATCCACAAGGGCAACTATGCATTTTTTATTTTCCCTGTAAATTTGTTAATTGTGGTCTTTTCACAAGGCCTCTGAATGTAATATGTAATTTCCGAATTTAATATAAAGACAAGAAACTTAAATGGCTTATTGTGTCCAAATTATGATTGGTGTGTAATTTATGTTGTGCATTATGATATTTATAGTCTTATGGTATTCAGTTGTTTTAAATTTTGCAGGGCTACACCACCCTTGTTTCATGCTTAGTTGTTTCATCACCTTCTTTGTAGGAAAAAGACATAGAAATCCTTCGAGGCTTTTCCTAGATCAATCTAATGGATTGGGTGGCATGATCAATAGCACTTTTGGATGCATTGTTGCAATTGCAGGACATGTCATAAATTATATACTCTATTAACATATAAGTCAAAGCAGGAGGAACCACCCTTCTAATTTGTGTTTCAAAGGTGCACAAAGAGAAATTACTAGAAGTTGTCAATGAAACAAGCTACATAGGATCTTTTGGCTCCACAATCTATGCAAGCCATGGACATAACCTAAGAAAACAAGTTTTTTTTGTTCCTAGATATTGAGGTCACTTGGCTATTGGAAATAGAGTGGTTCACCTGCATATCCCTAGCTATAGATGGCCTATGTGTGGAAGAACTAGAACTCTGAAGCAATTGCTCTGAACATTTTCCCACCAAGTGGTGCATCGAGGTTGAACTTGTAAATATTTTCCATCTTGATTAGGTTTAATAAGGGTTTTGTTGTTGAATAGAGAATATGTAGGAATAGAACTAACAACCTCATAGGAAAAACCTAGGATACTTAAATCCCTATTATATGATAAGAAAATATAATAAACATAATTGATTTGTTAAAATGTAATGTGAAAAGCATAGATTGAAGAAATAATTAACAGACCTGGTAACACTTTTTCTCCAAAATCATCTGAGACAAAGGCCATGAGACTGTAGTCCTTTGCAAATATGCCAATTAGATCCCAATTAGAACCTCTCCATTTCTAGTGGTGCTTTCCCTCTTGCAGTAAATCAAATTGTCTAAGGCTGCTTGGTAACAACAATCCGCTGTGGTAACACCAGTAGCAAAATCCAAGTACACAGACATGCAAATGGACAACAAATTTCAAAACAGTGAGCATGAGTGTGTGAAAAAAATCCTTCAGGCTCCTTTTAGTTGTTATTGTTTTATTTTTCATATAAATTTCAAAGGAGCAGGAAGGCCTTTTTCACAAGTGCACTCACTCTTTTGAAATTTATATGAAAAATAAAATAATAACAACATATCACTTATTAACCATATGAAATTATAAATTATATATTTTATAGTTCTTGAGGCTAAAATGGTGTAGGGTATTTTACTAGAACCATTATATATATATATAATGGTTCTAGTAAAACACCCTACAACATTTTAGACATTAGGGTTTTGTATTAGAATGATCTCACTTGAGTGAGTTCTTTTAGCATGAAAAAGCCTTTGAGTAAACTATGTGGTATTAGAAAAGGTTGCAAGTGGAAATACACTTAATAAGGGTTGGAAGTTGAAAACACCTTTTTTTGGAGTATAAGCTAAAAATACTTTTAGTTGGTGGACTAATACTCAACTTGCTTTCATTGTTAACATTAATATATTAATGTACTATTATATAAGAGGGAAAGGAGTGGATTCAAAGGCTTGCATTATTGGGAAACTGGGAAATGGTCATTGCTCAATGATCTTACTAACCATATTAACTGCTTGATGCAAATAACAACATAATGGATTTGATACCATAGTTGAAAAGGACTTCTAACCCCAATCGTAAGTACCCTACCCATGAGTATAAAGATTGTCATGTTGTAAAAATGATGAGGATAATGGCTACTAATGGTAGGTGACACATTTAGGGGATGTCACTTGGAGTAACATCGACATATATATAGGGGGAAATGGTTACAACTAGCAGCTGGTACCATTCAAATGATGAGACATGTAATAACATCACTATTGTTATTAATCCTCCTTGCAATGATAGTCAAATTTGCAATCGTGTTTAATGATCTTTATCTTTATTGGTAGCCTATACAACAACTATAGTTTTGTTCATTTATTTTTTTAATAAATGCCTCTTAAAGAAACAAATTTCATAGTAGATGGATAATGTACATTGCAAGTGGTATACCTAAAGAGTACTAGAAAATCCTTCATGTTAGAATTTACCTCTAACTGCATCCTTTATAAACATATCTCAAACGAAGAGATATTTTTTTAAACAATGCATCTCGTGTGTGAGTCAAGTCTGAGTTAGATTCCTTTGTGAATATTGTGGGCCTCACTTGATTTAATTGCAATGTTAGGTCACCAAAGTTGTAACAGAATGGTTTAACCTGGGTACCATCCTAGCAAGTAAAGCTCCCAAACGGTCTTTTATGATATGCATTCCATCAAAAAATATATGGGTATGTACATATGTATTTTTCACCATACCTACATATATAGTTTCATCAAAAAATATGTGAATTTCATCAAAAAACGTGTGTACATACATACACATACAATTTCGGCAACCCACTTCCATTGGAAGTTTCACCATTTACTCCTAAACATTTTAGGGTATTGATACAAAGGGGTCTAAGTTTCCTTCAACTTAGTTCATTAAATTATAAAAAGTAGCTTAGTGCTAAAAGTCATTAAGTCACATGTTATAAAATCATAATATGTGTCCCATTAATGGCTTGAAGCTTCCTTTAGGGCCCTATGTTCAGGTCTCTTACACTAACCATGTCGAAGTCCCTAATGCCACAAGACCTAGATACATAGTTCTATAGACACCCCAAAAATTCATGCATGTTGCTCCGAGGCATTGTTCATGGCTCTAGATTCCTCATTAATTATTTCTTTGGGTCCAAAGGCACGATCTTCCTCTCTAGGAATTCAATCCCAACAACTCGATACATACATGTATATACTGCTCAAAAGCACCTAATGACACTGGCATCCTCAATCATAGGCCAATGATACCCTCAGAAGGCCATGCATGGTTGGTGGAGACAACTTTCTTTATCTCTACATGGCTAGAAGGTTCACTTATATCTTAAGATTCATGCATCCTCCCATGATCATGTTGAAACCCCCAAGCCCCCAAGATTTGGATACATAGTCCCAATACTTGAATACCTTTGCAAAGTCATGCATGGTGCTTTAATGCATCATTCATGGTTTTGGATGGTTCAATGGTTTCTTTATGGCCAAAGGCATTGTATTTCCTCTAGAATTCCAGGTGTAAGGCATCAAGAAACATACATATTTATCAAGCCCAACTAATGGAATTGTCATCCTTAATCGTGGGCCAATTATACACTCAATAGGTCATGTGTGGTTGGTGGAGGAAGCCTTCTTTGCTTGGGATGGATAAAATATTTCTTTAGGTACCAAGGTTCAGGTCTCTACCATTAACCATGTACAAGTCCTCAACGCCCCAAGACCTATATACAAATATCTATGGATACCCTTGCAAAATAATAAGTGGTTCTTTAAGACATTGTTCATGGCTCTAGATGCCTCAATGGTTTATTTAGGGCCAAAGGCACGGTACTATTTTATAGATAATCATTACCAAGGCCCTAAGAGACCTACATACTTCTTAAAACCATTTAATGGCGTTAATATCCTTAATCATAGGCCAATGATACCGTGAGAAGGCCATGTATGGTTGATTCAGGTGATGTTCTTAGAGTTGGATGGCTAGAAGATTCCTTTAGGGCCATAGGTTCAAGTCTTCTCCCTTAACCATGTCCAAGACCCCAAGGCCCGAAGACATTGATACATAGTGGCACAAATATCCATGCAAGGTCATGCATGGCTCTTTAGGAATTGTTCATTGCTTTAGATTCCTCAATTGTTTCTTTAGGGCCAAAGTCATGGCCATTTTCCTTGAAACATAGTTCATAAGGCCTTGAGACATGTACAAACTACTCAAAATAACCTAATGGAAATGACATAATCAATCATAGGCCGATGATACCCTGAAGAGGCCATGCGTGGTTGGTGGATGCGATATTCTTATCCCTAGATGGAAAGAATATTTCTGTAGATATTGAGATTCAAGTCACCTACATTGACCATATCCAAGGCCCCAAGGCCATAAGGACTACATACATAGTGCCATAGATACCTCTTTGAAGTCATGCATGTTACTTTTAGGTAGTTTATTTTATTATGTATATACCTATTGAATAATAATTTATTATCATAATTATAATAGTGTCTTTTAAGTTGACATTTATCCATTTATTCCTATGTCAATTTGTGGACCTTAAGGGGTGGAGAAATATGTCAAGGAGGCACAAAGTTTTGGCATAGTCATGCAACAATTTTTGGGTGTTCATACTATGCATATGTCACAACTTTTGCATGACAAGATACTTTAGAGCTCTACAACTAGGTGATAGAATGTGAATTTTGCTGTAAGTCGTTTGTAAGAAATAATTAGTGATGCACTAAGGCCTTACAATGGTGGTTAGGCCCCTAAATATATTGTAAATATTAAAAAACATATTTGTATTTGTAAAAAGATATATCTAATTAACACAACCTAACCTAACTAACAAAATATGGAGTTGACACATTGCCAAAAAGTTGTCACTTGGGTTTGATCACAATCCTTCTTATGTGTAGTCATACCATGCAATTGTATGAAATTTATATCATATTTGAAAATCTTGCATTGGTAGCCCTTCTCTTAAGATACATGAAATAAAAGAAATGTGTTTTTGCTAAAATTTTGTGATTGAGGCATTCCAAGCATACCAATATCTGTGTGTGGAATGAATCGTGATTTAGCTTCATATTGTATTCAAATCCCCCTTATAAGTCCGTAATCATAAAAGACTAGCAACCTATCTATGAGTTGTGCAAGATGGTCAATAAAAAGGAGGGGGAGAAATTCTATCCCTAAATTAGATAGCATTATCTACTGTCTTATAGTGATAGTTTTCCTTTTAGTGACTTGCACATGTGGTTGATAGAATAATTATGATGTAATGATTCCATTAATTGGTAGTGAATCAAGACAAGAGGCCATCATACACGAAGATGTTACGAATAATCCCTAATTAACTTGATGAATAGTTGTATTCCTTATTGTTGTGTACATAGAAACCCCACGTGTCTAAGAGTACCGAATATTTAGTGGAATGGATGATCATATTTTTACTAGATTGACCTTTTAAGACCGACCCTTGATTAAAGGGATTGAATAGGACCTTGTTAGGTTCATCAAGAGCTTACATAAGGAACCCTTTTCTATGTTGTTTGGTCAAGTTAGGAATGTATTAAAATCAACCCTTCTAATTAACACACTTTCATTCAAACCTATGCATTAATAACTTTATCTACTGCGTCCTATCTGTTGAGTCTCCCCTCGAACACCATGTGGCATCATGCCACATCACCTTGTCATCATACTAGTTTTACTATGAATCATCATATGGAGTGTTCCCATGTTTTCCCGGCTTTGAAGGATATGGATAGTGTCATTTGTGATCCCCATGAGAAAACACCAGCTTCTTTAGTATGGTAACCACCTTATCTCCCACAACAATATGATTATTGAAATTGTTAATGATGCCCCATGAAATTTTCCTCCAAGGATCATTATCCATGTGTGGGATGCTAAAGAATGACATAGTACATGGATACAATATCTTTGTCATATGAGTGCAATATGGTGACAATTTAAAAGTTTGACACATGGAGGATGTTACTAAGGACCATGTCATGGTTCTTAGTTCCTAGGCCATTGTCAAATACCATACTACAACATAAAACCACATGATCAATTTGATAGGTCTTAAGCTTCATGCCTCTTCCCATGACCATGTCCAAGCCTCCAAGCCTGCAAGACTTGGATACATAGTCCCATGACTTGGATACCTTTGTGAAGTCACGCATGGTGCTTTAACGGATTGTTCATGGTTTTGGATGCTTCAATGGTTTCTTTATGGCTAAAGGCATGGTAAAGAATACCCCTAATAGGTCATGTGTAGTGGTTCAAGCTATTGTATTTGGCCTTGGATGCACAATTTTTTTTTTTAATATTTGGGACTAAGGCATAGGTTTCCTCCCTCAAAGATGTTAAAGGCCTAAATTCCCAATATAGTGCTTAAAACCTCTTAGTTACATTAATACCCCCAATATTAGGCCAAGTATACCGTTGGGAGTTGTTATGTTGTGGTTCAAGGTATACTTGTTAATATTATATGCCTAGAGGTTTCCTATAAGGTATAATGCCCGAGTTTCCTCCATTAATCATGTCTATTCCCTGAATACTTATACATAGATTTATTTCCTCCAATTCCCCCCCATTATCCCTATTATAAGGCCATATATCTTCTCAAAAATTTGTGTCCCCATTTGTTGAGAAATGTTCTCACTTATTTGAATGGCATACTTAATTCTAAATGGTACTTGATGAACATTTGGCTTAACATATGTTCAATTGGATTAATAATAAATTGTTTTTTCTGTATAATACGTAAATATACCATCCTTATAAAATTTTCACAAATATCAAATAAGTTAATAAATTTAAACAAGGAAAAAAATCATTTCATTTTTTAATTAAAACTAACCAAACTTTATTCTAAACTATGTAAGTTTTCAATAAAAAATAGATAAAGAGCATCCACTTTTTGAGAAAAAACATTATATATATATAAAGAGAGCGAGAGTCACATGACGAGGGATTATATTCAAGTAAATTGTTTTCCAACTATAACTATAGTTTTTTTTGTTACAAGGGGAATCGACAACTAACCGGTTTTGTACTTGCGTGACATGGGGTCGATTCCTACCGCTACCTCGATAACCCCTTGGGTAGCCTACTCGACCCCCAGCACATGGGCGGCCACCCTTTTGCAATAGGAGGTTTGAACCTGTGACCTTCTCAACAACCTCTGTGCCTTAATAGAACGTAAAGTAACCAATAGACCAAACCCCATGGGGCCCAACTATAGCTATAGTTATGTGCAACTATAATGTACTTTAGTTTAATAGAGTATGGATGTATTTAGAATTATTTCAAATGATGTCACTTTGCACAATATGAAGATGAAAAGTGCACATATAAATTCTCATGCCAAAGCCTTTCAAGAAATTAACCACAATTACAAATCCATCCTTTGGACTTCATAAGGATAGAGGGCACACAAATCTATTTGTTCGAGTAAGGCATTCTATGCACATAAATTTGTGTTGAAAAATTGGTGTGGACAAAACTATCCATTTAATATTTAACTAAGGCCATATGGATTAATTTGGATCCCCCTCGATAATTTTCTTATGAATAAACTTACACATAAAAATTATGCTCCAACTTTTGGAAATAACAATCTTTATATTTCTATTTTATTAATGAACAAATTGTTTCCAAAAATGATTTTGAAAGATTGCTCCCTATAACCCAATAAAACATAATATAAAAACTCGTTTGCCATGAGAAAATCCCAAAAGTCTTCTTAAAGGTAAAAACATCTTATACCTCCCATGGATCCTTTAATAAGAGTATTGTTAAGGATTATGAAAAACGACATTGAAAATTCCATTTTCCTCCAAATAAAAGGAAAATTATTGGAGCACTCAAATTTGTGTCAAACTTAAATGCTTCAAGCTTTAAATAACTTTCAAAAGTAGTTTTTGAAAAATACTAAAGATATTTTAAGTTTTAAATAACTTAAAAAAAGTGGTTTTCAAAAATACATACTGAGCGTGATATAAATACCTTAATTATTGAATAGGAAAAAGATCTCCAAGAAGATTTGAAGACTTCTTTTGATTTTCTTGTTATGTGTAGAGCCTTCAGCTGTGGTTTTTACTTGGGAGTTTGGTTGATGCAGTCACCATTGATCTAGCTGATTTGGAGGATTTGCTGGTTCCCGTTGCTGAGTGGATAGGCCGCTGTTGTCCTTGAGATTTTGGTTTTTCTTCTGAAGTTTTGTTGCAGGTTGCTAATCTGGAGCCAGCGCGGAGTTCTCCTCTGCGTTTGGTGCGGAGTGGAGATTTCTCCTCTGTGTTTTGGTGACATATTTGCTGGAGTGGCAATCAAATTTTTGCTTGGATTTCACATTGGATTCTTGAATCGCCCCAAGAAGCTCTTTCATTACGTTGGATGCTTTCTTTACCTATGAAAAGCCTTGGCTCTGGAGGCTCGAGAATAGGTTGCTGGTTTGATTTGCAGGCTGCTATTATGTGCTTGCGTGGAGTCTTCTTGATTTAAGGCTGATATGCTCATTTGGTTCTTCCTTCGTTGGCTTGGTGGATTTGTCTTCAAAAACTCCTCCCTTGACTTGGTTTGGTAGAAAATTTTCGGCGAGATTCCTTTCTCTTGCTAAGGCTAGAACTCTTTTCTTGGGTGGTCTTGTTCTTTCTGTCCATGCTTAGGGTCTCCCTACTCCTTCTTTGTCTTCTTTTGAGGTGTCCTCAGCTGTATTCTGTTGGCCATCCTTATGGATTTTGGTGGGGATCCTCCTTTGCCTCTTCCTCCTGACTTAGAGGCTTTTAAGAGATTGATTGCTTCCTGTGGCAAGAGGAAAGGGGGCCCTGCTAAAAAATTTGTCAAGAAAGTTGATATTCCTTCAGTAGATTTACCTGCTGATCGGATTTGTCGTTCGGCTTTAAATCTGGCTGAATGTGGGCTAACCGGGAAATTCACTGTCCTTTGGCCTTCTCCAAAGGCCATTGATGGTTGGGTGCATAGAAACTGGAGGCCCTTAGTTTCTGATGACATCCGAAATCATTTTGTTGGAAGAGGTTATTATGTTTTTGTTTTTGACTTTGCAGAGGACCATGACCTTATCTTTTGAGATGGTCCATACTTCATGGGCCCTCAGGGACTCTTCTTGAACACATGGACCCTTGATTTTGATCCCACTCAAGATGTTCCGTCTGCTGTCCCTGTTTGGCTAAGGCTCCCGCATCTTCCTTTATATTGCTGTAACTCAGAATCCCTGAAACCATTGGGAACAAGCTTGGTAAATATATTGATAGGGCTGAAAGGAAAGACCAATTTTCATGCCAAGAATATGTGTAGAAGTCGATTTGGAGACAGGCTTGCCTAAGGCAATCAATTTAACAGTTGCAGAGTGGTCTCATATCTAGGAGTTGGATTATGAACAAATTCCTTTCAAATGTAGATTCTGCCATGGTTACAACCATTTTTCCCGAAACTGTAAGAAAAAATCAGAAGAGGAAATTGTAAATGAGAAAGATGACCAGTGGACCCAAGTTCAGAAAGTAGGAACTTCCAATTAGGGCCCTAGAAAGAAATGAAAAGAAGGTAAAACAGTGAAAGGTGACATTGTTGTTGGGAAGAATTCTTCTATTCCTCAGGTTGTTGATATCTCCAGAGCTCTTTCCAATCAGTTTGCTGTCCTTATCTCTTTTGAAGCAATTCGTGAAGAAGGTGAAATGCAACAATTCGATGGGCATGATATGGAATCTGAAGTAAACATAGTAACTCTAGATCAAGATGGTCCATCTTTATCAGATCCTCTATGGGTTGGAGCTCCTTCCCTTATTTCTCTTATTGGTGTTATCTCTCCCCCTTCTTATGCAGACATTACTCGTAAGAAGCCGAATGAAAGCTCTGGATCTTCTGATGAAGATTCCATTGAGCAGCTCTCCAAAAAGGCTGCCAGGAAGTCTAAGAAGGAGGTCCGAGAAGAAGAGGTTGAGAGGTTAAAGACACAAGGAAGCCAGTCCACCATTGAAATGTCATATGGTAGGAATAAGAGAACAAGGCCTCCAAAGGGAGTAATTAATCCCTCTCACTTGAGTAAGTAATGTAGATCATCTCTTGGAACTACAGGGGATTGGGGAACCCAATTAAAGATGAAGCACTCAAAGGTCTAATGAGAATGGCACCTTTTGAAATTATCTTTCTTCAAGAGACTAAGATTGAGGAGGAAGCTCTCCTTCTCTTAAGTAAAAATAAATGGAAACTGAACGCTGGCAAAGCTGTCAGTGCAGGAGGAACCCGTGGGGGATTAGCAACTCTATGGTGTGAAGAGAATTTTTAGTTTAAAAAGTGGTTTTCCACCCAGCACTAGATATTTTCAGATCTCTAACATTTCTCCAGTAAGATCTCTTTCGTCCTCTTTAATCTTTATGTGCTAGTTAATTACATTGAAAAAAAAGAATGTTGGAAATCACTAACATAATTCCTAGAGTCCAACTCTCTTGTAAATATCGTATTAGCAGGTGATCTTAACATTTCTCTAGCCATGAATGAAAAAAAGGAGGTCTGTGGGGTAAGGATTATATGCATGATACGGTGGAGGAGTTGATTCAAGTTTGGGATTTGATGGACTTAAAACCCAAGCTTGGGCGTTATACATGGTCCAATCACAAAGTGGGTGCCGCAAGCATCTCTGCAAGGCTTGATCGATTCCTTGTTCAAAGCACATTGATTGATGGGAAAACCATTATCTCAACTAAATTTTTACCCAAGCTCACGTTCAATCACAACCCAATTTCTTTGCTGTTTGAAAAAGAAGAGGAACTTGGGCCAATCCCGTTTAGGTTCAGCCCTCCGTGGATTGAGAGAGACAGGTTTATGGAGGTTGTAACTCAGGCTTGGTCACAATATGTAGTTGGCTCTCCCAGTTTTGTCTGGGAATAGAATTTGAAGAAAACCAAACTCGCATTGAAGAAGTGGGTCAAAACTCCTCTTTCCTCTTCGACGACCAGCAGGAAAGAAAGAGTGTCAGAGTTATCTGAAATTCAAATTGGTATGGAAGATAAAGATATTACCGTTTCTCATTTAGCTTTGGAAAAACTTGCCCAGTTTAACACCTCTCGATCATTCATATAGGAAGAGGAATATCTTAGGATAAAGTCTCGAAGCCTCTGGCTGAAGGTGGGTGACAAGAACACTGCATACTTGCATCGTCAATGCATGGTTATATTTTCTCGAAATCATATTTCAAAAATCTCCACTGGTGAGGGGGTCTCCATTAAAGGTCAATATCTTCTTAAACAGTCTACTAGTAGGCATTTTTCAGCTTTTATTTCAGGATGATGGTCTCATTAATGAGGAAGTGTCTTCTGAATATTTGGATAATGTTCCTTCACTTGTCAGTGCTGAGGACAACTATGTTTTGATGAAACCATTCTCTGAAAAGGAAATTGTTGATGTCATCTGGGCTATGGAGTCGGATAAAGCTCCAGGGCTGGATGGATTTTCTTTTCATTTTTATAAAGTCTGCTGGCCTATAATCAAAACATATCTGGTCCGTATGGTGACTACCTTTCAAAAAAAAGCAAAAGTGGGAGGGTGTACTAACTCTACATTTCTCACCCTTACCCCTAAGGAAGTCAATCCTTCTTCCTTCGATAGGTTCCGTCCTATTTCGCTGTGTAATGATTCTTACAAGATCCTTACCAAACTTCTAGCCAACAGATTTAAGCTCTTGCTAGGTAAGTTGATCTTTCCTCTCCAAGGGGGATTTGTAAAAGGCAGACATTTAGTGGATAATGTAATCCAAGTTCAAGAAGCTCTTCATTCAATCTTCCAAAGGAAGGAGAAAGACATGTTAATTAAGTTGGATATGAAGAACGCCTTTGATCAAGTAAAGCTTCCCTTCCTTTATGATGTCCTACTCTCTTTTGGTTTTTTCTTTGAGTTTGTGAACTTCATCAAAGCATGCACAGATGGGCCTTGGATTGCGCCACTAGTCAATGGAAGACCTATTGACTTTTTCAAGGCTTCCAGAGGTCTCCGCCAAGGTTGTCTAATGTCCCCCTTCCTATACATCTTGATGGTTAAAAATATTAGCAGAAAACTCATAGTTGAAAAGGAAGTTGGTTACATCCCGGGCATTAAGATTGCTAGGGGTGTGGACCCAATTAACCACTCTCTTTTCGCAGATGACTCTCTTCTTCTAGGAGGGTCCTCTATGAAGATTGCTTGGGAATTTATTGAAATTCTTCAAAAATTTTGCCAAATTTTAGGAGCATTGATTAACAAAAACAAAAGTGCTTTTTATGGATGGAATGTAGAACATTCGACAAGTGGGAAAAGATAAAGTATTTGGGGCTTCCCTTAACTCTTGGATCGTCCCCTCCCTCTCTCTTCCTGGATGTGCTGGCTAAGATAAAAGAAAAAATCACTTCTTAGGGTGGACAATGGTTAACCAAGGCTGGGAAACTGATCTTGATTAAGGCAGTTCTTTCAGCTTTTCCTATTTTCCAAGCCTCTTTGATGCTTGCCCCAAAGCGTATCTCGGTTCATATTTCTAAACTTTTGTGAGATTTTCTTTGGAATGAAGGTAAATGAAGTCAAAATAAGATGCATTTGGTAAGGTGGGAAGTTCTTAAGAGACCTATTTCAGAAGGTGGATTACAAACTTAGGACCCTGGTCTGGCTAATCTGGCATTGAGTGGCAAACTGATTTGGCATCTAATCGTGGACAAAAATATCTAGTTAGTAAGATTTTTCGGATGAAATACCTAAAGGGAGGCTCATTGAGAAATATTATTTCTGCTAATACTCCAACTGACACTGCTATCTGTAACTCTTGCAGAAAAGGTTTTGATTTTTTAAATCAATAGCTATTTAGAATCCCTGGCAATGGGAAGAGGATCCTTCTCTGGGAGGATAAAATCTCTGGGAATCCTTCTCTTTCCTCTGTAATTTCGTTAACAGAGATTATGAATTGGGAAACAAATAAATGTCTGCTCTGATATCTACACCTTGGACAACATTGGCAATTGGGAAGGTTGGTCTCTCCCGGATCTTCTTGCTCGCCTGAATCTCCAATTTTTTTTGCTGCTTTCGTCTCTTTCTGGCTTCACTCCTGTCCACACCTCCCATAAAGATAGTTGGGGTTGGGGGTTTGATGGATTTTACACAGTAGCCAAAGGTTTCAATGTCCTTCTATGTCCCCAATGTTCATGCTTTTCACTTGCGATCTGTAAATCGGTTCGGTTTTCCCATTGTCTGCCGAAGGTTAACTTCTTTTCTTGGCTAGTTTTGAATAACAATATTTTGACAGGTGATATCCTTATAAAACGTGGCTTCAATGGCCCTTTTCATTGCTATTTATGCAACTCAGCCTTGGAGACGACTGATCATCATCTTGTTGACTGCGTATTCTCCAAAAACGTTTGGGCTTCGGTTCTTCAAGATGTTATCTGCTTGTTTCCATCTCAAAATTCTGTAATGACTTTTTATTCATCCTGGCATGACAGATGTCCATCGAAATAAAACTCTATTATTCTACATAAAAACTGGCACTCGATTTTGAAATTCACGTGGTGGGCTCTATGGCTAGCCAGAAGTAACTGTATTTTCAATGAGAGATCTCGATCTCCCAGATTGTGGCTTCCAAATCTAAATCGTGGTTTGCTGAATCTATTGGACAATCGATGTCTTCTCTGCCAGCTTCATTATGGACGGGTTCTTGTCCTCAAGCTTCTGGGAATAAATTGATTTGTGCCAAGCCTTTCAGTCTCCCTTTTTGGAGGTTTCGTGGGAATGATGGTACATTTAAAAAAAATTGGATGAATTCTACTTCAGCGGCAATTTTCTTTGATGGTGCTTCCAAGGGGAATCCTGGGGCCTCTGGAGCCAGGGGCTTGGTTTTGTCTCCTGACAGATTCACCAAGTTTAGTTTAGCTGGGGTTTTGGAACCATGTCTAACAATCAGGCCGAAAGCTACAACTTCCTCATGGCGACCTAGTTTGCTAAGGAGAAAGGTTTCAAGTCTGTCCAAATCTTTGGTGATTATGAGATGCTGATAAAGGATTTAAATTCAGCTGACAGCTTCAATAATTCTGCTTTGAATATTATTCTGCAGAGAATTAGGATAATAATGAAAGAATTTGACATGGACGAATCTTTCCATATTCTCCGAGACTTAAACAATATTGCAGACACCTTGGTTAATAAACAATTTCTTCTTCCTCAAGGATTTCTTAGCATCAACGGGGAATCCAGTTATTTCCATCCTATTCCGTAATTGTGCTTCATGCAGTTGTAATTTGTTTTTTATGGGTGTTCCCCCCTCTCTGTAAGGATTAGTGCAGTCTCTGGTTCTTTTGAAATATGTAATTAGGTTGATTGTTATTTGCCAAAAAAGACCAGTATCCTTCCTCAAAATAAAATTACCATTTGTGTTAAGAAAAAAACTTACCGACCATTGGTGACCAATACGTTGAAAAATGTTAACCAAAATTTCACAACTATTTGTCACAACAACTTTGTGTTTCAACTTGTCTCCATCAGTGATTGTAAATAGATGGACACATGCTCTAGATTTTAGTTCGACCAGATATCGTCTCCTCCCAGCTCCACCAATCTAGACATTAACATGAATTGTAAATCAAATTTTACATAAATATTTTTTGACTTTTTGGTGCAATATTTAAACAATTTATCCAACTATCATGAACTATGGAATCTGCAAAAATTTGTTTATATATATATGATATCTGGACATTATAAGTCCAAAGTTATTAGGAGGTGGGATGACTGGGCAGTGGGCACGCAGTGGGTAGCCCAGATGCAAAGTCTTCCTGCATCTCATGTACACAAATTCCTTGCCTACCCACGTAAGGAGCCATGAAACATAAATAAATAAATAACCTTGGAATTTGTGCTACAGGTAGGGTTTCTTCATATATAGTGTTGAAACCTCCTTCATCGATCACGTTCGATGCCACAGAATTCCCCGTGGATTCTTTGATGTCCTAATCTACTGGGCGGGATTCGTTGTAGTTTTTTTTTTTTTCAAGAAGAAAAAATTTGTCCTTGTTATTCAAATGAATCAAATGGAATTATTACATAGTTCATAATATCAATGCACATGGGAATGCAGCCCACCGGAGTTCCCAGCCAGGGGGAAAGGCACATCATAACCAAAATATCCCATCAGAAACCTGACTCAACATATAATGAAGGCTGTCCACTCAACCACATCAATTGAGAGCCAATGAAACTCTGAACAATGATCTAAAGAGAGCACTCTGCCCATCATGAAAACATCTGGAAGGAAGGGGAATACACCCTTCAACAAATTCTAAAAAAACCAGAGAATCAAGAAACATCCACAAGAGAGGTAATACCTCTGTACAAGCTCAATAGAGCTGGAAATAATCATGAGATACCAGAAGATTTTCCACATATTCCATCATACATCCTTTTCCTTGAGAGAAAGAGAGTGCCTTTTTAGAAAGGCGGTCAGCTGTCTTGTTGTGCTCTCGATAAATGTGAGTGAAAGACAGGTCCTGGAAGCTAGTAGCTAGCTTTTTAGTCTCCCCACACCAATGAACAAGATTAGTTGGAGAGAGAGCAGTCGATCCCTTAGCCCAATTGATGATTACTTGAGAATCACCATACACTTGTGCTAGAGGGATCCCCATCATATGGGAAGTGTGCAAGAGCACCCATAGACTGAGCAGCTCCGCTTTGGTATTCGTGCCATGTCCAACCTCCAGCGAAAACTCCAAAAAGTGTGAGTCATTGAGAAAGATACAGAAACCAACACCAACAATCAAATTTTTAGATGCACCGTCAATGAAACCGCAGGGAAATAACTTTTCAGGAGGGGTCCCAATAAGTCTTCTTCGCTATTTTTTAGTGACAGTACCAGTTAGGGGAGCTTGGACAGTCAACAAAATTTGCTGGATAATGCCATAAATATTCCTTTTTTTCCCTTCAAAAATATCCAAATTACGAGCCTTCCATATAATCCACATCATATTGTAAAGAAGCAGAAAATGGGGAGAGCTTCTCGGAATCTTATCGTGCCAATATTTGAAAATAGCTTCAATAGAAGTCCCTGAGAAACAAACAGAGAGATTGTAATGCTCCCTCATATAATCAGTAGCTGATTTCCAGACCAAGCAGTAAGAGAAGAGGTGCTCCACCGTTTCTTCATTTTTACAGCAAAGAGGACAGATACCTGGTCCTGAAAAACCCCTTTTCTGAAGGTTCTCCCATGTGAGAATTTTATTGTGAAGGGTAAGCCAAATGAAGCAAGAGATTTTGTGAGGAAGGCCTTTCATCCATAAAATAAAATCCTCAACCAAAGTGGCCGAGCGAGGGGAGGAGCGGGCAATACAGTCATATGCATCCTTAGCCGTTATAGTATCCCTGTTTTCCTTGTAAATCCAAGCAAGCTTATCGGGTCTGCTTGTAAGACGAATACTAGCACCATAAAGACCATAGATATAATCATTCCAAGATGACACGAAGGAGCCACCGAGATCTAAATCCTCAGCAGAAAACCAGTATTGCTAAGGATTTGTTGTAGTTATTAGCATTAGAATCACTCACGTGATTCACCTTATACAATGCCATACATTCAATCACACCAACATAACATTGTATTAACCGCAAGCATGAAAACCATGATGTAAAGCGACCGCCACAATATTCGGAACAAATACCTATATATACGTCAGTTGTATAACAATGAATCATATGCGAGATAAATAATTTTGGTTCGGGGAGAGCTTAATTGGTAAGATGTGCGCACACTCTCTTGGTTTAGGGAGAGGTCACGGGTTCGAGCCTTGAGTCCTTTGGGGTTACCACCTCTACCATCCACTAATGTGGGGAAGTATTGCTGGGTTTCCCGTGGATCTTTCCATCTAAAAAAAAATGCGCGAGATAAATAATTTTGAATTTTTTTATATATTTAATCGAAAGTTCGACTTTGGCATGAAAAAAATCAGAGTTAGTATGGGCAAGTTGGGAACATTGATCCAGTATTGTCATATGAGGGGAATTTTGGTGTTAATCCTTTTGACATATATCTAGGTCATCTAAGTGCAAAGGAATTTAATCTGCCCAATTTTATTGTCTCTGAATGTAGCCTGTAGAGATCCTTGTCTAAGATGAAGGCATGCTTGTCTAAGATGAAGGCATGTGGCACGAGGAAAGTTTGTTATATAAATGAAAATGGTGTCATTTTATTTTAAAGGATCTTGAGATTGTTGAACTTCTCATTATGGTGTTTGGACTTAGTAGCAGGGGAATCTTGATTTGTTGTTTGTGCACAAGCTATGCTTTTCCATGTCTTTAGGAATATTATAAAGTCACTGCATCCATTCATGCCTTGTATACCAAAAGAATTTTAAGAGGCATTAGGGTCATTCTTATGATGGATGATAGGGACGATGGTTTGGATATTGAGATAATTGATTTTGTGGTTGTTTGGTGTTGGTTTCATGGTTTGTTTCTCAAATGGTGTTTAGGAAAACATGTGTCAAAAATTTGAATGACCATGATTTCAATTACTTACACACACACACACACACACACACACACACACACACACACACACACACACATAGAGAGAGAGAGAGATGCACACGCTAAAAAACAACTCATAAATACATGGAACTAAAATAACAACGAAAAGACTTTGTATTTACTATTAATAGCAGTGAACCACTTCTACTAACTAATATAATTTATTGATAAATCTCTGACCTATGAGTTAACAAGGTGGCAAACCCACTATGTTGCTGCAGTTTTGGTTTTCTTTGCGTGTAGAGATGATTGAACAATAATATAAAGAGGTTGTCCCCAAGATAATTAATAATCAACACTGGTGTAAACTCCTATAGGTGACAACAATTGCAAACTAACACTTGGCTGTAGTAACACCTGCTATCTATCAAACTATTAAAGTAAGGGCTAACTTGCAGATAACTCTTGTTTTTAGTTATACTTTTATCAACTATAGAATCCATGGGTACATTTTTTCACATTACACATTTTCTTTATCATATTGTCCCTTGGTATGATCGATTTTTGTATTAAACAAACAATAGCTTTGGGGAATCAAATTATGTACGCTGACTTACAAGTTCATATGATATTTTGTGATAATGTTTTACTAAATTAATTGAGAATATTGTAAAAGGTTTAAAAAAATCAATCCATTAATGTATCGACTTTGTATTGTAATTTTATGTTTAAATGTGGAGTGTTGCTCCAGACTTATATAAGTTTCCGTTGCTTTGAGTTTTTTTGGTTGTTGGTTGTCATTTGATATCCTATTGGCTATTGATTTTATTTTAGGCTTGTTTTGCAGTGATTTTTACCTTTTGAAAAATATTTTATAATTTTACCAACATTCCGGTGCACTTCTTAGTTTAGATTGTAAGACAATATTTTATTCGTTCTAGGTAGTAGATTTTGTGTGTATGAAGTATTTGTTATGTTGTGAACTGCGTGGATATTAATCACAAGTAAAAGTAAAAATGCACACCAAAATGATGGATAAAGTTAAGGGTTGTTTTTCGTATTATTGAGAATTAACAAATAATGAGAAAGACTTATAAATTATTGTGGTCTAAAATTGTCAACTTAAAAAAAAAACTATATTGACGACCACTTAATGTCATCAAAAGAATTACAATTATCTATGGTGACATACATTTTTTTACCATTTCTAAAAACATCATAAAAAAAGTATTGGTGAGGGCCCTTCAAGGATCATCACCAAAAGTGTCGCCAAAAAGATAATTAGCAACGACCGTTTAACAACCCTCACCATAAGTGTCACCAAAGAGAGAGTTGACTAGATACTTTTAACAACCATCACTAAAGGTGTCGCTGGAAAGGGATTTGGTGACGAGATTTAAAGAACTGTCGCCAAAAGTACTTATGGAGACAATTTTTCATAGATCGTCA
This sequence comes from Pseudotsuga menziesii, assembly GCA_001517045.1. Classification (NCBI taxonomy): domain Eukaryota; kingdom Viridiplantae; phylum Streptophyta; class Pinopsida; order Pinales; family Pinaceae; genus Pseudotsuga; species Pseudotsuga menziesii. Next base: position 215,453 of record LPNX010622115.1, read on the forward strand.
CCATAAGTTACTTTGGCGACGACCGTTTAAGGTCCGTCACAAGCATGATCGTCGCCAAAAAAGATTCAGTAATGATATTTAAATAACTGTCACCAAAAGAACTTACATTGATGATTTTTCATGGCCCGTCACCATAAGGACTTTGGTGATGACTGTTTAAGGTCCACCACATGCATCATCAGGAATTTGGTGACGAGATTTAAAGAACTGTCACTAAAAGCACTTATAACAACATTTTTTCATAGCCCGTCACCATAAGTGGCTTTGGTGACGACCGTTTAAGGTCCATCACAAGCATGGTTGTCATCGCAGGCCTTTTTCCTTGTAGTGAATGATACACAAGCTGTATATGTATAAGGTGAAACTATACATTTTAATCACAAAATAGGCTCTTCTCATGCATGCAACTCTTTGCATATATAAAAAATACTTAGTAACATGCACACTCACATAGGTCACTCCTTGCATATTAACATTTTTTTAATTGGTGGTTCACCATTGTCAAGGGCCACATCTACTGGGAGAAACGCCAACACCTGCTATTCCGGAGAACCAAGGTATGGCTAGAACTACATAATCCACACATTATTACATAGTCAAAGTTGGCTCCCAAGCAGCAAGTGTCACAAAGCGAGATTTGAACCCATGTGGGAAGGATAACAAACATCCCTCCCAACCATCCGATCTACACTCATTTGAATCCTTTCATATTAACATACCTAACCTCATAGGTCACGCCTTGCATTTTTTTACAACCACTAGTAACATGCTCAATAGGAAGATCGAATATGTATATATTGATTTACAATAGAGACATGGAATTTTCCATCTAAAAGTAAGATGTAACTCTTTAAGCAGTTATTGTAAGTTTTAAACCTGTGCAAAGAAGCAAAGCATACAGATTCTTTTAAGCAAAATAGAGATCACAACACATCATTCACACATAAACACAGAGATTTACCTTGAAACTCTTAACCGGGAAAACCAGAAAACCTTGGAGCCACACCTCCTATTTTCTCTTCATTACATTATGAAATCCTCACAATACAAAATATAGGTATTCCGCAACATCCAAATACCCTAATCCGTTAACCCAGATTAGAAAAAGCCTCCAATCCCTTAACCGGGATTAAGTTACATATTTTTAGACAAATTCTAAAATAACAACAAACAGCTATAAATAGCCATAAAATCTATAAACAGCAAAAAAATTTTGCTCGTTGCGCTCGCATCGGAAACAACCTAACGATCATTTCCGTCGAAGGTGCCTTTGGGATCGTCGAGCTGCAGCGTTGACATACGCACCTCCTCTCCATACGCACATGCAAAGAATATAACATATACCCAACAGTTATATAATAAAAGTTTAACATGTCAATAATACTCATCATGAATCAATGTTTATTACACAACCGCACCTTTAATTTCAATATAAATAATGTATATTGTAAGCCATATTATCGATCACCATAAATACAGATAAATAATGTCGAAATATCACATAGTATGTATGTAATCTATTATGATGAAGCAATTAAATATCATTTTATTATACTATAAAATCATGAGTGTATGTTAGCATATGATAACAACATTTCATAAAAGTGTGTTCCATGCTACTAACATAAAAAGAAGAAATAACAAAACCATGCTAAGTATTATCATGAAATAATATAATCTCATAAGTGGGTGTCATAAATATAAGATAACGTAACCCTAACATTATATTATAAAAAAATATCTTTTGATCATTACCAATGGTTATAATGCGAGTTATCATCATGGCTAAGTGGTCTTATTTATTTATTTATTATTTTTAAAAAACACATCTTTATCACCAAATGATGTAATAATAATAATAGAGCTTAAAAAAATTTAGTATGTCATCATTTCTTCTTGAGATAATTCCATTGTTTTTATAAGTATTTCATAAAACCAACTTTTAAATATGATAATAATTTAATTTATTAAATGTTCATTAACAAGTTCACTTTTAATATGATAGCCTTTCTTATTACTTGCCCCAATAATTCTTTTATATTAGTTTTTTATATTATTATTTTAAGGAATTATAACATTTTTAACGAGTGGTTTATTAGATAAAAATATACCTTCCTCTTAACTAAAATAGTTAAAACACATTTAACACATTGTGGAGCTTGAAACATGATCTATACACTGTGTGAATGAAATGTTTTGTTTGATTTTATCTTTATTCTATTCTTAAAAACAATCCTCGTTCTTTTTTACTTCGTACTTTTTATGAAAAACTTTCTATCTTTTAGCTCTAAGGGTTAGCTTAATTGGTAAGACGTGCGTACACTCTCTCGGTTCGGGGGAGGTCACGGGTTTGAGCTTTGAGTCCTCTGGGGTTAGGCCTTCTGCTAGTATGGCCGGCAATTTACCACCTCTACCATCCATGAATGTGGAGAAGTATTGTTGAGTTTCCCGTGGATCTTTCCATCTGAAATTATGCTATGTATGACTGTGACACAAACAATTTAAAAAAATTAACAAAATTTTGACTCTAGATCAAGTACTTTTGCCGTTATTTTCACTAGTTGTTCCAACAAGTGCACAAAGTTGGCCAATAATCCTCTTTTAAGTGATTACAATCTTTGTCTAATATGAAATCTGGGCCAATAATCCTCTTTTAAGTGATTACAATCTTTGTCTAATATGAAAACTTATAGAAATCTATGACGGAAAATGTGAGTAGCAGCAAACACATTTTGGATAGCTCATCCCTAAAAACAAATTATGTTCTTAATAAAGTTAATGAAAAAACATGCTCACATCATTTAGGAGCAACATGACATATAAACATTTTTGGGACTCACTCAAATTACATGATTGAGTGTTAGCAATAAAAAGTATATAAGCCTCAAATCATTAACTGTGTTGTTTTCTCACAGTTTGAGACCCAATCTTGAGCCTTTGCTTTCAAAATTACATACAACGAACCAAACAAGTCTAGAAGTTTGAACATAAGAATAATCATTGTTTTCATTACATATATTCAATGAGAGCTCTCATAATTGGAGTAAACTTTCTACCCGACCATTTGCACCGATCGGACGACCTGGCTGACTTGAGCTTTCACATCACTCATTGCTGGTCATCCAATCGGTGCAAATGGTCGAGTAGAAAGTTTACTCGCTCATAATTGACCAAATACATATCATAATCATATCTACGGAAACATCATAGAACCAAAATATGAAGTTCCAAATGTGAACATATAAAGAGTGTATAAACCATAGTAACATAATTAGGCCTTATTGGACTTTCATATTCAATTTGGAGGCAGTTAGAAAATCACAGAATATTCGACATAATAAGTATAAAGTAAATTTCTCTACATTTTTGGCACATATTATAAACTAAGAACTATTTAAATTTTATTGTTTTATTTTTAACTTTGTTCATAATCCATTCAAAATTAGTTTTAGAGTTTAAAAGTTTAAAATTTATAATATATATTTTGTTTTATCCTTTACTTATAAATAACAAACTAAGAACTATTTAAATTTTATTGTTTTATTTTTAATTTTGTTCATAATCAATTCAAAATTAGTTTTAGAGTTTAAAAATTTAAAGGTTTAAAATTTATAATATATATTTTGTTTTATCCTTTACTTATAAATATCAAATATTATATTAGATTTATTTTGTAATATAAATTTTAGTAACTAGTTATGATATTAGATTTTAGTCATGGGAATATTTTTTCAATATATTATTAGAAATTGGTTTTATTGTTTTATAATTTATTTTTGGAATTTTAATTATTTAATTATTTATAATTAAATTTACAAATACAATAATAGATAAATTCTCCTCCTCTTAAAAAGTGGAGACTATACATAGAAGTTTTAATATTTTCAAATTCCAACACTACATGCAAAAACTTAACTTTGAAAAATAAGTTTTTAAAAATTTATAGCTCTGAGTGATTTGTTGTTAGGTTTTGTATCTTTGATAATTGTGTTGGGTTCAAAGAACATTTATGAACAAATGAAATTACATCTTTGACATAGTGGAATTATAGCTCCAAATTTGACATTTTTGAAAAGCTGGTCAAATCTATTCATTTGATATTAATACAATTTTCTCTTGCCCAGATCCAGTTCCAGTTCTATTTTTTTTCGTTGGACAGGACCAACTGCTAGTATGTTTTTTTTACAGTATCGAATTTTGATTAAGCACATTAATGACACCCTTTTCATCTGTGATATGAAGATTTCCCTCCTTTTTTTTAAGAATTGTTGTAAATCCTAATACGTTGTAGATTTAATTATAGGGCATTTTGAATCTTATTTTTCTCTGCTTCAACTACGAATATGTAGCATATTCATGCACATTGTTGAATAATTATTAATACGATACGACTAAGAACTCCTTAGATTCAAATAGGAGGCATAATTGGGAAACATATGTAACACAACATGTAAACAAGTATGTAATACAGCCCGTGTCACTGTTAGATGATCATGGTCATGTTCTTGAATGTGCAAAGAAAGGTAAATTATCTATCGTTGCATCAGATAGGATGTAAAAATTCTATCGCTACATCACCTAGGATGTCGACGCATCCTTTGAGTTACCAATTCAATTAGAACAACTAGCACACTATGAACATCACACAAGCATATTCAAATATGACCACACAATGAAGGAATTGAGAATGAAGTGCCAATATAATTATAAATGAAAGCTAGGACTAACTTCCCAAGCTTACACATAAAGGTATTCACCAAATAAGCTAGGACACTCAATGGTTTCTTAAATGTATGATGTCAGTCACTAAAAAAACGTGGGTTTCCCAGCTTGATTTATAAGACCGTAAATCTTACCTGGAATTACAATTCTCTACAAATGTGGCCAATCAAATATTTCAATTTTGATCCTTCGAGTTGTATGAGGTTGTGTAATACTTCAATTTTGATCAAGGGCGCAGCTTTGTAGGCCAAGTATTTGAGCGTGCGATCTGAAACCATATGAAGTGTCTCTAATACTAAGCGGATTAATTCCTAATTACAATAACTACATTTATAACAAAAATTAAATTTATAATTAATTTAGAAAGATGAATTAAATTGAAGTAAGTCCTCATTCAAGTATGTTAAATTTACTGAAGGACATAAGTAAATTAGACAAGTATTCTTGCAATAATTGGAATTTTACCACAATTAGAAGTCTACTTACCTAATTGTAGTTATCCCCATCCAACACTCTCCTCTCCAAAAAAATTTGGGGGACAAATCTCCTCTCAGAAACCCTCACTTGAAAGATGAGGCCCTCGAGCCCCTAACAGATAATATATGCCATGCCCTTGTTACCTCACCTCTCAACCATGAGCCTCCTTCCTCCAATACTCCACACCTGAATTTAGACAAAAGAAAAATAAACAAAGAGACATACACCCAATGGTGACCACTAACAACTAATAGACCCAATAGTAGACATAAATAATCCTCTCACATAACAAACCATACCCAACATGAAATTAAAAAATGACCGCTCAGAGACCAAACCAACATCCCCCCCTCCACAAGACCAACATGAACCAACATAAAAACTCAAAATTTCCCTCAATTCCTTCATTTATGCAAGTAAATTAGGCAATCGATTAATTTAGAGGTATCTGTGCATGGTTTCCAAGTGGCTCCATGCACCTCAATTTTCCAAAATAACCTTTTAATTAACTTAAGTAAGATTTATTAAATAATGTTAATGCTTAAAATTTTATTTATTTACTTTTTCATTTTCTATTCAAGTTAAATAATATCTACTATATTAATACGGTCCTAATAGCTAACATAGTCTTTTAATAACTTAAATAATCCTAATCAATCTTTTGGAGTGTTACACTTCTTCACTTCATTCCTTCTCCATATAACATGGGAAGTTGACGGTGGATATGACATGGATGTAAATTTTGCATATGAATTTTGGTTGGGGTGATCTCAATGAGACCTACATGATTAAAGGGACTAAGAAGGAATTATAGGCTTCTATATAGTATTAGGGCCAAGAGACCATGGGAAGGGCCCAAAAATGTCCACATAGCTCTCTATGGTCCAAACCATAATTACAAATCATAATCCCACCATTTCCCCCTCCATTTTGGCCTTCACAACAAAATTCCACCTAAATTGGTCCAAACATTATTATTCCTTCCCTTATAAATATAGGGAAGTCGGACATTTATTGCAACATAAACCCTATACTCCCAAAAAGGACAAAAAACCATAAAATGAGAATGGGTCAAAAACCATGGACAAATACCATGCACAATGAAAAAACCATGGACAAATACCATGCACAATAAAAAAACTATGGACCAATACCATGCGTAGCAAAGTCTTGGATAACATTATAAATATATTGTGAAGGCCTCCCCATAAATATTCCAGAAACCTTTTGTCATCTTTCAAACATTTTTCATATTTTTGGATTCCCACACTTTTCCATTCCCATACTTTTGCCACACCATTCCATGTGTATGTTGAGCTTGCTCCATACCCTCCTTGATCCATTTCCCCTTTGACAACCATTAGTGGATATGATCGGAGAACTAGATCGTGGGAGTCAACAAACCATTTCCTCAAATGGCTGCAGTGGCCCATCTTATTGAAAGGTATGTTACATTTTTGTTTTACTAGTTAGATCATTAAAAAAAATATTTGCTGCTTGTTTTAATAGTCAAGTTTGAGCTCCTCCCTTGCACCATGAACTCTACCCTTAGATTTGGTTGATCTAAGGTAGGTGCTTTTGCATGTAGTTGGAGAGAAATCTCCACTACAGTTTTGGTGACTCTGTTGGCTCGATCCCCTTGGATCTCTGTTTTTGTACGTGTTTTGATGGTTTGTTTTCTTTAGGTACCATTAACCATCACAGATCTGACCCCCTCGTGGCAGATCCGAACCACTCCCATCACAGTGCCTGCCCCCTGTCCCTAACCAACGTTTTTTCTTCTTCTAAAAAAATCCTCAGATTCATCCTGATTGCGCCTATTCGGTCGAAAGGTGTGACCCAGGTCGCACCTTTCTTTCAGATAAGCGTGACTTAGGTCGCTCATTTTTCCCCGATAAGTGTGACCTGGACTCAAAGTCCAGATCATGCTTGTCTAGGCTCCCAGAGCGACCCCAGGCACATCTTTCTCCCTTTTTGTGTGACTTTTCGCACAGAAACTCATGTTAAGTGTGACCTTTGTTTTGTTTGTGCTTTTCTGTCTTGGTTGCAGTTGTTTTACAATTTTGTGCGACCCCAACTGCACCTGTTTCGTCGACAGGTGCGACCTGTAGATTTCCTAAATATTATTTGAGGTGTTTCTGACCCTGTTCAGACCCTCTGTCTGTGTCCTGACCCTTTCTCGACTGTTTCTTTCTAGATCTGATTGCCTACAGCTCCTTGGTGTGTTTTGCAGTCCTCTTTTTGCTTGTATGTGAGCCTCCATTGTTTGAAATTTGTAGTTGAGACCCCCCTACATGTTTCCTACACTCTCTACAATTCATTGTGTGCTTGTTTACTTGCACATGTTCTTTTATCTGGAAGAATTAGTTGTTATATGTTGAAAATCATTTACTTTTAGTCTTGTTATTTTTTTTAGCATTTGCGTCTCGACAATGGGAGTGCCAAGGTTTAGAGATTACACTTCACCTGTGCACACATGTTACACCTTAAATAAAATGCTTGGTCCATGACCCCAAGCTGAGCCTAAAATTTGTCTTAATACAACCAACACTGTAACCTCATTTAAGCACGAAAACAATTATGTAGTTATGATAGGACACCAGGGATAGGAATCCAAATAACACCCCTTTGTCACTTACATTTGAGACATAGTTGTTGTCCTCTAGGGTACCAAAATCCTCTATTACTTGTTGACACGGTCACAACCAGTTTATTGAGGGGCCTCCCGCTCTGTGAGGGTAATCCACATCGAAGGGGTTTCAGAAGTCAGGGTGGAATACCACACTCCATTTTGTACCGAAGGCTAACCCTTCGTAGTCCTTCTCGTGCATGTCGAGGACCATATCAAGTGTCAAGGACCAAAGGGATGAAGTGCTAGGAAAACATCCCGAATGTGTTATGAACGAGGTAGCCTAGTTTCCAGTCTTTTAGGGCTCTTTTACCCGAGGTCCCTCTCAGTAGTGGGATTCTCTTAGCCTATTGTTCTTCCATTTCATATTGTTTGACTATGGATTTCATCAGCCAGCAGAGGATATGATTTGTGAGGGGATTCTATCTTGTAGCTAGGATTTTTCTTCCACTTATACCCCATAGGTTAGTGCGTCATTTTTTTTATAGGTAGCGCTGCTTGTTGGATTTATGGCCACCTTTGTTGTAGACTCTCCTGCTGTGACACGTTGTTGCAATTCGGTTTTAGAGATCACTTTTTGTCCTGCGTGTTGAGATTACAGCATCAGGAGTCCTTCTCCAGTCTTGTAAGTAATAGAAAGATAGTAGACTTGTGTAGTCCTAAAAAATCCTCATCTAATTGAGGTGGTGATGTTGTAAAGTCTTGTGAGTAATATCAAGACAATAGGATTGTGTAATCCTACGAATATCCTCATATGATTGAGGTGGACAGTAGGCTTGTGTAGTCCTACGAATATCCTCATATGATTGAGGTGGACAGTAGGCTTGTGTAGTCCTATGAATATCCTCATGTTGTGAGGTGGTGTACTTTACTATGTAAAGTAGATATACTATGTGATGTATGTAATGGTCAACAAGTGCTACAAGTCTCCTTCAGGGATTAACTAACCCTAGAGTGATTTACTTTAACATATGACTATATGACCTGGAGCAATACATATGATCATAGGTTCGGAAATGATCTTATGAGTATGATATGATTAATTAATGAAAACACACACGGACCATGCATAGATATTTTATAAAAGCACAGAGATAGATAGAAGATTTGAATTGCAGTTATGGTAAACAAGTTCAGTTAATTAAGGGTTCAAAATCCTTAATTTATGCAAATGGTTATTGGAAATAAACACTGATGGAGATGCACTAGTTCTATTTAGTTACATTCAATTCTATTCAGTTATATTCAATTTTTTTTCAGTTACATTCAGTTCAACTCAGTTACATTTAGTTCAACTCAGTTAACTACTCAGTTAGAGTTAGTTAATTATTGGAAGGCGCATATCTTCATGTGGAAGATAATTATGGAGTGCCAGCTTGACACCAGATCAGTATGGGGTGCATGATTAAAGATGGATCAATGTTCTAAGTGTTAACAAGTTGTTTCTACATGCAACCATTCTATTTTTGTTGTAAAACCTAATTTGACTTGTTATTAAAGTGCTATGCACTTGGCAAGTTAGATATGATGCTCCATTCGATCTCCTCTCTCTGGTGCTCTCGGTGAAAGCAATCTGCTATTGTGTTGTAATCATTCTCTGCTACTTATCAATCATACTCTAATATCGTTTGCTGGGTTTTTTATCCTCTAAATCAATAGAGGGTTTTCCCAGGGTATATCTTGTGTCTATGGTTTGATTTATGTCTTTGGATTATTGATGAGATTGATATGCATTGTTATTATGGATTAAAGTTTTAAAGTTCAAGTTTCTTCATATTTTTCTCAATCATTAACATGGTATCAAAGCAAGGGCGTGCACGAGCTTAGTTTGCACAAGCAACTAAAGCCTACGTGATCTTTAGAAGTATTGAGCAAAGAGCTTGGAGCCATGGCATCGATCTCCATCCAACTGGAAGACCAGTTTGAAGATACTTCCAAATTGAAGGTGTTACAACTAATTTTACCACACATGGTTGATCACACTTTTATGGCCTTCCCTGTCCCTCTACAGACACTTTGTACCCCATGGACCGTTATTGTACCTTTTATGTTTCCAAGATCATCCCTAAAAACACCTATTATTTGTTGTACGCAACTTTTAATCCCTTTCTCGCGTATATACGCGGATATTACCCTTAAACCCGTGTACATCGGGATGTGTGCATAAGTCCAAATATTTTTGGAGTTTTCCTTGATGTGGATTCGAGTCGTCTCTTGGCCTTCCATATGCCTCTAGGTCGCTTGAATTTGACCTTCCATTACCCCATTGAAGCACTATATAAGGAACCCCTTGGATACATTGAAGAAGAGGAATTGAAGAGCAATTGAAGAGCAAGAAAACTATAGTCCATTGTTGTCGTAGCTTGCTTGTACTTGAGTCTGCATCCCTTTGTACCTTGGAGCACTTTGTGTTGTTCCCAATCTTGCTTTTGTTTGTGAGCTTGCTATCGAGAGATGGAGGATTGAGGTGGTGGAGGCCTAGGTGGAGGACTCAGTTTCTCTGGTTCGCAGACGTGCCAACATAGGTTGTCACTTATGTAATCTCTGGTATTATTAATAGAAATATCTTTTCTTGTCCAATGATGTGCATTTATGAATATTGAATCCATGGATGCGTTTAATTGCTTATGAATTATCGATTATATATGCTAGAGTAGGCCTAACACTATATTATATTGCATACTTGCCTTGTTCACTGTTGTTGAGAGTAAATTGCTAATGCAAGCGGGATTGGAAAAAGCTCAACAGGGATCTACTTCAACCATCCGGAATAAGGTATGTTTCGAAATCGTTTAGTGTTAGATATTTTATTACTCTTTCATATTGGGAAGGTATTGATTTTTGCGGTTTCTCTGTCTATTGTGGTACACCCCAAGCCATAGGAAGTTTTCTCCGTAATAGAATTGGCGACTCCCCTGGGGAGGTTCCTAGTTGTTTTTCTTTGGGGGTTTTTGGCATTCATTGTGCTTGTATTGCTCTGATTTCTCTGTTTTTGTATCGGGTCTGGGGGCATGATTGCCCAGTAGTGTCCTGTAGGAGTAAATTTTGTCTCAACTTGTCCTTTTACCTTATTTTTCTCTCTTTTTCTTCATGTATGCAGGTTTTCCTTTCACAATCGCATGTACACGCATGTTTTCCTGGAATAGTCACGTATGTACGCAGGTTTACTGAGAACAGTCGCGTATGCCCTGATTTTTTTCTTTTTTGGGAAGATTAAGTGTTGCTGGGGGAGTTTGGATGATTGCCGAGTGTTCTTTGATGCTTTTGGAGTTTGTATCTCCCCTTTGTTTCTGACCAGAGACTCTTTTTAATTTGATTTTTGAAAATGTTCTTTTCATTTCATTTTCTATTTTTTGTTTTGAGATTAGTGCATTAGGTCTCTTTTTCCTTAGTGCTTTGCTTGGCTGCTGTCTATGAGTGGTTGCAGAGTCTGAGGGTGGTAGAGTCATATTTTTTCTTTTTATCTCATTTAATTCAAAAATACAATTTTTCTTTTACTTTTTGCATAGTTATGCATTCTTTGCATTTTGCATTAGCATGGTACTTGCATTAGGTTTTCTTGGTGAATATTAGTCAAATTTTCATATAGGAATGGTTGCATATACATTTGAAGGAAAAAATTTGCACTTCACGTAGTAGCATACCCTATTTTTCATTCGACACATTGCATTTGCATTGATTGTTAGGTGTTCATTTTACTTCTTGTTGTGTCATAACATCATTAGTTGCACAACGATTTACCCTTTGAGTAATAAAGCCAATTAAAATCAACGCATAATAAAATGAATTACACTCTTTTCTTTGCTAGGCTGCACCAACAAAACTAGGTTTTAGGGTCTTGGAATAGTTCATTGTGAATTAATTCTCTAATATCACTAAACGAAACAATTAGGTGTCTGCCCAGGTGAGAGAGTGAAATCCTTTATATAATTAGTGTTTCTTAGGATCCTCCTCTTACAAGGGAGTTAAGCACGAGGCAATGTGAGCAATTATGATTGGGATGACCCCTGATTGTGATTGATTAGCATTAGAGATATTTCCAGGATTGTATTCGTATTTGGGGGCCTTTGAGGTTTTGGCTAGTGCACCCTTGGGGTACTAGTTGTGCTTTCAGGCTTCGGGCTTTGTTACCCTGCCCATACGGCTAATCCTGCCTACGACTGTCCACCTGACCATTGATTATATCGAGGTGACCTTAGTTTCCTTACCTAGGTTATCGAGGGGGTATTTGTAGAGGTTATTTTGCAGGTGTCCTGGCCAGGTAGGGGTCGAACAGCATAGTCACTATATGTGTTGAAGCTGAGGGCCACTATATTTGGTTACAAACCTTCTCTTGTTGTGTATGGGAGTCTCAAGCCTCTCCCAGGTGAGACATACATGCTTCATTCAGGAGCTCACATATCCTACCCTTGGTTTGCTTGTGATTTGGCTTTACATTTTAGGTGTATGCTCTGTGCATGCTAGTTTGCCTAGGGTTTGCGTAATTAGATCGAGTCTTTTTATTTTTTGAGTCATTGTGGATTTGGGCGTGACACGCTGCCATTCTCGTCATTTAGCAGGCCTTTTTCCTTCCATGTCTCCTCCTCCTTTGGGAGAGAGAACCAGACAGTCCGGGTGGACTACTTCTCACTTTGATTCATGCACCACGGGAGATCATGAGGATGAGATTCCATAGATGTCTTCTCCACATCACGATGTTGGGGAGGAAGATCTTATTAGCACATATGATCCTTTACATGAACAACCTTCACGATCTGGTTATGATCCCTCATTCACAAGTCGCCGGTATTGGTTTCCGGGCAACGAGACTCACTATGAACCCACAAGCACTAGTTATGTTAGATATGACATGCCTGATATCCCTGCCCAATTCGACATATCATACTGAGTCAAAAGTTGACCCTGGCACAATGCCTAGGGGCATTCCCACTCTTCTCCATGCAGACAGGTTTGGGGGCACTAGTCACATTGTACCTTCCATCCCAGTGGTGGAGGCTTCTTCACATGCTCCTCCTAGGCCTAGTGTTAGTAATCCTATTCAGATACCAGGACCGAGACAGGTGAACATTGGAAACACCACTTACATTCCTTCACATGTCCCTTCGTCCTTGAACCCCGTTCCTTCGAATGTGTTTTTAACGACTCATCCTCCCCCTAATTCACGTGGGCCTTCAGGCCAGAATGTTGCGACTAGCCATGTTCGTTCTGCGACTACTAACATGGTTGTATCTCAGAGCTGAGTACCTCCTGTTGTGTCAACAGGTCATGTGCATGTTTCTAGATCATCTCATGTTCCACCTCATGGAGCTCCCTGTATACCAAACTATGGACCTTCTCATGGTACATCCCATGGAACACCTTATGGAGCTTCTCATGGACATTCTTATGGACAATAGTATGGACAAAACTACCAACCCTATGGGTATGGGTATCAACAACTCGCTTACTCTTCTAATTATGGCTTTGTAGCGCCTCATAATCAAGGTACCCCACATCACAATGCTTCCATGCATCCCTACATGGGTCAAATGGGAGGAGGTTATTATGGCCAAGGCCATGGTATTTATAGCAATCAACCTTACATGAATCAAAACTACCAGGGAGCATGGAACCGACCGGCTCAACCTAGGCTCCCTTTCCTTGCGGCATTGAACTTACTTGACTTGTCAAGATTGATGAACGATCCCGTGTCTCATCACCCGGCATGGCCGGGAGTCCCTACCAAGCTTCCTTCGGACATTCCCAAGTTTGAAGGTAAGGCTAGTGAAGATCCTGGTGAGCATGTCACCACTTTCCACCTTTAGTGATCTTCCAATTCCTTACATGACAATTCCATTCGTTTGAGGCTATTTCAACGCACCCTAACAGGTCCTACGGGCGAAATGGTATATAGCGTTACTCGGGGGGAGGGGGGGGTTATACTACGTTTGATGATTTTGTGTTGACTTTCCTTAATCATTTCCAACTACCCATACGTTACGATGTCGGTACCAAACTCTTGTCGACCTTCTGGAAAGATAAAGCCACACACATTTGGGATCATATTCAAGAGTGGCGTAGACGAAAATGGTTAATCAAAGCCTTTATACCACCAGAGTTTCTTCTTGAATGGTTCCTCAAATTGTTATTACCTAACATATAGAAGGATGTTTCTACATCCAGAGTTCAAAACGAGGAACAAGTTATTTTTCGGGCATAAGAGTTGGATTTGATCTATGCTCAATCCGGAATTTTATATGAGATTATACCTAATGCTCCTAGGTCCAATTTCAACCCCAAGATCAAGCTTGGGCCACATGCCGATGGTATCGTGGGCTCTACAAGTACCAAACCTGTGGACTTGGTTGTGAAACAAGGGAGCTAATTGTCAATTAACCAGTCCGCGTCGGGACAAGCTAAAGCTTCGTCTCAACCTACCCAATTGACGAATGTCCTTTCCATACAATCGTTGAACTCGAAAGGAAACCAGCAGCCTGGAAGGAATAAGAAAAAAAGGAAAAAATAATCGTAAGGGCGGGAACAAGAATGAAAATGATAATCATAATGACAAGAACACTCAAAATGCTGGGGGTGACAAGCAGTCTAAACGTACGGTGAAGTTTCCTTGCAAGTTGTGTAAGGATGACAACCTCACTCACTTGTGCCCTCATATAGAAGATGCCTTGAGGTTCATGGCACATTGCCCAGCTGTGTTAACTAATCCTTTACCCAACAATCAAAATATGAACTCGAGGACCGTTGATCCTGGTTGTGCATAAGGTGGAAATCAAAATTCGCTGGAGGCCAATAGTAGTCACGGTTGTATCAACATGGTGCATGCTTCTAAGGTTGTGACTCATGCAAAAGATTATGGTTTGACACAACCAGACCTTGGGAAATAACCTTCCCCACCCGAGAATCCTTTGCAAATCGAAAAGCCTATGGATAAACCTGAAGCTCCACCTCGCATTCCTAAGGGATTCTTAAAGCGTTCGGGGCACAATCCTAATGCCTAAGCTGTCCAGAACTATTCAGTTGTCGGGGATTTGGGCTAGACTCCTTGTACGATGTCCACGTTAGAAGTGATTCAGACTTATTCTCCGTAGAGGAAAGCCTTGTTGTCTGCTCTTGGGGTTAGTGATGATAACTCTTCTACCATGATCGAATTTGAAACTATGGGATTGCAGCCTCACTTCCCTTACTATGTGTCTCTTTTGATTCATGTAGAGTGTCTTAACAACACCATCAAGTGTACTATCATTGATGAAGCCGTTGCTGCTTCCATGATGTCTTTGTCGTGTTGGAAGGGTTTGGGTTACCCCAAGTTGTCTCAATCCGCCACTATGTTGAAAAATTTTGATGGTAGATCGTTTCGGCCACACAGGATTCTTCCTTCCCTAGAGGTCCAATTGGGAGGGAAGACCGTCGTGATCGAGGTCGAGGTGGTTGATGCACCCCTTGACTACAGTCTTTTACTGGGTAGGAATTGGATGTATAGTATGGAAGCCATAGCTTCTTCCCTCTTTCGAGTGATATGCTTTTCGTTTAATGGGAATATTGTTACGATTGATCAAAAGTCATTCCATAATCCGAGTGTCAATGCATCATTTAGAGCTTCTATCCCGATTATCGATCATTCTCAACCGACAACTGGGAGTGTGGGCCTAGGTATGTATCCTTCTCTTATGGGAACCTTTAGTTGTCCTGCGCCCATTCTTATGATTGGGGCTAGTTTTGGTGGGGCTTCATCCTTATTGAATTCGGTGTCTTTTCGCACTACCCATATGGAGGATCCTTGGATTCTTCCTTTACCGAGTACTTCGAGTGTGCCCATTTAGACAGACGTGCTGTTGCCTGCAACAATGGTGGCGTATCAAGCAAATCTTGATTAGGTTGTAGAGCCTAGTCCTTCCTCTTCACGGACGGAGGAGGACTCATATGTGCTGCCTGCATGAGCAGTAGAGTCATCTCACTCACATGATTGCCTCGATGATGTTTTTCCATTGGATGAAGCTATTTTTGAGGCCATGTTTAGGGTTGAGCAACCTTGGAAAGAGTTGCATCATCGATCATATTTCCTTCCTAAGCTCGATCGTATGGAGTGTGATGACTTTAGGAAGATTCTTAGCGAGAATATTGGTAGCCCCGTGGTTCCATTAAGCTCTCCTGGTTAGATGGCTGATGGAAGCATGGCTAATTTATCACCAACCATTCCTATCAATATTTCTCGTGATCCTAAGAAGGTTGAGAATGTTTACATTGGCGTTGGTTGTTCCCCCGATGAGATCAAGGAGTATACCGAGTTGTTTAAAGAGTTTCATGACATTTTCACTTGGTCATATGAAGAAATGCTGGGTATAGACCCTCGTATTGTCGAACATGAGATAAAAATGTATTCGGATGCAAAACCAGTTTGACAACATTTGCATGCAGTGAATCCTAGAAAAGCACCCGCCATTAAAGCTGAGATAGAGAAACTATTGAAAGCTAGTTTTATCTATCCCATTCCCTTGACGGAGTGGGTTTCAAATCCCGTTTCGGTGGATAAAAAGCAGGGAGCGATCCGTATATGCACTGATTTCCGTGACTTAAATCATGCCTGTCCTAAGGATAACTTCCCCACACCATTTATTGATAAGATTTTGGATGAGTGTGCGGGAAGTGAGGTATTTTCCTTTTTGGATGGTTTTTTCGGATATAATCAGATTTAGATCAAGCATGAGGATCAACATAAGACTACATTTATTTGTCCTTGGGGTAATTTTTCATATCGAAAGATGCCCTTCGGCCTTAAAAATGCCGGAGCCACATTTCCGCAGGCCATGACGTTAATATTTCATGATCTTAAAAAGATTATCGAAGTATATTTGGATGATCTCACTGCTCACTTTCATTTGAGAGTGCGTCATCTATATCATTTGAGATTAGTGTTCAAAATATTCCGCCATTACCAAGTTTGTTTGAATCCTCACAAGTGCATCTTTTGCGTGACTGTTGGTCGTTTACTAGGATTCATTGTATCCAAGGAGGGTATAAGAGTCGATCCCTTAAAGGTTGAGGCAATATTTCGATTGTCTCCCCTGCGTAATATTAGACACCTTCAGTGTTTACAAGGCATGGAAAACTTCTTGCGAATATTTGTGGTTAATTTTGCCAACTTGGCTAAAGGCTTTATGCGTCTTTTGAAGAAGGACACCCCTTTTTACTGGGATGAGTGAGCTCAGGAGTCTTTCGATGCTCTTAAGTGAGACTTAGCAACGACCCCCGTGCTTAGTCCACCGGACTATAGCCGTGATTTCTTGATTTATGTGGTCACGTTTGTGGAGACGATTGGTATGGTTTTGGTTCAGGAGGATGAGGAGCTCCATGAGCATGTCATATATTATTTGAGCCGAAACCTTATAGATGTGGAACTTCGCTATTCCCATGTGGAGAAGCTTGCTTTGGCTACCGTTCATGCGGTTCAGTGTTTGAGACATTACATTCTCCTTCACCAAACCTTGGTCATAGCTCATATCAATCCATTTCAGTTCATCCTCACTAGAAGGATGATTGGGGGAAAATACAATAAATGGATTGTCATTTTGCTAGAGTTTGATCTCGAGTTTGTTTTGGCAAAATCAAAGAAATTGTTGATCTTTGTGGAGCTTATATCCGCTTTTCCAAGTTTGGAGGAGGAGGAGGTTTATGAGGATACTTTTGTCGATGAGCATATTTTCCTTTTCTCAACTATGGACCCTTGGTATGGGGATATCATTGTATATTTGCAAACATTGAAGGTCCCTACTCACCTTTCACGGGATGATCGACGACAATTACATCATGTAGCTAAGAACTACCGTATAGTGGATAACACTTTGTACCACCATGGGGTAGATTCCATTTTGCATCGTTGTTTAACCCATGATCAGGTTGAGGTTGTGTTGAATTATTGCCATGGAGGGGCATGTGGTGGTCATTTATTTAGGCTTTCTACAGCCCAAAAAATCTTGAGAGTGGGATATTTTTGGCTGTCCATCTTCAAAGATTGTGTTAATGCGGTTAAGAAGTGTCACCCTTTCCAGGTGTTTGTACATAATATGTGCTCGCATCCAGCCCCGTTACATCCTATTGTCACCGTCGGTCCCTTCACCAAATGGGGGCTTGATTTTATGGATTGCAACCCAGCTTTGGCTGGGGGGCATCATCACATTATTGTGGCTGTCGATTACTTCACGAAATGGGCAGAGGCTATGCCCCGGTAGTTAAATCCGATGGTGAGACAACCGCGCATTTCATTTTCAACTAGATTATCACCCGGTTTGGAATTCCGAAAGATCTTGTCACTGACCATGGTAGGCACTTTCAAAATAAAATGATGGAAGAGTTGGCTTCCAAGTTAGGGTATAAGCAAGAGCATTCCTCTTATTATTATCCTCAGGTGAATGGACAAGTTGAAGCAGTGAACAAATCACTTAAGTCTATTATCCAACGAACCATCGCACAAAGCAAGACTAATTTGCATATCATGTTATATCCTACTTTGTGGGCCTATAAAACCACGGTTAAGACTGCCATTGGTTTCTCTCCATATTATCTTGTACACGGGGTGGAGTCAGTTTTGCTTTGAATACGAAACCCATTCTCTGAAGCTAGCTGTGGAGCTTTTACCTGACACTTCCGCATTGGAAGAGCATTTAGTCCACTTAGAGTAGCTTGATGAGCAGCGCCAAGATGCCTTAGTGGCTCTAGAGGTTAACAAGCATCGCGTCAAGGTCCAATATGATAAGTCTATCCGTTCGAGGAAGTTTAGTGAAGGTGACTTGGTCCTTTTGTGGGATTAAGCTAAGGAACCCTTGGGGTTAGGGAAATTTAATCCCATGTGGCATGGTCCTTATGTGGTTAAACGAGTATTAGAGAAAGGTGCCTACAAGCTGGTTGATTATGAAGGGATAGCCTTGGCGGAGCCTGGAAATGGGCTCTATCTCAAAAAATACTATGCATGATCTTCAGTCTTCTGTTCACATAGGATTCACTGATGGTGCTAGCCTCCACACTCAAAACTCAGCTTCAGCTGCTTGGGTAATATATACTCCTACGGGTCAAGCATTGTCTTGAGGAGGCGTATGTTTACAACCCTCTTCAAAAAATGTTGCTGAATATAGTGCTATCATTGAGTTATTGCGTGATTCCATTTCACATGGTGTTCATTCTCTTGAGGTATGTCTTGATTCGCATTTAGTGGTTTCACAGCTTAATGGATTGTATCTCATTAGGGATTCAACATTATTACGAATTTTCTTACGTGTTAGATTGCTAGAACGACAATTTGAGAATATAACATACATCCATGTTCCAAGAATTTTTAATCAAGTTGTTGACTCATATGCTAACTATGTGTTAGATTGGAATTTGTTTCATAGACCATAAGAATATCACAAACACACATTTTACACACATGTAAATAAAATAAAATTGATCATCATAATTTTTTTTTCATTAACATCCAAAAAGTGACGTCATAATACATAAGTGTCATATACAAAATTGGGGCTTCTGAGCCACCAAAATATACTACATGGTTATACAAAAATGAATACACTTAGGTCTCTAAGCTTGGGGTCAAGGGGGGTTCTGATCATGATAGAGCACTACAGCTCTAGCTAGCCGTCGAAATAGTCGAACCCATGCTCGTAATACACCAACCACTTGGCGCTGCAGGCCTCAGGCAAGTCCTCGACTTGCTCCATGGGTACCCTGTGTGCCAAATGAACAAAGTTCGTGTGGATGCTTTGGAGCATCCACTCCGCACCCGCATCCATGATATCATCTCCTCTTCCCCTCTGTCGATGACGAGGGAAACCATCTGGCCGTCGTGGTCCTACATCTGCATATACATGACAGATTGTCACTATGTTTCGTCACACCAAAAACATGTCTTTTGATTTAATATATCGAAAAACAAAAAAAGATTAAATAATTAAAGACTTAAAAAGTGGGTTTAGGATTCTTTACCTATGTCACCATAAGCTGATCCTGGTGGTAGCGGCATATCTAGGTCTCTGTGGAAGTCTATCCCTGCATAGAGGTAGTCGTCTATGGCGACGATCTGTCTCCGCCACCATGGAAAGAAGTCTGCTGGGTAGGGGTTAACCACCTTTCCTCCTCCCAGTTTGCCCATGACATTTGCCCAGCATTGCTAGGCTAGATCTCGGACTCCATGCGGAGCAATGTCTACCCTAGGGATTAGCCTTGGCACCCGCTCAAAGAAAAATGTGCTCAGTATATTGTCGAACCCAAAGTTCTGCACCCTGCCCATCTTGCAGTCACTGAGCTGCTGTTTCATGTTTCTCAGTAGCGTAGTGCTCCAGTCATACACTGTAGGTCGCATGCACTCTACCGCATAGAACATCATTGGTCATGAGGCCTGGTGGAGTGAAGCTAATCCTGCAATCCTGCCTAGTACCAAAAGTATGGCCTTTAGCCCTAGAATCTGGATAGAGTTTGTCGAGATTTGAATCCCAACCTTTTCCATCTCTGGAAAGCAATACACAACTATGTACTCATCTATGGTCAGCCCACCTCCTGCCCCTTGAGATCAAAGGTTCACCATCTCCCCTCGTCAGGAAAAACCTGTGGTGAAATAGATGTCCTCAACCTCAATGCTAAGCGACATCCCATATATCTGGAATGTCTTAGATTCTAGATCCCAATAGTCCACCAGTAGCTGGATTAGTCTTGGTTTGGCCCTCAGGCTGCCAAGACACCAAAACTTGTACAAGCCACATGCCCGTAATGCTTGTTGGGCCATGAGATCACCTTGCACAGCTTCCTCAACATCACCATGCTCTCTTTCTCTCCACTCTAGCACCATCCTGCACAAAAACCAAGTTTTTTGATCATTCTTTGCCCTTTAAAACCTTATTTGTGTCCCTGTACATGACTGTTCTCAAAACAACTACGTATGTACATGGATTTCAGTGCATTTTCCGCGTATGGCGAGCCCTATACGCGGAAAAAGGCCCGATTTCTGCGTGGGCCGAAATGCACAAGTTTGGATGGCTCAAAAAATGAAATAGACCATGAAATTTTAAAAAAATTGCGTGAAAATGAAAGAGATGAGCATGAGAATCTACTTGGATCAAATGGGGAGAGATTCCGTTGGATGATGCTCCCGAAATTCGCTTTTGAAGTTCTGAGCTCAAATGCACTATGTTGGGTAAAAATTTCAAATGGTATGAAATATTTTAAAATTTTCACTATTTATAGAATTTTTTTGAAACTTTTACCCACTTTCTATGGGTTTAGACCATTTTGGACCGTTTGAACTAATTTGATTTTGTAGGAATCCATTTTGAGTGCAGTTTGACCATGGCTTTGATTCGTTCATGCCTACTACAGGTATTATGTCTAAACTGGCATATAGGTTAGGTTTCACATCTGTTTTCACTTTGCATAACCTTATGACCATTTCATTTTAACCTTAGGTACAAACCCATTCCATCTTGTCATGGAACCTTCTTGCTACTTTTAGAAGTGACATGTTGTGAATGGTAGAGCTTTACCATACATGGGTACCCTAGTTAGATCCTATTTTGCATTTGGTGCCCATGCCAACATTTCTCCTTTAGGGTGTGGGAGTCCTTTGTATAGTACCACCATGACTTTGGGCAAGAGCTTCATACTCCTCTTGAACTTTATGCTGGCCATTTCCCCAGGATTCCCTTGTACATGTCAAGTTGTAATTACATTATCATGAGTTTTGCTTGCCTTATTGAGCCTTAAGCAGGCTTCCCTGATTTTGATTATCAGCCATATAGCCCGAGCTTGTCTCATGTCTAGCCAAGCAGAGCCTTTTAATATATTTTGCAGCTTGATTCCCCATTTTTTACCGGGAGGGGATTTTTCCCTCGAGTGTCGTTATCCTGCACATGTTTCCTTGCATTGAGCATAGGTATGTTCCGCTACTTGAAACTAGTTTGTTTTCCCCTTGACACTCGTCTCCTCCTAGATTTGTAACTATAAATCACTTTTATTCTTTTTCAAGCTTTTCAAAATATTTGAAAAAGTCCAAAAAAACCAAAAAACCAAAAAACCAAAAAACCAAAAAACCAAAAATCCGGACAGGAAAAGATGTTATCTTTGGAAGCAGTCAAGTTGTGTTTCCTTCGAACAGAGCACTGCATATCACATCTGTTGGTTGGGTTAGTAGTTTGACTTTAGGAGCTGTACTCATTTTTTTGAGTTTACCTCCATCGACTGGTTAAGATTCCAGTCCCTATGGATCCTTTATTGGTGCCTCCTGTGTCGTAGAGATATCCCAGTTTTGTATATCGATTCTATGCTGCCTACATTCAGTCACCATTCGCCTTTATGCTCTTATTCGAAGGAAGTTGGAACTTGAGTCGGTCATTCCTCAGTTGTCTTGACTTTGCATGTTAGCCATTCCTGGTACTATTACTGGTTTGTGCATATCTTTTTTCGAGTCCTTCCACATTATACAGCGTTGCTGAGTACCTCGTGTTGGTTGATGGGGGATGCCTTAATGCCCTCCTTCCAATGGATTCCATCCCATCGAATTCAGATCATTTATTATGGGATAGGAGTCTAGAGTCATTTGAGTGCCTTAAGACTTACAGTCATTAGTGGTAGGTTCTCTCGCCATCGATAGTTTCAAGAATACATCAATGTCCCCTGATCGATGGATTCTTCCAAGTGTTCGACCTAAACACATTTATTCGCACTTGTTAGATTGCACTCTAGTTCCTTGATTCCCATTTTCATTATCGGTGGGTGATCTTGCGTCTCTTAACGGTATACACGAATGACCGGTAATCAGACGATGGACTACTATGTTTGACCTCGACACCTCTATTCACATAGTAGGACATGTACTCATAGCAGTTTGTGTAGAATACTTTCTAGATTGGTGGCATTCCACATATGCTACCTCCTTGATATTGTTAGTGTTCATGAGATTTCAGCTCTTATGACTTGATTCCAGTGTATGTTAGATATCTTCAGCCATTATGGAGATCTTGATCCATTGTATATCTTCAGCTTTCATGGAGATCTTGATCCTTTGTATATCTTCATCATGGAGATTCTGATCTATCATATATTGTATGTGGCGATGACCACACATGTCACATTTTGTATATCATGCTTATTCATGGCCATTGTACTCTTATGTATCTGGGACTGCTATATGTATTCGCAATCATATGCAGAGATTGATTATTGTACTATACTGATGGATGGTTGGTTCTTCCACCTGGTTCTTCATCACTCCACTTCTGGGATGAATTTATAATGTATTTTGGCCATCATGTTACCCCTCTGACCTCACACATTAGGGGGCATCTGTTACAGTTGATTTTACCACACATGGTTGATCACACTTTTATGGCCTTCCCTGTCCCTCTGCAGACTCTTTGGACCCCATGGACCATTATTGTACGTTTGATGTTTCCAAGATCATCACTAAAAACACCTATTATTTGTTGTACGTGACTTTTAATCCCTTTCTCGCGTATATACGCGGATATTACCCTTAAACCCGCGTACATCGGGATGTGTGCATAAGTCCAAATATTTTTGGAGTTTTCCTTGATGTGGATTTGAGTCACTTGTCTCTTGGCCTTCCATATGCCTCGAGTTCACTTAGACTTGACCTTCCATTACCCCATTGAAGCACTATATACAGAACCCCATGGATACATTGAAGAAGAGGAATTGAAGAGCAAGAAAACTATAGTCCATTATTGCCGTAGCTTGCTTGTACTTGAGTCTGCATCCCTTTGTCCCTTGGAGAACTTTGTGTTCTTCCCAAGCTTGCCTTTGTTTGTGATCTTGCTATCGAGAGATGGAGGATTGAGGTGGTGGAGGCCCAGGTGGAGGAATTAGTTTCTCCGGTTCGTAGACATGCCGACAGAGGTTGTCACTTATGTAATCTTTGGTTTTATTACTAGAAATATATTTTCCTGTCCAATGATGTGCATTTAAATGAATATTGAATCCATGGAAGCGTTTAATTGCTTATGCATTATTGATTATATATGCTAGAGTAGGCCTAACATTATATAATATAGCATGCTTTCCTTGTTTACTGTTGTTGAGAGTAAATTGCTAATGCAAGCGGGATTGGAAAAAGCTCAATGGGGATCTACTTCAATCGTCCAGAATAAGGTATGTTTCGATATCCTTTAGTGTTAGATGTTTTATTTCTCTTGCATATTGGGAAGGGGTTGATTTCTGCGGTTTCTTTGTCTGTTGTGGTACACCCCAAGCCATAGGAAGTTTTCTCCATAACAGAAGGCAAGAGTGTGAATCATTCTTGAGGATAATGATCTAGATGTTTACATGACCTCAGTGAGTGATAACTCTTTATGCAGGGTGAATTAGAGAGCAAGTCAAATATGCACAATTTTCATCACTTTTCAGGAGACAAAATTCATGGAGATGTTTTGATCAATCCGTGAGGAATCAGACAAAACGGTTGAAAACCCACTTCCAAAATTTGTCGATTTAGCTCATTAGAAAGAATATTTCAAAAATCCGTAACTGTTTGAGAGATACGATCAGGTAATTGAAGATGCAATTCTCATTGTGTTATGGACGTTTTCCCAAAGTGGACCAATTGATGGAACAAACCCAAGAGCTGTAGGTTGGATATTATCATTATTCAATGGATCTTGTGTATAATGAGATCCTCATAGAGTTGATATCTCATCCAAAGAAGATGATGATGGGACATTCGCTTCGGGTTGCATGAGATCCAGTTTCTCCGTGCAGAAATTTGCTACCTCCTGCATGCACTCAAATTTGCAAAGAGATCAAGACCGAGGGACTACAGTAATCTCCACAAGGAAGCAGAGATCAAGAGAGAGCATGCAAAACAATAAAAATATAAGTACCCAATTTTTATTATTATATGCTATTTAGATCTATATGCTTTTGAATGGCATTACAGTTATATAGAGGATGCATGATTGTTCATAAGATATGAATATAGAGCATGCATGATTATTTTATAAAATATGAATATAGTGGATGCATGATTGTTCATAAGATATGAATATAGAACATGCGTGATTATTTTATAAAGTATGAATATAGAGCATGCATGATTATGAATATAAATGATGCATGATTGTTTCATAAATATATGAATATATAGTTGCATGCTTGTTTCATAAATATAGAGATGCATGATTGATTCATGAGATATGAATGTTGGGCTGCATGATTGATTCATGAGATATGAATGTTGGGTTGCATGATTATTTAATTATCATATGCTTTTATAAAATCAGATTATGTTTTATTACAATATGTATTCCTGGACTTGGAATTGTGTTTAGCATATACATTGTTTTTCCTATCTTTATTGGAATGTTATCAATCTCATGAGTCCAAATTTTGCGAGATGATATAAAGACTAATATAAGACTTATAACATCATTCATAAGACATGAGATTTAGGGCAGCATGATTGTTTCATGAGCTGTGAACATAAGACTACATGATTGGCTAGATAGAGGGCTTCATGTTTACATCATGAGATATGAACACAGGGTTGTATATTTCTTTCATAAAATGAATTTTTGACTGATATAGGGCTGCATATCAGTACATAAGATTATAATGGGTTATGATAAATTGGTTGGTCAATATTTGTACATAACGAAGTAAATATTTGAAAGTATTTCATGTGAATAAAATTCATGAGTATGAAATGGTTCTAACGATGAGAATAATTTGTCTTGTAAGGAAAATTAATATTCCCTCACCTACAAGTAAAGAAGGACATGAATGTGGAGTCATTTTGATGGCTGAGCCTGGAAGAGAACAATTCGGGAGGTTCATATGTCTCTTGGAAAGCAGACAAAATAGATGGATTAATTATAGATGTGAAGACTCCTGAAGATATTCTATCTTATTTAAATTCATGTGTCAAATAAAGAGCTTCATATATAGATGAGTATAAATATTTGTGATGGAGGACCCAACCCAAATTATGATTCTCACATTTACATGGTGAGAGGGAGTTGCTAGTCTCGCTAGCTCCTGAAGAACCAGTGTAACTGGTTGATGTACCTCCTGTAAAAAAAGAAGGAGATATGCATGACACTCATATTCAGAAGGAAGCTGCAAACTGTATTCAAGAATCTTGTTATGATTCTTATGATTAGTGGTGTGGTGTTGAGATGTATTTGGTTAGTCACAGGTCCTAAGATTTGTTATGTGCCTTGCAGTTTGTATATAGACATGTACAAAGCATGTGTTGTGGTACATACTTGGTACAAGTGTATGTGGACTCATATATGTCTTGATCAGTAAAAGAGAGTTTTAAATATATATGAAATATGACTAATATAGTGATCAAGGAAGATCACATGTGTTTCTCTAGATAGAGCATGTTGAAAAGTAGTAAAGCTTTTGAGGGTTCTAGTCAGTTATATTCGAGACATGGTACATATCCATATATGAGCAGCATTGCCAGAATTCTTATTAAGCTTATGTCCGGGACAATATTGGTATAGTACATAATAAATCCTCTAGTTGAAGGGGGATTATTGATGTGTCTTCATAGGCGACAACAGATAAAGTCCCCACCAGTTGGTCATCGTACATGACTTAGGAAGCCGAGGGCTGTGATAGCTTGTGGAGAGAATCCACATGAGAAGAGACATGGTCAAAAGTCTCATAGACTATTTATAGTCTGGACTGTTAGAGAACAGTTAAAACCTCTCAAAGAGGTAGTTGGGGTGCTGCAAATATAAAGAGAAGGATCACTGAGAAAGTGATCATGACTTGAAGAACATCACAGAGAATGGCATGCTCACAAAGAACTTTTCCAGATAATAGAAGATTCAAGAAGTCAACAAATGTTGAAGAGTGAAAGAAAAGATAAGTATTTCTTTCTGCATGTTATTACACATTTGTTGTATAATGTTGTATGTGATGGATGTAAAAAATCCATGGTTTCTAGTTTAGAGAAGCTTTATTCTGGATTGGATCTAGATGATGCTACTTTGTGTAAGTAGCTGGTTGGTCTTTTAGCAGACTTGCTGTGTTTATGCTTACTACTAAGCATATGTTTGAGTACCTTTGAGGTACAATAGAATAGGCTCTATATTGTATTTGATACATTGCAGACCTATTATTTGATTGTGTTATCCAGCTATTATTTTAGCCTGAGATAAGTGATGTAATTTGAGGCAAGTACTACAAAAGCTAAGTGTGTTGCGGCTAGTACTTCAAAAGAAAGATGTATGTATGAGAGTACTACAAAATAAAAATGTGTTTTGTGGATAGTACTACATACTGAGGAGTATTTTAGCTTGGGATGCTACCGACTAGGGTGAAAGACTTGAGCCTATAGTCATTATGTGTTAATAGTCAAGCTTTCTCGAAACCCTATATGTGTTTTATGATAAAACACATTTGAGATGAAGTTTTACTTCATTGAAGTCATGGTCATGATTTCCAGTACATAGGTACTGATGAGAAGATTGCAAATTTGTGACAAGCCTCTATTTGTGATGAAGTTTAAACACTTCTGAGATAAGCTTGGTATGGCAGAGAATGTCTCCCTCGATGAGAGGGAGTGTTGAGATTACGGCATTAGGAGTCATTATTTAGTCTTGTGCATAATAGAACGACAATAGACTTGTGTAGTCCTACAAATATCCTCATCTGATTGAGGTGGTGATGTTGTAAAGTCTTGTGAGTAATATCAAGACAATAGGCTTGTGTAGTCCTACGAATATCCTCATATGATTGAGGTGGACAGTAGGCTTGTGTAGTCCTACAAATATCCTCATATGATTGAGGTGGACATTAGGATTGTGTAGTCCTACAAATATCCTCATATGATTGAGGTGGATAGTAGGATTGTGTAGTCCTACGAATATCATCATGTTGTGAGGTGGTGTACTTTAATATGTAAAGTAGATATACTATGTGATGTATGGATAGTCATGGTCAATAGGTGCTACAAGTCTCCTTTAGGGATTAGTTACCCCTAGAGTGATTTACTTTAGCATATGACTATACGACTTGGGGCAATACATATGATCATAGGTTCGGAAATGATCTTATGAGTATGATATGATTAATTAATGAAAACACACATGGACCATGCAGAGATATTTAATATAAACACAACGATAGAGAGATTATTTGAATTGGAGTTATGGTAAACAAGTTCAGTTAATTAAGGGTTTAAACTCCTTAATTTATGAAAATGGTTATTGGAAATAAACACTGATGGAGATGCACCAGTTATGTTCAGTTACATTCAGTTTTGTTTAGTTACATTCAGTTCTGTTCAGTTACATTCAGTTTTGTTCAGTTACATTAAGTTCAACTCAGTTACATTCAGTTCAACTCAGTTAACTACTAAGTTAGAGTTAGTTAATTAATGGAAGGCGCATATCTTCACGTGGAAGGTAATTATGGAGTGCCAGCTTGACACCGTATCAGTACGGGGTGCATGATTAAAAATGGACCAGTGTTCCAAGTGTTAACAAGTTGTTGCTACATGCAACCATTCTATTTTTGTTGTAAAACCTAATTTGACTTGTTATTAAAGTGCTATGCATTTGGCAGGTTAGATACGGTGTTCCATTTGATCTCCTCTCTTTGGTACTCTCGGTGAAAGCAATATGCTATTGTGTTGTAATCATTCTCTTCTACTTATCAATCATACTCTAAGATTGTTTGTTGGGTTTTGTATCCTTTGAATCAGTAGAGGGTTTTCCCAGGGTATATATTGTGTTATATGGTTTGGTTTATGTATTTGGATTATTGATGAGATTTATATGCATTGTTATTATGGATTAAAATTTTAAAGTTCAAGTTTCTTCATATTTTTCTCAATCACTAACATTGTGTGCCACTATTTATCAACTCTCCCTCTGCACACTCGACTGTAGTTGGATTCTTGAGCTTGTGCTTACCACCCTTAAGCCTTCATTCATCACACAACACACCATCACGTCTTCATTTTTCCACCACACTACTCACATAGACTTAGGGGGCATACCCCTTAGTTCAGTTCCTGAAACCACCATCGTAGGATCCATATTTGGAATTGTTCACTACCATCAGAGCCACACATTGCTTATGAGTCAAATTCAGATTCCTATTAATCCGAGCCTCCCTTGTTCATTGCCCCATCTATCCCCATGGCTGGTGTACCTCCCAACCCCTTCCATGGGGGGTTGTTGGTAGTGGACCTCAGAACGTTCCACTCGTCATACTGGGTATTCCTTCTGCTGGACCTCCCGGTCTTGGTTCTAGTGAGCTCCTCATCCCTACACACACTATTGTTGGGTCACTTCCCACTATTAGTGACACCTTTTCGACCACCATTGATCATTCCATTCCCACATTCATACACGGGGGAACTAGCCATTCGATTATCCACACCATTCTAGCGACGACTTCTACTTTCAGAGGTAATCCCTATCAACCCCCATTTCCCCACGAAAAATACATTCCTACTGGCCCCAACACCATTGCTGACCCTCCATATCTAGTCCATACCATTCATGGATAGTCTCAACCTGCCCGATTTAGTGCGATTGGCGAATGACCCGATGTGACCTCCCATTCCTACCAAAATCTCTTTAGACATCCTTAAGTTTAAGGATAAGGCAGGAGAAGACCATCAAAACCACATCATGTCATTCCACTTATGGTGTTCCTCCAACAACATAGTGGACGATTCCATCCGATTGCGGCTCTTCTAGTGCACACTCACTAGTGTTGTAGCCAAATGTTACATCAAACTACCGCATGCCATTTATCTAGACTTTTCCTCGTTAGCCTTGATGTTTCTCCAGTACTTCCAGCTACTTGTCCATTACGATGAGCGTGTGGAAATCCTATTATCATGTAGACATAAAACTGCTACCCATATCACATAGCATATCCACGAGTGGCATCGTCATCGTAGCTTGTGTACAATCCATTTGGATGATAGGATTTTCCTCGTATGGTTTCTTAAAACCTTACTCCCCCTATCTCTAAGGATGTTGTATCCAAGCCCCCACAAACCGAGGAAAAGGCAATCCTCAAAGAACAACAGTTCGATCTTATATACGCCTAATTGGGTTACCTTTACACCATTATCCCTAATGGTCCTCATGTAGGCTCCTGACGATGAGATATGCTGGGGGCATCCCATGCTGCCAATGGAGTCATTAGTTCGATTACTTAACACCCTCACATGTATACGAGATCTCCTTCGATGTTGCCCCACTCTAGTAACTCCCCTAGTGTTTACCAACCTGGATATGCCGCTGAATTCTCATGCATAGTGACTCAGTATAGAGCCACACCTTCATATGCGTCTCCCACACCCGTTCCTCATGTTCACATACCTAATTTCTTGGCACCTACATGTAATCGTCAAATGGTAGGTTTTGGAGCCACTCAGTCTATGGCCATTATACTCACTAGTAACTCCAAAACCTACATTTTCTCCAGCCCTAACTCCTCTTGCTCCTCAGGGAAAGTCTATGCTCAACAAAACCTCCATAACAAACCCACCCCCAATAACCAATAAGGGTAGGGAAGACGCAATAGATGTAGGGACTGGGGAAACAACCAACCTCAAGGTGGTGGTCAACAACCTAACCCTCCTAACAACAATAAATCCAATTCCACTACACAAAACACCCAATGTCCACCTAGACCTGGAAAGAACCTCGATTACAGACCAACCATCCGTGCACCATCTGTGACATTTATGGCCATTATACTCACTAGTGCCCCCATATGAATCAAATTCACAAATTTTTACAAGCGAAACATCAAAGTGAAAACATTGTTTCCGCTCCAGGACATCCAAACCTAGCACCACAAGGTCCTCCACCTATGGTGTTGCATAACCCATTACCTAATGAAGGAATGTTTGCAACCCAACCTTTGGTCCAACAAAACACCACAACCACTTCTTCAGGTCAACCCATCGATCCTGGTGCCCATCAACTTACAGACTCAACGAAACCAATATGGATCCACCATGGAAACCATCAACCCTTTTGCGACATATACCTCGATAACTATCGATTTGTCCTTATATTTTTTGATACCCCCTACCGATGGGGCTACCAAAGTCCCAAAGTTCCCTTTGCGTCGTATTGCGAACAACTCCACTGCTAGAGCCACTCTAAATTATAGTATTGTCGATCACTTGCCTCAATCTCCCTTTTCCATGTTTGCTCTATAAGTCCTAAGAACTTATCCTCCGTAAAACAAAGCCTCATTATCCACCTTAGGTTCCATTGACCCCTCCGACTCTAGGTTGATCACTTTTGACTTGGATCAAGGAGAGCCTCAGATTCCTTCATTCGTAGCCTTCCAGGTTCCTGTCACTATTCGAAATTTGGTCGTTCATTGATGCATCATCAATAAGGGTGCATCCACTTGGGTTATGTCAACCTTTGTTTGGATGAAGCTAGGATTCCCAACCCTTCAACCCTCAACCACCGCCCTACGTGCTTATGATGCCCGCACTGCCCAACCACAAGGAATTCTCATGAATGTCCCCATTGAGTTAGCAGGTAAAACTGTGATGATCAACATCGAGGTTGTGAACACCCAACTTGATTATAACCTTCTCCTATTGATTGTAGGGAAGATACGCAGGTTTCCTTGCACAATCTTGGCTTGTATAGGATGAATATGGGAAGAGAGACAAAACCTCATCATCCTACTGAGAAAAATAAGTTTTTGAATTGGTTGGATGAAGTATTTGGCTTCCTTTGCACTCACATCTCCTAGGATCTCCTCTTTCACCTTGATGGATTGAAGTATCCTAAAGAGGCTTGGGAGAATCTCAAATCATTGTTTGGAAAACAAGATGAGATTCAAGGGCACATATTGGAGAATGAGCTAATTTCATTGCAGCCCAGCAGTTTTGAAACTATCCAACAGTTTTTTCACAAAGTTCAAGTCTCTAACACTACAATGTAAGCAATGCGAAATAGATAGGAAGGATGAGTAGCTTGTGCTCTATGTGCTCAACAAACTTAGTTCTGAGTACTCTGTCTTCATCTCTACCTTCCATTCCGGAAGATATTCCACCCCAATAGGAAGATTCCTTCCCTAGACATGTTTGCTGAGTCCTTAATACATGAGCAAAATAAGTTGATTCAAATGGGAGTGCTCCAAACTTCCAAGAATCAAGCTGTCTTGATGTCAGAATCTTCTAATGCGCAAGCCAAAGGGAATCACAAGGGGAAGGAGCCTAAAGCCTTTGATTTGAAGCCAAAAGAGAATAAAAAATATTTCAAAAGAGCCTCGGGTTCTAGAAAAGAAAAGGCTAGATGTCCATACTGTGAGAGAGGCTTTCATCCAGAAAGCTAGTGCATGAAGAAGACCCTCGACCAGTTGACAACACTTCTTGAATAGAATGATATTGCCCTTCCATAAGGTGTAGAGATGTATGATGCTGGAGAGCATACTAAAGAATATGAGAGGTGCCTTTCTTTGAAAGCAGGACTCACTTCATTGAAGGCTTACTTTATAGATTTTGGAGCATCCAACCACATGGTTGCCTCCAGGGAATCCTTCACCACTCTCACTCTATCATGAGTACCTAGCACTGATATGGGATGTGAATTCCAAATCCCAGTTTCTGGTAGAGGTTCTATTAAAATCCAACATATGAGATTAAGAATGTATTCAATGTTCCCTCTTCTGCATCAAGGCAAGTTGTTCAAGATGAAGAAGAAGCAGAGTCTTCCACACAATCAATTCGAATTGAAGAAAGTCTCATTGGAGCGACTCCTTCTCCTGCTGCTCAGGAAGTTTATGATATCTCTGATATATCATATTATCATATGGCTGATCCAAAATAAGACATTCGAATCTCTGTTATTGAGGAAAAACTCTTCTTCCATTCTATGCAAAAATTCTCCAGTGATTCTTGTATTTTAAATTCTATGCATAGTTTACCAATAACTGCTTTAGAAAATGAAGAGGAATTTGATTTCTCTAATGATGTTGCTGGTGTGAAGAAAAGTAATACCTTGGATATTTTGGAAATAATATCAGATTTTAGGAGTGATCCATTCACTCTCATTGATCTTGAGCTTCCAGGAAATTCCCACATAATTGAATGCACCAATACTCAGTTTTAAAGAAGGAGAAAATTGTGCATCTACCATCTCGATGGAGCACTTGGATTTGTTCCACACTCTTGGATCTGATATGATCTTATTTGGTTCGATTTTTAAGTTTCAAGAGCCTCTAGTCATGCTTGTAGCTATTCTCATCAATTTTGGTGTGAAAAATCAAGTAAAAATCAAGTACTACAAGTCTCTTTCAAAATTGTTGCTGGGGATTTGATGTCAGTTTTCTCTCATGAGTTTGCTGATATTATATTTTGCGGATCATTGGTTATTTTTGAATCTATATCAGATTATGGAGCTCAATCATTCTCTCTCCACAGTCCCAAGGATTCTCTACCTTTCTATTTGATCACATGCTCATCTCCTCACATAACTAGTAAAGATGGAGACATTATGCATTCGCCTGGATATTTGCTCCTAAAACTTGGAGCTGATTTTACCTCACATGGTTTGATGTTCAAGGATGCAATATATTATTTGCTTGTGTTTTCCTCACATGGTCTGAATTCTCAAGCACTTTTTCTCTCTCATTAGTTGATCTCAGTTGCTCTACATGGGTCCAGTTTTCATCTTGCAGCTCTCTATGTTCCTGATTCAGTTGAGCATTCTCTTCTTCTTCCAAAGAGGAAAATTCCTCCAGACATAATCATTAGTTTGGGGAGGTTCACATGCACAACTTCAACATGTTTATGCACATAAGAACCATATTGCTGCAAGGTGCTGCAATTTGCAACATATTTTTTGCAAGTTATTTCTCAAAGAGGAAGATTTTTCTCCTAAGAATAACTTGTATTTTTTGTTCTTGCTTATTTGGGGGTGGGGTTGGGGGTTTCCCATGAGGTTTTATCCTATTTCCTCGGTTTATTAAGAAGCATTTTTTAATTCTTTTAGAATTTAATGGGTGACTTCTGGCCTTGTTGTCAGGGCCACAGTTGTCCAAGTTAGGATTAAGGGGAGGTGTAAAGATTTATATTCCTCCCTTGTCCATACTTAGTCTATTAGATTATATTTTCCTAACTTAGGAGTCATTACTTGATATTGGGTCTGTTAGAATTGTTGTGCCATTAGATCATCAAGAAACGAGTCCAAATTATTGATGCAGTGAATAGGAATGAATTGTACAAACTAAACAAATCAAACCTCACAGAAAACATACAAGTATTGCTCAGAGAATTACTGTATTTTATTCATTACATAATCCGATGTTACAATAGTGTTACATATGAAAGAATTCAAATCATTAGGGATGAATTCGAATCTACCAAGTGGATGTGTTTGACTCTGACTGCATAGCTAACTAAATATTTCTCAATCAATATCGAAGTCCAAGTAGTTAACTCCCAATGTGAAATCTAGTTAAGCAATCAATTCAAATCAGTTAACTCAGTCTAACTGAAGTGGTAGGTGAGAAAAGATACCTTATCCACATGTAGCCATGCATAACTGGTGCTAATTGAATTGATTATGTTCTAACTGAACGTAACTAAAGAATAACTAAGCTCAACTAGTTCCAAATCTAATTGACTGAAGGAGGTTTCTGCCGGGACTCTCAGTGGCTCCTAAAATATAGGGATTGGCCTAGGAGGCACCTAAACTTATGCATACAAGTGCAGTCAGTGGAAATTAGCCTCTATCGGTGTTCCCCACACTCTAGTAATTGGTACATGTGGCCCCATTAGGCCAAGTGGACCCAGTGGTACTAGTGGACCTAATAATTAAATAAAGACTCCTAAGTTAGGCTAAAATAATCTAATAGACAGTTTGGCCAATGGAGGATTATAAATACTAACACCCCCCCTAAACCCTAACTTGGACAACTGTGGGCCCTGACAACAAGGTAAAAAGTAACCCATATACAATCTAAAAGATAAAAAATTCTGCTTAATAAATTGAGGAAATAGGAGAAAACCTCATGGGAACCCCCTCGTTCCCCCCCACACCCCCTCAAGATAAACATTGAATAAGGAAAACAAGTTTTGAATAAAACTTTGTGAATTTTTTTTGCAATTTGCAACACTATGCAGCAGCAAATGCACTATCTTGGTTCTTCTATGCAACAACATCCTGAGACTGTGCATGTGAACCTTTGAATCCAAACTAACTGAATATTTATGGAGGAATATTCTTTTTTGGAAGAAGAAGAATGTGCTCAACTGAATTAGGAATATAGACAACTGCAAGATGAAAACTAGACACATGTAGAGCAATTGAAATCAATTGATGAGAGAGAAAAGGTGCTTAAAAATTCGAACCATGTGAGGAAAATGTTAGGATATTTAGAAACTTAGGAGTTAGTTAAGATCAACTTGTGTAATATATCTGTTAGGTAAAAGTGTGTTTCTTTAGTATGCATTTGTAAATATTCTAATCCGACAGTCACGATATGTTCTAGACATAGAGTGATCTGACGGTTCAACTTCTCTTAGATCATACCTACCATTGATTCGTGGCTTAACACTCGATTGGTCTATGATCTCTATTTAAAGAGCATAGAGGGTCCTTGGCTAGTTGATCGATTATGAGAAGCTCATGTAACTTTCTTTCTTTTGCATAATAAATTGCTCCAAGTAGCTATTTCGCTGGGGCCGTGGACTGTTTCTCCCTCGAGGGTTTTAACCACGTGACAAACATCGGTGTGTTGATTTGTGATCTATTTGTGTGAAGTGGTTGCTCAAGGTGTTCAGTCTTTTGGGAGTACCCTGTGTACCTGAACATGGTATCAGAGCTTTTATGAAGAGCCATTTTCAGTTTTGATCTAGATCTGGAACCGATGTTGCTGAAACTTTGAAAGGGTTTATGGTTCTAGATTTTCTGTGCATTTTTTGCTTGTGGGAGCTGTTCCATTGCGTCCGGAGCGCCATTTCCATTGGAAAATAGTTTTCGTTTCACCAAAAACCATTTATGTTTGTTCCAGAAACACCCATTTCGGCAAATCTGAAGGTATAATGTTACAGTGACAGATTGTTTTTTAAATCTCTCATATTTTATCAGTTGTATTATTAGATCTTTTTTTGTTTTAGTCTTGGATTGTTGCCTTCCTTGGCTGCGTATGCTCTTTTCTGTGCACCTTGCGCGATCGCGGCGAATCAAAAACGTGAGGGAAAGTTTTTTTTTCTTGTCTTCTCGGCTACGTATGCTCTTTGCTGTGCACCTTGTGCGATCACGGCAAATTAGAAACAACAATAAAACATGAAAACATAGACTTTTTGGGTAACCTAACCAAGATCTAACCCCATTGTGTGGAAAAAGTTTTTTTGTTTTTGTGTTTCATTTTGTTTTTGTGATTTGCAGGAAAAGAAAGCAAGCACAAAGAATGAGAGAGAAGAGTTAAAAAAAAAAGGCCCCTTCCTCTTTCCATACTTTTACGTACCTTTTAAACTTAGCTCACTTGGTCCAAAGTTGCTTTATTTCTTAATAGGTCTTGAGTTCAAGTCTTATTAAGCTACTTTTTAGTGCATGCAACTTCTATTTTCAAGTTACTTTATTGTAAAAGTGCATCTCACATAAAAAAAAAAAGTGAGTCACTTAAGTCTTTAATTTATTGCTGCACTATTTAAAAGTAACATTATTGTAAAAGTGAACCTCACTTATTCTACAAAAGTGATTCACTTCAAAGCAACTTTATTGTAAAGTGATTATCAAAGGTTGATCTTGGGAAGAAGGGGGTTCTTTTATTTAGTTGGTCAAGTTAATATCTGCTACGTCACTATTGGGGATATCTTCAACATTTTATTTGATCAAGCATAACTTCATCATCCAGAATCAGTTTTCAGTGCCGGTTTTTTTTAAATTGCATATTTTTTTGAGCTCTTTGCAAGTAGACAGTTAGTTTCTATTTTTTTAGCCATTATTTTATATTATGCCCACCCCTTGTGATATTATACTTAAAAGTTCTAACTATTTCTCATGGAAATCTCGTATGGAGGATGCTCTACGAAGTAGGGGACTTTTCAGGATAACCTCATGGAAAGAAACAGAACCCACTGATGATGATAAAAAAATTAAATTTGCAAATAGATGTGATGAAGCTCGTGGATTGATTGTGATGTCAATCTTTACTGATTTGCGATTCCACATATCTGGCATTGATGAACCTGATAAAGCTTGGGAAAAGTTGGAATCTATGTTTGGTAAATACAATGAAATTCGGGGTCATCAACTTGAGAATGAGTTTCTTTCCTTGAATTCAAATGATTTTTCATGCATTCAAGACTATTTATCTAAGTATAAAACTCTTAGACTCTTATGTGCAGAATGCAAGATTAAGAAAGAAGACAAACAATGTATTTATCATATTCTTTCCAAACTTGGACCTGCATATTCTGTTTTTGTATGTACATTCTACTCCATGAAAGAATCCTTGACTGCAACTAGCTATCAAGAGCCCAGTCTTGAATTCTTTTGTGATTCCTTAATTAGAGAGCAAGATAAGCTCATTCATCTTGGAATAATTAACAATACAGATACATCTGGGAAAACCTTATTGTCCCAACAACAAAAAAAGTCCAAGCCTCCCAAAAAACATAATTTTCGCAATAATAAGCCAAACAACAAGGGTCCCAAACCCTCTTAGTCAGCTCCTTCTTTAAAAAATGACAAAGGATCCAAGAAAAAAGGAAAGAAGACTGAGCGTCATTGCAAGTTTTGTGGAAAAGATAATCATGATGAATATAAGTGTTTCAAGAAGATGGCCGCCTTGGAAGCAGCAACGAAGAAGCACCACATTAGCATATATTCGTTTTCAGAATCTAACTTTCATGGACATGCACTTTGTGCTTCTGGTTACTCTTATACTGCATCTTCTTCTTCTACTTCAAATGAATGGCTCATTGATTCTGGAGCATCTTATCATATGGCTAAGGATCAAGCCATATTTTCTACTATGCATGAATGTTACACCAAACAAATATTTGTTGGCGATGATAGATCTCTAAGTGTCGTAGGATATGGAATAGTTCTAGTAGAAAATGGTCATTTCAGTGATGTACTATGTGTTCCAAAAATTTGCTGCAATTTGTTATCAGTCTATCAAATTACTCATTCAGGTGAAGGTAAAACTATGACATTTACACCTCACCAAGCTGTAATCAAGGATTTTTAAAATCCTCAAAATGTCCTTGCTATTGGAACTGTTGATGATATTACCAGGTTGTACAAATTTAACAACTTTGGGTCATCACCTTTTCCTTCAGTTTTTGTTGCTCATAGTGATAACTTGAGCAAACTTTGGCATGAGCGATTTGGTCACTTAAATTATCGCTCATTGCAACAACTATGTAAAGACAATATGGTGAATGGTATTTCGATGGTATCTTGCAAGGATGGTGTTTGTTTCGGTTGTGTACTCGAAAAACATCACCGGGACAGTTTTGACAAACGTGCCTCTTGGCACGCCTTAGTTCCTTTGGAGCTTGGGCATAGTGACTTGTGTGGTCCTCTTCCATCTGCGCCATTTTTTGGTTTCAAATATTTCTTAACTTTCATTGATGACTACTCCAGATGCACTTGGGTTTACTTCCTAAAACTTAAGCGCGAAGTATTTAACATGTTCTTGGCCTACAAGATCCCTGTTGAAAAACAATCTGGTCATCAAATTATTAAGTTAATATTTGACAATGGAGGAGAATATGTTAACAACAAGTTCACTACTTTCTGCACTAAACAAGGAATCCAACAACAACACACTGTTCCATATACACCACAACAAAATGGTGTAGCTGAACGAAAGAACCACACTTTAAAAGAAATGGCTAACTGTATGATCCAATCTAAGGGACTAAGTCTTCAATATTGGGTTGAGGCCATAAATTGTGCAAATTAAATATTTAATCGCACACTCACTAAAGTTTTACAAGGTATGACATTAGAAGAAGCATGGAGTAAAATTAAACCAGATGTAAGTCACTTTCGTGTGTTTGGTTGTGAAGCATGGGCTCACATTCCGGATGAAAAACGGAAAGCATTGTAGCCTAAAAGTGAAAAGTGCATATTTGTTGGATATTTTGAAGATGTAAAAGGTTATAGAATTCTTCATCCTCATTCACATGATATAATCATTAGAAGAGATGTTAAATTTGATGAAAATCTCTTGGCATGCGAGCCTAACTTGGCGGGTGTGCCATCTTTGGCCTGCGAGCTTGATTCGATGATTGTGCCTTCTTCTTCTTCTTCTTCCAGCTTCCTTAATAGGTTTCCAAATCCAGTTTTTGATGATGACAGTGAGGATGAAAATCCACCTTTTCCTGCTCATGTTCCTCCAATTACACCAGCACCAACTTCCTCGATGGGTTCGTTCAACATGTGAAGCAGCTAGTGATCTTGTAGGTGATCCTAGAGATCAACGACGAACATGTTCTCAGTTTCAGTGAGCCTCTTCTCTTTTGGTTCAAATTTTCGAGAATCATGATCGAAAAACTTTTGCAAAAGCTTCAGGAAATCCAGATTGGAATGCAGCTGTGGATGAAGAATATCGTTCCTTAATGGCAAATGATACTTGGGATCTTGTTCCTCTTTCAAAAGGAAGAAAACTTGTCAGATGTAAATGGGTCTACAGAACTAAGTATGCATCAGATGGAAGTGTTGAAAAACTTAAGGCAAGGTTAGTTGCCAAAGGATTTTCCCAAGTTGAAGGGATTGACTACAATGAAAGCTTTTCCCTTGTAGCAAAAATGAATTCCATCCGCCTTGTTCTTTCCCTTACAGCCTTACATAACTGGGAAGTCCATCAAATGGATGTCAAGTCTGCCTTCTTACATGGTGATTTACATGAGAAAATTTACATGGAACAACCTCCTGGATATGTTTAGGATAACTCTAGCCTTGTTTGTCTCCTTAATAAATCCTTATATGGCCTTAAGCAAGCTCCTAGAGCTTGGTATGCCAAAATGAATAGCTTTCTCCTTGACACTAGTTTTTCTAGATGCCATTCTGACCCCAATGTCTATACCAAGAAAG
>LPNX010622115.1:255397-306212 GCA_001517045.1 Pseudotsuga menziesii
GAATCCATCTCATCATACTTGTTCTTTATATTGATGATCTTATCCTTACTGGTAGTGACCCTAAACTTATAACCCATGTGAAATCTAGTCTTAAGCAAAATTTTGAAATGTCAGACTTAGGACATTTGCATTATTTTCTTGGTCTCCAAGTCTTGCAAACCAAAGAAGGAATCTTTCTTTTCTAGTCTAAGTATGCTTGTGACCTTCTTAGTCGCTTCCACATGGAATATTGTAAACCAACCCCTTCTCCCTTCCAGTCTGGAGTCAAACTTTCTGCCACTTGTACTTCCCCTGAAGTAGATGCCACCTTGTATCGTCAGCTTGTTGGTAGTCTTTTATACTTGACTCATTCCCATCCTGACCTTTCCTTTGTCATTGGTCGTGTTGCCTGGTATATGCAAACTCCTCATGAAATTCATTGGAAAGCAGCAAAAAGAATACTTCGATATATTCTAGGTACAATTCAGTTTGGGATTCATTACAGTACAGGGGGGAAACCTTTGTTGGTTGGTTTCACTGATTCAGATTGGGCTAGCGATCTTGATGATCATAAGTCTACTGCAGGTTATGTTTTTAGTCTGGGATCTGGACCTATCACTTGGGCTTGTAAGA
The DNA here is from genome assembly GCA_001517045.1 of Pseudotsuga menziesii. Taxonomy (NCBI): domain Eukaryota; kingdom Viridiplantae; phylum Streptophyta; class Pinopsida; order Pinales; family Pinaceae; genus Pseudotsuga; species Pseudotsuga menziesii. Next base: position 256,010 of record LPNX010622115.1, read on the forward strand.
AACAACAAGCACTTGCTCTTTCTTCAGCAGAAGCAGAATATCGAGCCACAATTAATGCCAGTAAGGAAGCTTTATGGCTTCGACAGATCCTTTCAGAGTTTGGATTCGAGCAACAACAACCTACTCCACTTTGGTGCGACAATAAAAGTGCCAAAGATCCAGTTCTACATCAGCGCAACAAACACATTGAGCTACACATGCACTTCATCAGAAATCTTGTTCATGATAGTGTTATTGAAGTTCTCTATTTCCCTACAGATGATCAAGTTGCAGACATCTTCACCAAGTCTCTTACAGAAGCGAAGTTTTCTAAACTTCGGTCTATGTTAGGAGTTCAGGAATGTGTCATTAAGGGGGGATAGGCTCTAATGCCTCCTTCCTTCTCCTAATAGTGTCACTTTTTTAAATCCTTTAATCCTATCACAAGTTGTTATTAAGGGGGGATGTTAGGATATTTAGACACTTAGGAGTTAGTTAAGATCAACTTGTGTAATATATCCGTTAGGTAAAAGTGTGTTTCTTTAGTATGCATTTGTAAATATTCTAATCCGACAGTCATGATATGTTCTAGACATAGAGTGATCCGACGGTTCAACTTCTCTTAGATCATACCTACCATTGATCCGTGGCTTAACACCCGATTGGTCTATGATCTCTATTTAAAGAGCATAGAGGGTCCTTGGCTAGTTGATCGATTATGAGAAGCTCATGTAACTTTCTTTCTTTTGCATAATAAATTGCTCCAAGTAGCTATTTGGCTGGGGTCGTGTACTGTTTCCCTCTCGAGGGTTTTCACCACGTGACAAACATCGGTGTGTTGATCTGTGATCTATTTGTGTGAAGCGGTTGCTCAAGGTGTTTGATCTTTTAGGAGTACCCTGTGTACTTGAATAGAAAACCCAAGCAACTAATATATTGCAGCCTTGAAAATCAAACCATGTGAGGTAAAATCAGCCCCAAATGTTAGGAGCAAGTGTCTAGGCAAATGCAGAATATCTCCATCTTTATTAGTTCTGTGAGGAGATGAGCATGTGATCAAATAGATAGGTAAAGAAGCCCTGGGACTATGGAGAGCAAATGCTTGAGCTCCATAATCTGATATAGCTTCATAAATTATCAATGATTCACAAAATGTAATATCATCAAACTCATAAGAGGAAACTAACATCAAATCCTCAACAACAAGTTTGAAGGAGACTTGCGGTACTTGATTTGTCACACTAAAATTGATGACTACAAGCATGAATGAAGGCCCTTTGATCTTAAAAATTGAACCAAATAATATCACATCAGATCCAAATAATATCATATCAGATCCAAATAATTTCATATTAGATCCAAAAGTGTGGAATGATATCAAATCCCTAGCAGCAGTTTTGAAGGAGACTTGCGGTACTTGATTTTTCACACCAAAATTGATGGGAACAACTACAAGATTTACTGAAAGATCTTGAAACTTAAAACCTGAACAAAATAATATCAGATCAGATACAAATAAGATCATATCAGATCCAAATAAGTTCATATCAGATCCAAGAGTTTGCTCCACTGAGATGGTAGATGCACAATTTTCTCCTTATTCAAAATTATGAATATTGGTGCATGCCATTTGAGGAAATTTCAACTCAAAAGGGCCTTTCAACCCTAAATCAAATTCCATGTCATCATGTGTTAGCCAATGAAATTGCTTTAAATTTGAAATACTGTATAGGTCTTAAACAAATTTTTAATATAAATTTGGGGATAGGTATCATAAATAAAACTATTTTTTTTATTCGTATTTTTGACATATCTCCCTATGTGTTTACTCAAATTTCGATAGGGAGAGCTCATTGGATGCGGAATTAAATTCTACATCCAACGGGTACCCACTCTACATACTTTTGATGAACTTCACTACCCCAAAAACAAGAAATACCTAAAAAAATGTGCTGATGTTTTTTCATCACATTTTTTTAGGTATTTCTTGTTTTAGGGGTAGTGGGGTCCGTCATAAGTATGCAGAGAGGGTACCCGTTGGATGCAAAATTTGATTTCGCATCCAACGAGCTCTCCCGATTGAAATTTGAGTAAACACACAGGGATATATGTCGAACATATGAACAAAAAGTAGTTTTTTTCTTTTTTTCCTCCAAAATTAATGAATATTATTTTAACTATTATTGTGTTCCTTAGGAGGCCCATTTTGAGTTGAAATTTCCTCTAATGCATGTAGGAATTTTTTGAAAGCTAAAGATTAATGAGGATGAATGGATCACTCCTCAAATATGATATTATTTCCAAAATATCTAGAGATACATAAAATATAATATCAACAAACTCATAAAATAATACTGACATCAAATCACCAGCAACAACTTCCAAGGGGAATTGTGGTATTTGTTTTTTCACACCAAATTTGATGAGACCAGCTACAAGAAACACTGGAATCTCATGAGACTGAAGGCTTGAACCAAGTAATATCAGATCAGATTCAATTAAGATCATATCAGATCCAAATAGGTTCAATCATATCCAAGGGTGTGCTCCACCGAGATGGTAGATGCACAATTTTCTCATTCTTTAAAATTCTGAGTATTGGTGCATGTAATCATGTAGGAATTTGTTGAAATCTCTAAATAAATGAAAGTGAATGGATCACTCCTACAATATGATATTATTTCTAAAATATCCAAAGAGTTACTTATATGCACACCAACAACATCATTAGAGACAGAGAAATCAAATTGCTCTCCCTTTCCTAGAGCAATCACCGGTAAACTATGCACATAATTTAGAATAGAAGAATCACTGGAGAATTTTTGCATAGAATGGAAGGAGAGTTTTTCTTCAATAACAGAGATTCAAATATCTTCTTCTGGATCAACCATATGAGAATATGAGATATCAAAGATCTCATAAACTTCTAGAGTAGTAGGAGTAGGAGTCACTCCAAGGAGACTTTCTTCAATTCGAATTGACTGTGTGGAAGATTCTGCTTCTTCTTAATATTGAACAACTTCATCAGAGGGAGTAGAGGTCGAGACTTTTGAATAAATAACTCTTGTGGTTTTGAATGTGCTCTCCAAATTTCTATAATAATCCTCATTATGCTTCCCAGAGGTTCTATCTAGTTCGGTCCAGAGATCCTTTGGGTATTCTGCAGAATCAATAAGGTAGTGCAAGCTAGGAGAAATTACCATACCTATTGTTCCAAAAGATATATCAATGTCATTTAGCCATTCATTCTCATCTTTATAAGATTCTTTACCAAGTCCAATAGATACCTCATACAGACCTTGTCTCTTTAGAGATGTAATCATCTTCAACTTTCATTCTGAATATCTTGTGGATGGAGTAAGAAGAGGAACTGATAATCTCGAATCCATATGAATTTGAACCTGCAAAATATCACTTCAAAACCAAAAATATTCGAAATATGTTAGAATCAAGCCTTCCCTCTCGACATGAACACTTTTTTAGGGTCTGTCATGCTCACACCGCCATTCTGAATAAATTCATAGGAAGCAAGGCACCCTTTGCGGGACTTATGTGGAAAACCAACCGGTTCTGGTGTTCAATGGAGAATAGACATACTTGAATCTTTCTTGAGATGGCTCTGATACCATGTTAGAAATCCTGTGCCATTTAGTTCATCAAGCAATGAGTCCGAATTATTGATGTAGTGAATAAGAATGAATTATACAAACTGAACAAATCAAATCTCACAGGAAACATACAAGCATTGCTTAGAGAATTACAATATTATCTTCGTTACATAATCCAGTGTAACAATAGTGTTAGATAGGAAATAATTCAAATCATTAGGGATGAATTCGAATAAACCAACTAGATGTGACTGACTCTGACTGCATATCTGACTAAATATGTCTCAATCACTATCCGAGTCCAAGTAGTTAACTCCCAATGTCAAATCCAGTCAAGCAATCAATTCAAATCAGTTAAATCAATCTAACTGAAGTGGTAGGTGAGAAAAGGTGCATTATCCACATGCAACCATGCATAACTAGCACTAACTGAACTGATTGTGATCTAACCGAATGTAACTAAAGAATAACTAAGCTCAACTAGTTCCAATTCCAACTGACTGAAGGAGGTTGGTGTCGGGACTCCTAGTGGCTCCTAAAATGTAGGGATTGGCCTAGGAGGCACATAAACTGATGCATGCAAGTGCAGTCAGTGGAAGTTAGCCTCTATTGGTGTTCCCCACACTCTAGTAATTGGTACATGTGGCTCCATTAGGCCAAGTGGACCCAATGGCACTAGTGGACCAAATAATTAAATAAAAACTGCTAAGTTAGGCTAAAATAATCTACTAGACAGTTCGGTCAAGGGAGGATTATAAATCCTAATAGGGTCCACTAGTACCATTGGGTCCACTTGGGATATTGGTGCCACCAGTACCAACCACTAGAGTGTGGGGAACACATATAGAGGTTAATTGCAACTGACTGCATGTTCATGCATCAATTTTTGTTCCTTTGAGACAAATCCCTACATTTTAGGATCCACTTGAAGTGCCACCACCAACCTCGTTTAGTTGTTGGTAGTTGGTACCTAGTTAAGCTAATTTATATTCCAGTTACATTTAGTTAGATGTCCTCCAGTTCAGTTAGCGCCAGTGTTGCATGGCTGCATGGGGATAGGCGCCATTTCTCACCTACCTCATCAGTTTAACTGGTTTAATTGATTAAGAGACTAAATTAGACATTTGGAGTTAGAATAGTGAGCTCTAATAGTGATTTAGACACTTCTAGTCAGTTAGTCAGCCAGTCTTGATTTGGTAGATTTGGATCATATCCACATGATTCAAATTATCCTTTATGTAACACTGTTGTATACTACTGGGATTAATGAAGATAATATGTAATTTTACTGAGCAATACTTCTCAACTTTCTGTGAAATTTGTCTTATTCAATGTGTATTTTTCATTCCATTCCACTCCATAATAATACAATTCAATTGCACCCATTTCCTGTAGATCAATGGCACAATAATTTAAACATTCGTAACGATGAAGAGATCCTTGAAATTGCCACCGGTTTTACCCCATTCTATTTAGTCCACTCTATGGAGTCGGTTCTTCCCATTGAATTCCATATTCCATCACGTTGCCTTGCTGTCGAGCTTCTACCTGATACTTCACCGTTGGAAAAATGCCTACTTACGCTTGAACAAACTGATGAGGGCCATCACACTGCTCTCCAAAAGATCGAAATAGCTGAGACCTAGTCAAAGTATCAGTATGACTCCCATGCCCACCCTCGCATCTGTAACAAGGGTACTGCGTCCTCGTCAATGACAAGGCCCATGATAAGACTGGAAAAGGAAAGCTCGAATCCATGTGGCATGGCCCTTATGTCATCCATCATTGTTGGCAAGGGGGCGTACCTCCTTGCTGACTCCAATGGTAGCCTCTTGAAGAACCCACACAATGGGATCTACCTCAGTCATTGATTTAATATAGTTGTGTACACCTTCATATTCAACAGAGCATCAATTATTGTGATATTGCATTCTAAGAGAATGCCATTGTTCCTATGTATCAGTTCTTCAGATCTATATTTGCATTCAGCCTCACATTGAGGCCACCATTATGTACTACCAGTTGTATATATGTATTGATCAACTCCCATTGTTTGAGCCTCAATCCCCATTTGTATATTGAGACATTGATATTAGCATGGGTATTCCCTCCTTGTCCATATATATGTCTGAGATTATATGTACCTCATCCATTTTTTAGAAGTAATACAAACCAAAAGCCACTGTATTTCAAATGAGGAGACTCCACTCCTCTGCGGTCCTCTCTAGTTTCTCCACCATTGTCACCATTTCTCCCTTGATCCTATGATGTTTGTCATCCAAATGATGAGCTCCTACCCTCACACATCATGGGGAAATCTGTTAACACAAAAAATTGTCCACATAGCTCTCTATGGTCCAAAACATAATTACACATCACAATCCCATCATTTTCCCCTCTATTTTGTCCTTCACAACTAAATTCCACCTAAATTAGTCCAAAACATTATTATTCCTTCCCTCATAAATACATGGAAGTTGGACATTTATTGCAACATAAACCCTATTCTCCCAAAAAGGACCAAAAAACCCTAAAATGAGAATGGGTCAAAAACCATGGACAAATACCATGCACAATAAAAAAACCATGGACCAATACCATGGGTAGAAAAGTCTTGGATCACCTTATAAATATATTGTGAAGGTCTCCCCATAAACATTCGAGAAACATTTTGTCGTCTTTCCAACACTTTTCATGTTTTTGGATTCCCACACTTTTCCATTCCCATACTTTTGTCACACCATTCCATGTGTATGTTGAGCTTGTTCCATACCCTCCTTGATCCATTTCCCCTTTGAAAACCATTAGTGGAGACGATCGGAGAACCAGATCGTGGGAGCCAATAGACCATTTCCTCAAACGGCTATAATGGCCCATCTTATTGAAAGGTATGTTACATTTCTGTTTTACTAGTGAGATCATAAAAAAATTAAAAAAAAATGTTTCCTACTTGTTTTAATAGTCAAGGTTGAGCTCCTCCCTTGCACCATGAAATATACCCTTAAATCCAATTGATCTAAGGTAGGTGCTTTTGCACGTAGCTGGAGAGAATTCTCCACTACAAGAGACCATGGGAAGGGCCCAAAATATGAATCCAAAAGTTTGGGACCTGGAATTGACAAATTTAGCATTGGAAAAGGTGGCCTTGAATGGTCTAGGTGACCACTTGAATAAATAGTCATCATGGGTTAATGAGTATCCTTGATATGGTAGTTTGATGCAGGCAATGGATCGAAGCCTGATGATGGTACTCCCATACCCATAATTTTTATGTGGCTCGTCTCAGTGTGACAATTTTAGTCAAAGTGACTACCCTCATCTGACAATGACAGATTTTTTTCCAAGAAAATAAGTGTAATTTTATTATTATTAAGAAAATTACATTCGCAGAATGCATAATCCATGCATTTCTAGTTTAGATGCTCGCATGATCCTTTAAAAAGAGACAAAACCAATAATGGCCTTTTACATAAAATCCATTTCAAAATATCCCAAAAAACATTATGGTATCTCATGCAGGGTCTAACAAAGTATATTTGATAATATCGACACATATGTACCGGCGAAAACAATTGTGGTGTCCAACAAACCTGAACCTGTGAACTCCGATAGTTGATAGACCAATGATATATTTAATGAGAACCCATGCCCTCTACGAAGGGGTCATGGAAATATTCATAAAAGTCTCATTCCATGTTTCTGCAACTTTCCACGTGCCAAGTCCTAGTTGCAGACAAGTTCATTTTTCTCCCTGTAAACATGATGACAAGAGGAGTCAAAACTGCCCACCAGATGATGCACCTCTTCAATTAGAAAGAGAATAAATAGATTATGATATTTCTACTATTTATTTGTCTAGTTTATCACATTCATGGAATCCCCATTGACTTGTATGGAATTGCAGTTCTTTTCCTTTGCAAAACAGATCAATAGTTTTAAAGCCATAATTATGCATAGTTGTTTGTTACGATCCCCAAACCCATTTGTATTTTGAAGAAGACTGTATCTAAAATATATAAAAAACACCCCCCCCATAGGTTTGATTTTGGGAAGCCCCATCGAAGAAATCCTAAGTGATATTTTTATTTATTACTTCTTCTTGTATGATTCTAATCATTGGATCGTTTTTGATCTGGGGATCAATGTGATAAACCAGTATAGATCCATCTTAACTATGGCTCTACTAAGCACCCAGAGGGATCAAGTTATTTTGAGGTGCAATCTCTTTTTAATTTTCAAAAGTGTCTAATAATTATTAGGACTTGGGAGGGAAATGACCAACTTGCTTAAGTAATTTCAAAATAGGGTAAATATCACTAGAAGGATGAGCCGAGTAACATTAATAATCATATAATCAAATAGTTTTCCAAAAATTGCTTTACTTGTCTTTCTTTAAAACTAACAATGAATATTAAGAGTAGTTAATGAGTAAAATAATCTATATAAAATTTTAAAATCTAGATTTCGAGAATAAATTGGAATTTGAAAAAAAAATTACCATCAAATGAAGATTTTAAACATTTATCCAATTTTTTTTGAGAAATGACTTGTTTTTCTCTATAACTAGGAACCAATATTTACATGTTAGGGTTAACCTTGACTTGGGAATGAGCAAGGATGTAAGTGGTTTAAGGCACATGGTATCCCGACCAATAATCTAAGGTAAATCTAGTGTTGCTATTGCAATTCATATTATTTTGTAATTTATTTTCTATCACATATTTTATTCCCAACATTATATATGCTTATGTTTCAAGTCAACTAAATTTTAAATTGAAATTTGATATATAATTACATAAATGTGTTTTACAATTTAGCTAATTTAAAATTAAATTTTATATGTTATTTGTTTTATAATTTTTCTTTTTACTATTCAAGTCAATTGAATTTTACTACTAATATTTTACTACCCAGTTTGTAATATTGTGAGTATTGACCTAATATGGTTGTATTTATTTTTTTAATTATAAGAGTTTTTTTTTTCATTTTTTACTTTTACTATTATTATTTTTATTGAGCCTACATGTGCCACGTCAGCTTTAACGGACGCATCTACCGCATTTGAGGTGTAGAAAGCGCCTCTAGGCCCAATAACTATGGCTCTACCAAGCTTCGAGAGGGATCAAGTTATTTTGAGGTGCAAACCCTTTTTAATTTACAAAAATGTCTAATAATTATTCGCACTTGGGAGGGAAATGACCAACTTGCTTAGGTAATTTCAAAATAGGGTAAATATCATTAGAAGAATGAGGTGAGTAACATTAATCATCATATAATCAAATAGTTTTCAAAAAATTGCTTTACTTGTATTTCTTTAAAACTAATAATGAATATTAATAGTAGTTAATGAGTAAAATAATTTAAATAAAATTTTAAAATATAGATTTGGAGAATAAATTGGAATTTAAAAAAAAAATACCATAAAATGGAGATTTTAAACATTTATCCAAATGTTTTTGAGAAATGACTTGTTTTTCTCTATAACTAAAAATGAAAATTTGCATGTTAGGGTTAACCTTGACTTGGAAATGAGCAAGGATGTAAGTGGTTTAAGGAACATGGTTTTATTGGCCCTTGGTTTCTTGCTAGTTGTATTTACATTTAAAAAACCTTATAAATATGGTTGTAATATTCCATTGTAATGTGCCAAAGTGAGCAGGAGAGATGCGGTAAATCTAGTGTTGCTATTGCAATCCATATTATTTTGTAATTTCTTTTCTATCGCATATTTTATTCCTAACATGATGTATGCTTAGGTTTCAAGTCAACTAAATTTTAAATTGAAATTTGATATTTTATTTATTTTTTTTCCAAGGAAAAAAAGCATAATTTCATTCATCTTTCGAGATCAAAATTACATTCTTAGAGATCACTAAGAAGTGACTTTCTGTGGACCAAAAAACTGGTACTAAGAGCGAGATTGAAGTATCTCCGGATAGTAGAATTCTACATGTGCATACGCAGATGCATTTACATGAGGATATGATCATAAACATAGCTGTTCACAAATCATCAAAAAAATAAGAGGTTCTGTTTTACACAGCAATATTCATTACATACAGCCGAAACCATATATTTAAACTCAAAATATAACTAATATCAGTCGATATATCCATATCGTTAACAAGACACGATCTAAAATAAAAACATTTGCTGTAGACTGATGATATCATTAGTCACGATCTGATCATTCAACCGAGATTCAAAAAAGATCAATGTATGGCCTGTGATAAAAGGCCTGCTGTCTGCCATTTACCAATTCTTTCACCATCCAGGTACCTTCTGTCAACCGGAGCCCTTCCTTGGAAGCTTTGTCTGCTTCCTTGTTGTTTTCTCTATAGACATGCCTGCAAGTAAAAGTATCAAAACGTTGAAGAAGCTGTCAAATGGTAATAATAACATGAGCAAGTCGCATATGTCTACACTCTTGAGAATGATTTATCCAGTTTATTACATTCAATGAATCTCCCATGAAATTAAGAACAGAACAACCTTTCTCTAGGGCAAACATCAACAGTAGCTTAAGACTAAATAACTCAGCAAAGTTATTAGTGCCTCCCCCGATTCCCATAGACAGAACATAAGAAAGATTTTTGGTTAAATGTAGAACAGCTCCTCCACCGCACATATTGTTCTGTGCAGCCCCATCAAAGAATGCCCACGGGGAAGCTTTATCTATATCCACCTCTAACAGCCTTCGATCTCGAGCAGCCCTTACGTGGACGGGAAAAGAATTGTAGAACCCCACTGCCATCATCCCTGTAATGGCTGGTAAACTTGATATATCCTTGAAGATTGCCTTGTTGCGTGCAATCCAAATTCCCCAGATTACCAACAGAGGCAGTATTTTAAATTGCTTTTGTGGAGTCCTTCTCCACCAGGAATCCCAAGCGCTCCCAATTGTATCCCCTTCCCACTGACAATTGACCCCAACCACCGAAGAGACTTCCTTCCAAACATCAATGGAGAAATAGCAAGATAGGAACAAGTGGTAAGTAGTTTCCAGTTCTTTTTTACACAAGACACACCAGCCTGGCCCTTGAAAGGAGCGTTTCTGAAGCACCTCCCAAGTAGGTACTTTGTTATTCAGCACACACCACATAAACAGCTTGGTTTTTGCAGGACAGTTAAGCTTCCACAAGGCCTTCCACCACCATACTGCATCCCTGTTATCCATTTCTGCACTTAAAGATAAATACCCTACCTTTGGAGAATAATCACCTCCCGGATCTGCATCCCATACCAGTATATCATCTTGATCAGAGAGTACAATATGAGCTCGAACCAGTTCCCTAATGTAGCCCTCCATCAATCGAGTTCCTCTTTCACCCAGCCCTAAAGAGTTGGCCCTTCTCCAAAGTTGCGTCCAAGGTTCATCAGGCCTTGGAAGAGCTAACTGATTAAGAGTAGTAACCCCAACGTGTCCAAGCTCCTCTAGAACATCAGGAGGGATTAAGTGCTGTTGAGAACTACCCATCCAAGGATCCCTACCGATCAAAAAGTTTTCCCCATTCCCAACATCCCATGCTAAATTGTTCTCAATCAAGGAGAAATAATTGACAATCGCTTTCCAAATCACTGAACCCCCAGAGTGAGATTTCCTGGGATTTCTGATCCAGTCAATTAAGCTCTCATGTGGAATGTATTTCTTCTTTATCACCCTAGTCCACATGCTGCTAGTTTTCACCAACCTCCAGCCTCCTTTAGCAGCCAAGGCTTTAGAGAATAAGAAGATATCCTTTAAACCCCACCCTCCGAGACCTTTTGGTTTTGCAATCCTTTTCCAATTCACCCAGGGAGTAGTCTGTTCTTCTTTTTTCCCGCTCCAAAGAAATCTGAAGCAGATCTTCCTTATCCTTTCAAGAATTCCTTTCGGAATCCAAGAAAGGGACATCCAATATACCGGGATTGCCTCCAAAATAGATTTCACCAGAACCAACCTTCCAGCTCGAGACAACCATTTGTGGCTCCAAACCATTAACCTTTTCTCAACCTTCCTAATCAGCCAACACCAATCCTGTTTTTTATAGAAGTTTGCTTTCAAAGGAAAACCAAGATATTTAAGACCTATCTCCAAACCAACTGTATTAATGGGAAAGTTCCTAATCAATTCAGCCACCTCTTCCGGTATTAACAAATGAGTAGTCAAAGTAGATTTGCTAAAATTTATTTCCATACCTGTAGCTTTGGAGAAAAGTTCCAAAATCTCCTTCAGAACGTGCGTTTCTCTTCTCTCACTAGAACAAAAAATCAATACGTCATCCACAAAGAGTAGATGAGTAATACTACAATTTGGTGCCACTTTTATCCCAGTAAACCGACCTTCTTCTCTTGCTGCCCTAATAGCCCTGCTGAGACCCTCAGCCACTAGAAGAAAAAGGAGCAGAGACAAAGGACACCCTTGTCTTAATCCTCTTTCAGCATGAAAGAAAGGTGAGGCCGCACTATTAATCAGCACAGAGAAAGAAACTGTAGTTATACAAGACATAATCCAGCGAATAAAACTGATGTCAAAACCCAGATGGGTTAAAAGTAGCCTTAAATAAATCCAGCTAACTCTGTCATAAGCCTTAGAAAGATCAATTTTTAGAATAGCCCCCTTCAATATTCTGGTCTTTAAGCTATGAAGGCCTTCCTGCGCTACACCAATTGCCTCATGGATCTGACGACCTTCCAGGAAACCAAATTGTTCAGCAGAGACATGAGTTGAAAGTATATCTTTCAATCTCTGAGCAATTACCTTTGATATTATCTTATAGATGCAGTTGCACAGAGATATAGGCCTGAAATCATTGAGGGATATTGCATTATCAGACTTCGGAATGAGTGCAATAAAAGTAGAGTTGAAGCTAGCCGGTATCCAACCAGCCGACCTGGAGTCTTCTACAACCTGCAAGAGGTCCCTCCCCAGAATCTCAAAAAGATCCAAAAAGAACTCGATCGTCCATCCATCAGGTCCAGGGATTTTATCTTTCTGGAAACTGCCCAGAACCTCCTTAAGCTCTTCTTCCGTCACTTCCTTCATAAGATCCCTGTTGTCCCCCTCGTCCACATAACGGGGAAACATCAGGGCTGTTCTAATTACCTCTGCAATGGAAGCCTGTGGAGGAGCTTTAAACAAATGTTGAAAGTGTCTGACCCCACAACTGGCCTTATCTTCAAAGGATACATGGGAGCCCTCCTCATCCTGCAGGCTCCAAATAGTGTTTGCCACCTTCCTTCCTCTCGCATAAGCATGAAAAAACTTAGTGTTTTCGTCCCCACACTCCAACCAGATGGCCCTGCTTTTAAGTCTCCATGCTTCCTCCTTTTCAAGCAACAGAGTGTTGCGTCTGCCCTCCAACCTAGAAAAATCCTCCTTGGACTCAAGAGTTAGAAAACCACCACCTTCACCCTCATAAATCAACAGAAGATCTGCTTCAACATTCTTTAACTCCACTTCATCTCTGAGTCTCTTAGCAACTGCCCATTCCTTGATATGCACTTTGAGTCTTTTGATATTATTTGCAAACTGGATCGCAACTGATCTGTCATTTTCCCCCTTGATAGGGTTCCAATAAGATAAAAATAATTTTTTGAAAGACTCTTCCTGAAGCCATAACTTGTTAAATTTTAAAGGACTCGGAGGGTTAATGGGCCCCTTTTTGATTTCAAAGAAAATAGGAAAATGGTCAGATAGGCCCCCACTTCCCACCCATTGTCTAACTAGGAAAAATATGTCCACCAGCTACTCTGTTACCAAAAAACGATCGATTCATTTCACCACCCTCGCATCCCCACTCCGATTGTTTCTCCAGGTCGGTTTTAACTTAGCAGGCTCAATATCCAGCAGCCCCTTCTCCATCAGTTTGTGAACAAAAAAACCTGCCAAAGAATTTGCCTGTGCATGAGGCCCCCATATCTCACTCTGTCCCAACGAAAAACTTAAATCTCCACCCACCACTACCGAATCTCCATTCACTAGAGTACTTTGAAAAAGAGAGTTCCAGAAAGGGGCTCGATTAAGATATGGTCCATAAATGTTGACCACAGAGAGAGGAATCCCCAAGTCTTCAGAGAAAACTTCAATACCCAGAATAGCCTCTGTTCCCCAAGCATTAATCAACTTTACACAGCAATTTTTCCATCCCACCGCCAAACCCCCAGAGTGACCTCGGGCATCCACAGTCACAAAAGACCACCCAGGTAACCAACATTCCAACCTCTCCCGTATCACCTCCCCTTCTCCCATAGTCTCTTGAAGCAAAATCACATCCGAGTGTTCAAGAGTAAGCACCCTGATGAAGGCTAGTTTCTTTCCAGGCCCAGCCAGCCCCCTGCAATTAAAGGACAGAATCTTCATAAACGACCTTTCTTCTTGGCCTGCTCCGCTCTAAGGGCCTTTTCAATTGAAAGTTGTTTTCCTCCCAATAGATCTTCCTTGGCTCTAGACTGAGCTTTGGAAATATTTGTCTTTCTACCCCGTCCTCTTCTCCCTAATGCTGAATTTTTCCCCAACCCAAGCAAAGGCTTCTGACTAGATCTTAAGAAATAACCCGTATCTGCAGGGGTAGAAGGAGAGGGGTAAGACTCATCAACAAAAGACTCAGGGTCTGGTTCAGGATCAAGAGAGGAAGGTTCAGTTACAACAGGAAGGGAGACAGGTTCGATGTCCAAAGGAACAATAGCATCAAGAGGACGCACCCCCCGAGCTGCTTCAACATTGACACAATTTACAGGGAAAGACAAGGGATGTCCCAAGAGGGAGAGCTTTCTCAGGCCTTCAATCCAATCGTACCCAAGAAAAGAGACATTATTCAAAAACAAATTAACATTTGACAGATGGGGTAGAGTATCAGTACCAGGATCAGGGAGATCCCCTGCAGCTGAACCATGGATCAATAAGGAGACTGGATCAGGAAAATCTCTAAAACCTTCAGCTAATAAATCATCAGGAAAAATCAAGTCTTCTGAGGCCGGGTCACTACCAATATCTTCTGCAGAGGTCTGAGCCGTACCCGAGGAGGCTCCAATCTTCGCCAAAGGGCCTTTGCAAGCTGCCCCCGCTCCATACCTTCTCTTACCTTTCGAAGTCCTCCCTGGCAGAGAGCATTCTGAAACCGGATGACCATAAACATGACAGCGTCTGCAACGAAATGGGACATTTTCATAATCTAGGATTTGGGGGATGATCACCGGTCCCCAATCCAAATTAATCGATTCTGCCAGACCCTCCCTTAGATTAATATTTACCAGAATCCGTGCAACCTTTTTCACCTTGGTTTCAACGAAGGAAAGCTCTGCCTCCAGAAAAGAACCAAGGATATCAGCTATCCTTTTAAAATGATACATATCCCAGAAATGCAATGGAAGTGCGGGCAATCTGACCCAGATTGGTAAGACATCCACCCGTTCTTTGCTTGCATCGAATAGTGGACTCCAAGGCTTCAGAAGAATAGGGGATTGATCAATATGCTAGCACTGGGATTGAATCCATATTAAGTCCGCCTCTTTCTCCATATTGACCGCAAACCATCCTCGGTTCAGCACCTCAGTCACCGGCGCATAACCGAGCTGTGAACCCCAAGACGCCACGGCCCACTCCTGGATAGTTTTTTGTGCAAAATTTCTGCCCACAGCTCTGCCAACCAAGGTGCACTGTGCCATTTTCATCACACTATCCCACGCTAGGTCTTCCCCTAATGCATAGTTCCGAACCACTTTCTTTTTTATCCAATTCTTGCGTCTCTTCTTAGCAGAACCATTTTGCACTCGCCTCCCATCATAGTCGCCCAAGTCCCCTGAACCATCCCATGAAGAGTTCCTTCTCGGCGACTCGAACCCTCTCTGTTCAGCTACCGCCAAGGGCGCCCTTCCATCATCCTCCGAAGATTCTCTGCTCGAAATCTTCCCTTGTAAAACCTGACCAGCCTCCCCTTCAAAAGGCACCTCTACAGCACACTTCAAAACCTCAAACCCGTCTAGAAAGGCTGAAGCCGAAAACCCTAACTTCCGGTTGGAAAATAAACCCGTATCCCTCCGGTTCAAAGACCCCAACAAAACTTCTGGCCGCTGGGAAGAAGACTTCACAAGTGGGTCTACCGCTAAATGCTTCGGCGAGAGAATGAGGAAGTCAGATGGGGACGCAACTGCCTCCACTTCCATAAAAACTTCTGCTCCCACAGAATCCTGACCTGGTCTTGGGAAGTCCACCGACTGCTCCAAGAAACTGCCACCTGGCATCTCCCAGATGTCAGAGCTTTCCAGTCTGTCACTGGAATAATCTACCACGTCCAAAGATTCCATTAAAAGTTGCAAACCGTTACAGTCAAGAAGCCCTCAAAACCACAGATCTTGAAACTCCACCGTCACAGATTGAGAGAGCCCTAAAACAACTTCTCCAACGCAGTCAGCTGCACAGTTCAGATGCACCGTCTATCAAAAAGAAAGGGGCAGACCCCTAGCCATAGCTAGAGGTCATATCCAATAGTACCAGCAACCTTGCTACCTACGCCATCGCCCTCAGATCCTTGCCGCCTCATAATCCAATCTATGATATTCCAGCCTCCAATCAATTTCCCAATTGTTATTAGACTTTATTCTGGTATTAGGACAAGTTCAAGATAACCTAGATAACCTTGCTCAAAATTGAAATTTGATATATAACCACCATAGATCCATCTAAAAGGGATCTACCAAGCACCGAGAGGGATCAGATCTCTCAAGATACAAATCCTTTTTTAAAGTGGAAATGTGTAATCTAATTTTTATGGTTTTAGTTTATCTAATTTATGTTGTTATATATATATATATATGCAATTCTAAATAATTTAAATTTAGTTTAAGCTCACAAGTTATTTTTAATAATATTTTATTCCCAACATTATGTATGCTTAGGTTTCAAGTCAACTAAATTTTAAATTGAAATTTGATATATAATTACATAAATGTGTCTTACAATTTAGCTAATTTAAAATTAAATTTTATATGTTATTTCAAGTCAATTAAATTTTACTACTCACTTTGTAAGATTGTGAGTATTGTTGTGATTGTATATTTATATGAGTATAATATTTTTTATTTTTTATTTTTTTAATTATAAGCTGACATGTTATAAGTTTTTTTTTTTTAATTTTATTATTATTATTTTTATTGAGCCGACATGTGCCATGTCAACGTTCAGACGGAACACATCTAGCCCATTTGAGCAGTAGAAAGCACCTCTCGGCGCAAATATCTAAGCCACAGAGAGAAATTAACTCAGGAATCATCGTATTTTCTTGGAAGATAGTGTTGTTTCTTGCTATCCAGAGACCCCATATTATAATCAAAGGTAGATCCCGAAAATGTTGAATCTCCAAGGAAGATGATCACTTTCTCCATGCATCTTCTAATTCAACCTTGTTCCATTCAATATTTGTGTTCAATTTCCTCTTTACTTTTATCCAAGCTTGAAGAGAGAAGGGGAAATGAAGAAAGAGATGCGTATCAGATTCTGTATAATTTTTGTAGTGTTTATTGGCACGATCCTTCAATGGACCTCTTGGTCATCCTATCCCAAGTTAGAACCTTGTTTGATAATGCGTACCACATGAACAATCTTTCCTTTTGAGAGCATTTGGATTTCTTGATACATTTCAACCACCATTTTGCTTTCGCTTTAGGAGGAGTAGTGATAAGGAACCGATAACCCAACTTTGGTGTATAGCTTCCATGTTTTGCTTTGATCCAAATTAGTTCATTAGGTCTGTAAGAATACCAAACATGCGAGATACACATCGTGTTAATATAATTGTTCCATGAATAACCAAACATGCGAGATACACATCGTGTTAATATAATTGTTCCACGAATTCTTAAGGTATGTGGGGAGGTCTAATTTTTCTGCATCTCTCCATCCTTGTCCCCAAATTGAAGTGGTATTTGGATTAGAGATTTAGTTCAGGTGGTACAGACCTTTTTCAAGTAAAAACTGAATGATATTTTGTGGGAGAATATGTTTGTTTTGACAGCCCGACCAAGGATCAAATCCTATCCTCGGATTGGTTCCCTTGATGATTTTCCAAGCCAGACCTTCAATTAGTGTGAAATAATTTAAAGTGGCCTTTCAGATGATAGATATTTCCCTTCTCCCTTTGTTTGGTTTCCTTATCCAATTAATCAAGGAATTTAGAGCAATATATTTGTCCTTAATTACTTCTATCCAAAGGTTGTTTGTGGTGAGGAGTTTCTTCCAAGATTTTGGTTCTAGGGCCTTTAAAAAGAGATGGACGTGTTTTAGGCCCCAACCTCCTAGATATTTTGGATTGGAAACTCTGTCCCATTTTACCCATGGGAGAACCGAGTTCTCAAAGAAAACAAAAGCATAATTTTCTTGCTTTATCCAAGATTCCTTTTGGTGTCCATGCCAGGGACATCCAATAGACCAGAATGGACTCTAGTAAATACTTTATGAGGACCATCCTACCAGCTCTGGAAATCCATCTATGACTCCAAATATTGATCCTCTTCTCTAATATTGCAATCAACCAACTTCATTCTTCCTTTTTGTAGTTGTTTGGTTTTAACATAAATCCAAGATATTTGAGACCAAAATCAAGCTACTTTCAAAAGGGAAGAGATTAATGTACCGATGAATTTTTGGATCTTCCAGTTGTAAAGTAGAGATAGAATCATGCACTGTAATGTACCTTTCCAGGAATTAGGCACACTATGCAAAATTCACAAGGAAGCAATGACTAGTTTAATGAAACTTACAACAAACATTGTAATAATTAACCCAAACCACCCCAAAATTGGTACATAGGTTAATTATAGGTATAAGACCATTAACATGATCTTAACAAATCATATCTTATTGGGAATTTATTCATTATTTCCCAACCTTTATTAATCAATGGAAATAGAGGGTTTAACTCGTCACTTAACAAAGGTTGAAGAGGACAAGTTCAAACAAAGGAGGGAGGGTTGTGCTTGATTGAAGATCCTTTTCACAATGTATTAGGACCATTTATGTTTTGAACATCAGCGAGGCTGAAGTCTAGTTCAAAGCTCCAAGGCACCCTAACATATGCAAACTAGATCTTGGATTCGTGCTTCTTGGAAACTAGTGGTGATATATTTCAGCTTAGATAGGATTGAGTTTTTTTGAATAACTGTTAAATATTAATTTGGGTTCAAATCCATAGATTTATAAAGAGTCTTACCTGTTTTGGAGTTCATACAAGTAAATTACCGCTCCGAGACTACACAAATTGCTTGAATTCAAAGCTTCCCAAACAATACCTATGGGTCATAAATTATGAATGTAAGGCTTGGGATAACTTGATTTGAGTCTTAAGGACCTATAACAACTAATATATTCGAAATTGGGCTTACAGGTAGCTTCTAGCATCAAATACTGCAAAACTAGTCAATAATAAATGCATAAAGAGATAGTCTTGGAAACAAAGACTCCCAAACAATATCAGAGGCTCACAAACTTAAGATAATACATGTATAAGAGATTAAATACATTAATGAGAACACAATCAAGAATCCATATTAGAATTATAGAAAAAATAACAATATTCATGACTCAGAAATTAACAAGAGAGACCAACTCTCAGATTCTTCCAACATAGGAACAAAATCCTTCAGTAAGAGAATGCAAGAAGAGGTGGGAATGTTGGATTAGAACTATTAGTGAATGATGAGCATAATATATCTCATGAGAATCACTTGATCAACTGATATTTCTCACATGAAGAGTGCACCCATCCTATTATTCTCCTCCTAGTTGGAAATCTTCATAAATCTATTTCAAGCTCGTACTAGTTTATGAAACAACTTAGGAGGCTCGTATCATTCATGAAATAAGATGGATCAGAACTGAAAATTAGAATTCAAAGGATGCATAAGCTGCACTGGAATCATAGAATAAAATTGTAACAGTTACTATGGGCCACATCTCCCACATTTGGCTACAGGCACATCTCCAAATCCGAGAGAAACTTAGAGCATTCTCTTTCACAAACTTAGAATGCCAAAATATGTGAATGGGTACTCACCACTTTATTTTATAACTTCTAATTTCTTATTGGGAAAGTTACATTGATTTTGTACCCTATTAACTCATCCAATGCACCCTTGACTGAATTGGATACTTGCAGCTTTGTGTGGTTTTTCCTTCCTTTCTTGCTTTTCATACTTTTGGAAACTCTATTTTTCCTTGCTTTTCTTTTCTTTCCTACTTGCTATCACTTTCTTGATTTTCCTTTCTTCTTGTTTTCATCCACTTTATTGATTTTCTTTCCTTGTCTGTGTTTATGTTGCTTTCCATATTTTAAGTTGCTTTCTTGCTTTTCTTCTAGTTTCCTTGAGCAAGACAACTCATGAGGCCCACCTAATATCCAATGTTACGAAAGCCAATATTCTCTCATAATATTAATAAATCATTATTCATGAGAGAATGGGACTTTTATTATAATTACTCTAAGTCCTTTGACCCAATATTATTTGTTCTACAAACCATTGGATGTGCAATTTTTAATATTTTTGGGGAAGCTATTATTTTATGTGACCTTCCTTCATTACTTTACTCTTGAATGAACCTACAACAAATATTCTCCTTTTCCCACTAGTTAGGAGTTGCACTTCATCTTAGATTTCTCCACTTAATAGTTGTTCCCAACCTTAGGATTAGTTTCCAATTTTCTCTCATATTACATTTTTAGCACCCTTGGACATCATACTTAGAAAATATTAGATCTTCATCACCACTTTGATAATTGATCATGAATGTGGTTAAGTGTCTTAGGCCAATGTGGTCCTTAGCCAAATTTGGGAACATTATAGTCCTCCCCTCCCAAGATGGCTTGTCCTCAAGCAAAGAATTTAACTCCAACTGAATATGAATCCAACCAATGACTTCACTCCTCCAGATATGCTATTGAATTGTCTAGCATTGGAATTCTCAATTCCAAGGTGATATCAAAGGATCCTTCATGCTTGTGCTGAACCACCCTAATTCTATTCATTACCCCAATGGAAAAATCTTCTTTCTTTGGAATCTCCCAAAACAACCAACAAGACAATGATGATATGCCCATCTAATGGAAGGTTTCCAATGAAGGAAATTGAAACTCTAATGCTCATGTACAGACTGCTGGAAATAGTGATTGGATAGCACTACAGTGACAGGTGATAAACTTCTACATTAAGTAATTCCACGATCCCATTTCTTGCAATAAGGTCCTTCATACATCAATGGAAACTAAAATAATCCATCAATTCCTGGATCCCATGGTCTATGTTTCTTACCACTCATCAACATTGCAACTTGTGACAATATCTCACTCCATGGTATGTTATGATTCCTTAACCAAATTGGAAATTTGTCACTCCCAATGCAAATCATAAACTCCGTGATCCTATCCATGTTAAAGTCCTCATGTGCAAATAGGATTCTAGTCCCATAGCTCACACTGCTGTATCTTGTTCCACCCGAACAACTTGATCACGGAACTCCCATGCTCTGTTGGACATGAGAAAAGGATCGGATAACACCAATTGATGCCTCAACTGCTCACATTTTAAAATGATCGATGCACTTGTCAAAACCAAGGGTATGACCAAACAATTTAGATCAAATAAATAATACATGTGTGTCTCCTCATGTGCCATCAAGATTCTTTCTTGTGTTGTTTCATTCCTCATACTATTAGAGCAAGCAAAAATTCTATGGCAAGGCGACTCCATATTTTCCATGTACCTTTCCACCCAATCCATGGATGGATGTGAAATGGAGGAATCATATTGCAACCATATGCACTTTTTTTGTTGCTCATAATACAATACAATGTGAGATGCATCAATCAAACCAAAACTAACATAAAATTTTTTACCTCCTAGATTCTTTATCTCTGCAATGTATCTTTTCACCCAATCTATGGATGCATAGATCTCTTGGCTACTTAGTCCCGGTGAAATGAATTCTGAAATATTCTTCATAACTGATTCTTCCTCAAATAGAGAAATCTCATTATCTCCTTGGAGCGAAGCTAGTGCTTGACAATCCTTCTGTATATCAAATATTCATTCAAGCGTCAACAAATCTGGAAATTCTTGATGTTTACCTTGCACATGAGGTTGCTCCAAAATGTATTGTGTGAAATCAACCACACACATTCAATCACATGCGGGTTTGGGGAAAGGATGTGATCCTCCCAATGCCATGTGGAATTTCTCTACTTCTGTTGCTTTATCTTCTGCAAATTTGAGAGATATATCTCTATCCATAAACAACTACAAGTTATTTGCTTTCATCTTTTCCAACTCTTTTTTGACGATGCATAATTCAGAAGTATGGACTCTTATTACAAATCCTCCTTGTCTCTTCTCAATAAGATTGTCAATGAGTTTATGTACATCATTATTTTGGAACAAGGCTTGCAATATCCTTTCTTCTATGACTAAGAGTTGGCTCTCTAAGTCACTCAATGGATCCTTAAGAGCATTATGTATGCTGCCCCATGTGTGCTCATGCAACTCTTTCCATTCATGCAAGCTCTCTTATAACCATTCAACCTTCTCAGAATTTTGAATCTCAACACTCAAAGGCTCTACCATTCCCATATTCTCACTAAAAGTGGCTGCCATATCAAACTGAAACAAAGGAATGAAAAAATCAGAATTATAACCACATCTTTGTGTCACCTCTATCTTCTCATGTGATGGAACTGTAATGGCATGTTCTTCCACCAAAATTTCTGGTTCATTCTCAACTAGTGTGAGATTTCCTTTTTCTCCACGATGAAATTCTAAAGATGTTTGGAGAGATGATCTTTGATCTTCCTCCAAATCTGCTCCACAAGTGGTTTCACCTCTACCAATCCCATCATGCATCTCCCTTGTAGTTCTCTCAAACTCACCAATAAAGAAGCTTGGGTATCCATGAGTATATTTACTCTACGAACTGTCAACAACCTAGTGCATTATGGTTGGCATCCCCTCTTGTAAGGCTCCCCAGTCTCCATTGTAGTTAACTCACTGGGATGTTCATCAAATTCATTTGATGAGCAATATTCATTAGGAAGGGTTATATGCATATTTTTTAGGGGCTGCAATGTATTATCAATTTGCTTGTGGCATGAAACCAAAGCACCAAATTCATCTTTAACACCCACTTTAGAATTAGAAAAATATATGCTTTCATTTTCATCACATGAGCTAGGGAATTCTTCAGATTGACGCAAGGAGACATTGCTGCTACAAAAATAAGCTTTACCTTAATTTATTAGCTTGATGTCCTCTTCTTTTTGCTCCATGCATTATGTCCCCATTTTGGTGACATATGGATCATCCTATTACCCATTCAGTCCCTACGATTTTAGAAAAAAATTCATATGCTTGGGGTTATATTTTGAAACAAGACAATTAATTAATAGTGGCAATTATTATTTCCCAATGTTTGTAAATGCACTTTAGATAAGTTTATTTTTCAAAAATAAATTTATGTATTAATAAAATAAAGTGGATAATGGGCCATGATGGCACATTAGGAAATATGGTTTGACCAAAATAAATTTGTCAAAATAAGGAAGACAAAGAAAGCACCTAAAGTTGGAAAGCATAAAAAAGAAGGAAACGAGATAAAGCAGTGAAAGCTAGCATAAAGTAGGAAGGCAAAAAATCAATACAAATAAGGAAAGTAGGATAAAGTAGGATAAAAGAAGAGAGTAAGATAAATCCGGCCAAAAGCAGAAAGTGGGATAAAGCAGGAAGAAAAGCAGGATAAAGCAATAAAGCGGGACAAAGTAGTAAAGGAAAAATGAAAAAAAGATAAGATTGGAAAACAAGCAAGTCCTAATCTTCCTCATGAGGGCACACTAGGATAGGTGACTTTCTCAACAAGTCACTCATTCTATAAAATAAGAGGAGTGCAACAATTTCCCGTCTTTTGTCAGTTTGTGTTTTGCATTGAAAGCATTTACGATACTCTGACTTGGGAGTTGTGCCCCTAGTCCAAGTTGGGAGATGTGCCCATACTATTAAGAGGATGATGGCATTCAGACATTTTCATTGAGTTTTATTGTGGGTTTTGAAGAGTATCCAAGCAAGTTCTAAATCCAGAAAGAAGAATTACAAATCTCTAGTTCGAGTTCTCCAATATCTTCTATCTTTCTCTTCTATTCTCTATCATTCTGTAAAGAAGTAAAGCCATGAATATAATGATGAAGCCTTATTTAATACCATATGAATTTTATGGCTGTTTCTAAACCATTTGTATCAGTTTTGAATATTATTTCAATAAATAAGTTTATATCTCTTCAATTATTCCAAGACCTTCTTTAAATTTGCATAGAAATTGTCTCGTTTTCAAAAATATTTCTATAAATGAACTTATATTCCATAAATTCAAATGATTTATATTTCAAAAATGATTTGAAATCATAACAAACATTAGACATGTCTCACTTTGTAAATTTGAAATCCTTTTAGGTCATTTGGGAAGCCCTGAATCAAGACTAGCTGAGTTGTCCTAGAATTGTCCTAGCTAAAAGATTACTCTCAAACTATGTCAAAATTTATCTAAAAATATGCCAATATCAAGGATATAGTTTTCATATGTTGGGGTTCCTAGGCTCTTGGAATTAGACTTCAACCTCGCTGATGCTCGAAACCTAAATTGTCCTAGTGCGTTGTGCAAAGGAAACTTGAGAATTGTGCATCTTATGTGCTAACTATGAATGAATTCTCATCTAACATATCTATGATGTATTTTTTCAGACCTTTAATTATTTTATTGATGATCCATTACCTGAGTCTCTATGAGTTTGAGAAGAACCTAGCATTGTTTCCAAGAAGTCTAGTCAATCCCAATGAATTTTCAACACCTACTATTGAGTTTTATGATTGAATCTTTGTATTAGAGTTGAAATCTCATGAGTTCCAATTTGGGTATATTACAAGTGGTATCAGAGCATGGTCCTCTAAACTTTCTCAGGTGTTCATTAATGAATTCCAGAAAAATTTCAGACCCAAGGACAAAGACACATGTCAAACATGGATGAGAAATATGAGTTCAAACTTTTGTTAGGATTTATAATCCTCCCTTGACCAAATTGTCTATTAGATTATTTTATCCTAACTTAGGAGTTTTTATTAATTATTGGGTCCACTAGTACCATTGGGTCCACATGGCCTAATCAGGCCACATGGCTTAATGGGGTCACATGGCCTAATGGGTCCACATGTACCAGTTACTAGAGTGCGGGGAACACCGATAGAGGCTAACTGCCACTGACTGCACTTGCATGCATCATTTTAGGCACCTCCTAGGCCAATCCCTACATTTTAGGAGCCATTGGGAGTCCCGACACCAACCTCCTTCAGTTGCTAGGAGTTGGTTACTAGTTAAGCTTATTTATTCCTCGGTTACATTCAGTTAGTTCACTTTCAGTTCAGTTAGCACTAGTTATTCATGGATGCACGCGGGGAGGCACCTTTTCTCACCTACCACTTGCAGTTAGACTGATTTTAACTGGTTTCTTGACTGGATTAGACATTGGGAGTCAACTACTTGGACTCCGATATTGATTGAGACATATTTAGTTAGCCATGTAGTCAGATAAACTCACGTCCATTTGGTAGATTCGAATTCATCCCTAATGATTCAAATTATTTCCTATGTAACACTGTTGTAACAACAGATTATGTAATGAATATAATACTGTAATTCTCTGAGCAATACTTGTCTATTTCCTGTGAGATTTGATTTGTTTAGTATGTATAATTCATTCCTTTTCACTACATCAATAGTTTGGATTCATTTCTTGAAGATATAAATGGCACAAAAATTCTAACATGGTATCAGAGCCATCTCAAGCAGGCTTCAAGTCTGTCTACTCTCCATTGAACACCAGATGCAGCTGGGTTTCCATAGAAGTCCTACAAAGAGTGCCTTACTTCCTCTGAATTTATTTAGAGTGGAGGTGCGGGCGTGACAGACCACGAGAAAGTGTTCATGTCGAGAGGGAAGGATTTATTTTAACATATTTCGAATGATTTTGGTTTTGCAGTGAAATTTCTACAAGTGCTACGTAGCTTGTGTGAAGATATTGTCTTTTCTAGGGGGAGAATTATGGATTCTCAATGTTCTACACCTAGGATCCTAACACCCTTCAATTATGTTGATTGGAGGGAAGATATGCAGCTGGCCTTGCACAACCATGGATACTTCAGGATAATACTTGGTAGGGATGCCGAGCCCCATTATCCAGTTGAGAGAAACAAGTTTATGAACTGCTTAAATGAAGCTTTCAGTTATCTATGTACTCACATATCCAGATATCTCCTATTTCACCTTGAAGGTTTGAGGACTCCCAGGGAAGCTTGGGAGAAGCTTGAAGACTTGTTTGGAAAGAAAGATGATCTTCAGGGACACATTTTGGAGAACGAGAAAGATGATATTTGGGGACACATTCTGGAGAAAGAGTTGGTAGCCTTACATCCTAGAAGTTTCGAGACCATCCAACAATTCTTTACTAAATTCAAGTTTCTTGCACTTCAATGCAGACAATGTGGAATATAAAGAAAGGATGAGAAGCATGTGATCTCCATACTCAACAAACTAGGCCATGAGTATTCTGTATTTGTCTCAATCTTCAATTTTAGAAGGGATTCCATTCCCAATTGGAAGATGCCCTCTCTTGATTCCTTTACCGAGTCCTTAATACAGGATCAAGAGAAGTTGATCCAAATGGGAGACATCAAGAATTCCAAATATCAAGCCCTCCTAGTGACAGGCTCTACCAAAGCGCAAGATAAAGGGAAATCTAAGGGGAAGGCACCCAAAGCAGCTGTTTTGAAGCCTAAAGAGAATCATAAGACTTCTGAAGGAGCCTTCAACTCTAAGAAAAAGAAGAAGTTTGAAAAGAAGATGTGTCCCTATTGTATGAGGGGTTTTCATCCAAAAGACTCTTGCTTGAAGAAGCAAGTTGACCAGCTGACTGCTCTCCTCAAGCTAAATAACATTGCTCTCCCACAAAGAGCAAAGAAACCTGATGAAGGACCATAGACAAAAGATGATGAGAGGTGCCATGCCTTGAAGGCTAGCCTTACTCAGTCAACAACATATTTGATTGATTTTGGAGCATCCAACCACATGGTTGCCTCCAAATAATCTTTCTCTACCCTCACACTATCAAAAGGGCCTAATATTCACATGGGAGATGATTCCCAAATTCTAGCAGAAGGAAGGGGATCAGTCAGAGAGAAGCATGGTGAGTTCAAAAATGTCCTCTATGTGCCCTCCCTTGTAGCTAATTTATTGTTTGTATATTAGATGACCCATACAGGCTCTCCCAAGATAGTTACATTCGACTCAGATTCAATTGAGATCACTGAAAAGGCTATTGGACAACTCATAGAGAAATGTATTTCAAATCATTATAATAAAGCTTATGAGTTATCAAATTTTTTCCTTGTCTCACCTCCTGCAAATTTATTGTCACATGCTAACAACACCAGTAAGATTTGGCATGAAATATTTAGCCAGCTTAATTTCAAATATCTCTAACAACTCCACAACAATAAAATGGTTGAAGGTTTGCCTCTCATCCAAACTTCCGATGGAGTATGTTTTGGTTTCTTGGTAGGTAAGCATCCATAGAAGAGGTCCGAAGTTGGAAAGTGACATAGAGATGCCTCTATACTTGATTTGATACATAGTGATGTGGCTGGACATATGCCCACAAGCTCCATTAATGGTTGTAGGTATTTCCTCACCTTTATTGATGATTGTTCTAGGTACTGCTGGATCTACTTTATGAAACATAAATATGAAGTTTTTGATACTTTTAAAGTTCTTAAAGCTATGGATGAGAATAGTTTCAGTAAGAAAATCAAGGCCATACGATCTGATAAAGGAGGGGAGTACATCAAAAGAGAATTCCGGTATTTCTGTGAATCAGAGGGGATTCGAATGGAACACTCAGTTCCATACACACCACAATAAAATGGTGTGGTTGAGAGGAAGATTAGATCACTAAAAGAGATGGAAACATGTATTCTCCATAGTAAGAAACTCCCTCCTTCTCTTTGGGCATAAGCTATAAACTGTGATTCATATTTGCAGAACATAATGCCTCATAAATTAGTGGTTGAGGCCACTCCATTCGAAGCACTGCACGGGCATAAGCCCGATGTCTCTCATCTGAGAGTTTTTGGTTCCAAAGCTTGGGACAGAATACCCACTGACAAGAGGAAAGCCTTCCAAGCCCAAAGTAGCGAATGCATTCTGCTGGGATATGCAGAAGATGTAAAAGAATACAAGTTGATGGAGGTTGCAACCAGGAAATGCTTCATTGAGCGGAGTGTTCAGTTTGAAGAAGATCAGTTGTATGATGCACCACCATCCGAAGCAAAATAAGGTATAACTCCTCTTCCAATACCTTTTGATGATGACGATTTGTTATATGTTTTAGATTCAGATGAAGAGGATCAAATCCAGCATGATCTTGTTATTGAGACTGAATCTCATGAGATTCTAGATCCAAATCCAGTATCCATTCCAAATCAAAAGCCTAAGCCTAGATGGTCTCAAAAGATTATTGATGCAGTTGGAGATGGTGCTGGAAATCTAGAAGACAGAAGGAGAACTAGGTATCGGTATCAAAATGAACATGTGTCTCTTTCCCTCACAAATTCGCTCCCTACAGAGTGGTGCAACAAGATTCCAAGAAAGTGCTACATGATGAGAGCGAATGATCAACCACTTGGCCCACCTAAGCAAAAATTTGATCATTCTCCACTTATTCCATCCAAAAGAAGCACATAGATTAATTAGTTCAGAAGGACATTGAGAAGTTCACATGCACAACTTCAAGATGCTGCTGCACATAAGCACCATGATCCTTCATAGTGCTGCAATGTGAAGTAGTGTTTTTGACAAGTTATTTTTCTAAGGAGGAACCTTCTTTCTTCTAAAGATAGCTTCTATTTTCTTGTTTCCTTCTTATTTTGAGGGGGGGTTTTTCCCATGAGATTTTCCCCTATTTCCTCACTTTATTAAGAAGCATTTTTTTTATCTTTTAGATTGTATATAGGTGACTTTTGGCCTTGTTTCCAGGGCCCACAGTTGTCCAAGTTCAGATTTAGGGTGGTGTTAGGATTTATAATCCTCCCTTAACCAAACTGTCTATTAGATTATTTTAACCTAACTTAGGAGTTTTTTTTAATTATTGGATCCACTAGTACCATTGGGTCCACATGGAATAATGGGGCCACATGTACCAATTACTAGAGTGTGGGGAACACCGATAGAGGCTAACTACCACTGACTGCACTTGCATGCATTATTTTAGGCGCCTCCTAGTCCAATCCCTACATTTTAGGAGCCACTGGGAGTCCCGACACCAACCTCCTTTAGTTGCTAGGAGTTGGTTACTAGTTAAGCTTAGTTATTCCTCAATTACATTTAGTTAGTTCACTTTTAGTTCAGTTAGCGCTAGTTATTCATGGTTGCATGTGGGGAGGCGCCTTTTCTCACCTACCACTTGCAGTTAGACTAGTTAGATTGATTTTAACTGATTTCTTGACTGGATTAGACATTGGGAGTTAACTACTTGGACTCTAATATTGATTGAGACATATTTAGTTAGACATGCAGTCAAATACAGTCACATCCAATTGGTAGATTCGAATTCATCCCTATTGCTTTGAATTATTTCCTATGTAACACTATTATAACACCGGATTATGTAATGAAGATAATACTTTAATTATCTGCGAAATACTTGTCCATTTCCTGTGAGATTTGATTTGTTCAGTTTGTATAATTCATTCCTATTCATTGCATCAATAATTTGGACTCATTTCTTGATGATCTAAATGTCACAACAATTCTAGCAAATTTTTGTTCAAAGCATGCTCAAAGGATTACAAGATATATCTCATAATATCATTATGTATGAACAAGAAACCAAAGACTTCTTGGATAAGCAACTAGGAAACAAGAATGGATAAGAGAGCAACAATGGCTCTCAACATAGTGAAAATAAGAGTCCTTGTGGGTTTGTGTTCTCAAGGACAAGGCCACATAATCTACTGCATGAATTCAAGGGTGAAATGAGATCCAGTATCGCCCTACCATGCCCAAGTTTGTGGAGGAACATAATGAGCAGCATGAAGTGAAAAATGAGTCAATTTCCTCATGGGAATATTGGTATGCTGAGTATCAAACCTTGAGTGAAGAATGCAGAAGAGATGTACCATTCAAATATTTTTGTGAAGCTCAATACAAGACATATACAAGAAGATAACCCAATTGTTCTACTACTTGGAGAATAAAAGAAGAAGAAGCTACAAATAATTGCTTGAAGAAGCAATATCAAAGATAAAATAAACTATCTACAATCATTGAGGAGATCCATTAACAACCTAAACTTGTAGATTGGGAAGTATAAGCACTTGGAGATAAAATTAATAGCATACACATATATTTTCTCCAATAAAAGGAAGAAGTGAAGCAGAGTGAACCACAAGTTACAATTTTGAGTCTTATGGCGGAATCCAATGAGGAAGAGCATGCTTGCACCAATCTACTCCAAGAATAAGATGATAAGGAACCATGCACAATTGAAGACCCAATAACCCATCATGAGGGAGTTGGCGGTGTGGGAGGAGAATTCACTTCTAGTTTATTTGTTGATGATTCCAAAATCATTGCAAAAGAGGATGATGTTTTCAATGGTGGTAAGACATCTTTTGGATCATATATAAAAGGAAGAATTTAAATCATATTTTCAGTCACCACTGAGCTTCATAATGAAGCAGAAGATAATCCCACACCACTTGGGTGTGAACTGGAGAGTTTGGTGGAAGAGCATGCCATCATAGTTCCCCCACATGAAGATGAAATATTAAGGTATGCTGTAATCTTTGATTTTTGCAAATATCACACTTCATTGCAACCCTTAGAGTTACTCTCCACTTCATACCATGTAAGTGATTTTGCAAAAGGTTCGAATGCTGACATGTGTGTTGGAAAAGATATATGTCTTGTGGATCCATTCCATAAGCAAGATGATCTTAGGTGTTAGCCATTGGAAGGAGAAAATTTGGTGGAGGATATTCCTTGTGAGTCACATCATTTGAGTGGGTCATTAAGGGAGAATAAAGAGAAACTCATAGAAGACATGAATAAATTTGTCAACACCAATGACTTGGTGACAAGATGTTGTTGGAAAGATACTACATGAGAGTTGGAAGGAGAAGCATTTTTGGAAGAGTTCATAGAACTCAAAGAAGTAGTGATCAAGATGAAGGAGATTTACATGAACTTACTTTCAGATATAGACCATCTACTTACGGTGGTTGAAATGCAGCATTGTGCACTCAAAAAGGAAGAAAAAGAGTCTGAATGGCTCCATAGCGAATGGAAGGCTACATGTGATTCTTTGAAGAGCGCCCAGGAAGCGCTTCAAGAGTTAAGGTTGAAGATTGATTTATTTCAAAAGGAGTTGAAAGTATCACACCCTCCATCCTATATAGAAACTTATCATGTGCACATGGTAGGATATACTTTGGATGTGATGGATGAATCTCATGTGGAGGATAAACATGAGGAATATGCAGATTTGCAGGTGCTTGTGAAGAGCCATGATGAAAAATATTTTGGTCAGGAACTTGTTGGGTTTGGGAAGAAGGATGAAGAGTTCTTAGCTATGGAAAAGGTAGTTGAGGACATGCCAATTGAATCACCAAGAAAATGTGATTATCTATTCATGGATTGTGTTTGTCCTAGGTTTGTCAGCTAGTTTTCCTAGGCCTGTTGTCTACCTTATACATTTTATCCTATGATTGATTTTCTCATTTTCCTAAAGTTTGGACTGTTTTAATTTCATTGTTGAATATCTTATGCATTTACAAAAAATTTAGTTTCAAAACTTAAGCTCCTATAGATTAATTAAAGTCTTTTCATAATCATGCAAAGTTAGGATTTAATAAGGTTTTTGCCTATGTTTAACATAAGCTGGCAAAGCATGTCATTATTCAAATGCATGCACGCTGCCAGCTTTCCAAAGTTAGTTTTTTCATAGGGTACAATCATGAAGAGATCGGATGTTGAAATTGGTTCTTGTTAGAAAGTTGACAGTTGGCTCCGAGTCATATTGAGCAACGTTCCAGCCAAACCCTAATTCTGTCTACCAAATAGAGCATATCTCATACTTCAAATTTATTGGGAGGGTGGTTGCAAAGGATTTGTTTGATGAACAACTCCTGGAGTTTCACTTTACACATTAATTTTGCAAACATATTCTTGGAGTTAAGTAAACACTCCCACGAAGACAAGAGGCCTCGGCCATGGAAAAGCTGTAGATATAACCTAATGGGAAAGTGTGGCTAGAATGATAGTCGATGTTTCTAAGTCTGAAAAAATTGTTGTTGAGAAATCCACAGTTCCTGTTAAAACAGCAAAGGCAATTGAAAAGATTTAAACCCGCAACAACAAGGGGATCAATTATCAAATTCTTTCTAACCCCAAGTTTCTTGTAGAGGGAATTGCTATAAACAATCTGTTGAAGCTTGATCATGTTCTCATCGGAGGCCAAGAGACTCTTGAATAAAAAAAAAGCAGTGGAGGCCCTTAAATCCGTTTATGCCAATTGGGTTCCAAGTGAACATTATTACAACCAATTTATGGTTTGCAGAGCTCTCCAAGTTGGAAGCAAATGCCTTTCTAGCCCAAAGGAATTCATCTGTGAATGCCATGTATGCTCTTTGAGAAGCCACAAGGGCCGATATCTCTGAGGTCGCAAAGGTTGCGGACTTTATTCATGAGCATGTGAAAGGTGAGAAGACAACTTATGTTCATTGTAAAGTTGGACAAGGGCATAGTACAATTATTGTTCTCTCTTATCCGGTGGAACACAAAGGAATGAGCTTTGTTGATGCATTTGCATATGTAAGGTCAAAAAGACCTAGGGTTATGCTAGCAACTTTCCATTCGCAGGCAGTACAAGAGTACACTAAGCAGAAACATAGGGATAGTAACAGGATCGTTGCTTCTACTGGGTTGTCTTGAACATTTAATTGTCCTGTGCCTCTTACCATATCTCAGCAACTAGTTACACTTGATGGAAGAGAGAAATATTTTAGTTATGACGATTCGATTGTGTTTGTGACAAATTCTTATTTGGATGGATACAAGAGTAGTTAGGGAATCTATCTCACGGAAATAGATTATAGGGAAACTTGGGGTGGTATAATGGTGTTGTGAGAGGTGGTGTGCAGTGATGAGCACTACTGTTGTACAGCCAAGGAAGTATGGTATTCAGAATAAGCTTCAAAGCTGAAAGAGAAGTACCATAAATAATTAGTGCACAACATTCCTAGTGTCTTCAAATACCTTGGATGGTTTATGGTTATTTCTTAGATCGCAAAACAAGAAATACGGTGCATGTATACGTTCCTATATGTCACAATAGAGTAATTGAAAAATATGCAAGCTCTACATTGTGGCAAGCAGCTTTGGACAATGGAAGACGATTCTCAGCAAGATGGAGAGATCCTAGAAGGTAAAGTAACACAACTGAAATACTATTTGTTTTGTGGGGAGAAAATGGAGTAGAATGTATAGCTAGAGAAAGATAAAGAGGAGCTCGAGCAGAAGTTGAAACATATGCAAAAGGATTTGAACATGTTACAGAGAAAATCATAGGCACTAGATGGATTAGCCACTCTGGCTGAAGAAACCATGATACTTTGATAAGGTTTCCAGTTTAATGTAGTTTTGACACTTGTCAAATTTGGTTAGACTATATCTTTTCAGTTATACACTTTTCTATATTTAGAAGTCGAAGCCTTAGAAGGTGGATCTACACAAACAAACTTTGATTTCACCTTTTTCTATATATATTGTAATATTTTGATAAGTAGGGGAGACACACATGGGGGTCAGATATGCTTGGAGCTTGTACAATCCTACAAATGCTTTACTTGTGTAAGGATTTCTTTGCTTCATGAATGACAAATTATCTGTATGGAGCTAAGTTTTAAACTTTATATTGTGTGTATATTCTTTGGTTCTGTTTGAACCCTTGTTTACATTCTCATTTATGTAGATGTTTTCTATGTAAATGCTCTTGTTTGCAAGTGGATATCTATGCTTATTGATGTTTGAAATGTTATTTTGGGAACCAATAATTTTACATATGATGCACTGATGAACTGTCTGTCTTATCCTTGTATTCATATGCTTTTAAAACCTATCTTCTGATACTATAATGTTGTTCTGCCATTCCTTTTGAAATTTTTTATCCTTATACATGTATCATCTGAATTTTTCAGATTTTTTGTTCTCTGTACCTATCTTTCCATTATCTAATTTTTACATTGTTATCCAAAAATCACAAAAACAGTCTTTAATTTTTCGAGGTGCCTGAACACTACTATCCCATAGTCTAGTTAGCATACTTTAGGATAAACATCTTTTGGTGACCATACTGGGGAGGAAGCATACAAGTTATTCCTTGGTTCAATATTGACAATGATTAGATCCAGTCTTTAATGGTGAACAAGGGCTGGTTACATGCTTTAGACTACAATTTTTTCACCGATGACTTCATGGAGGAAAGATCTATTGGCAACTCCACCATTTCAAAATGTCAAAATCCATGGAAGCCATTGTGGTTGCAAGGTTTGCACCTTTCAATTTTTCAGTTGTTCCGTATTTTCCAAATAAAGTTCCTGCTATGGATGAATGGGGATACTTCCTTCCAAGATTTAGAGGAGATGGTCATGACCATTTGACACAAAACTTGATTGCATTTCATCAATACATGGACCAACTCGATATTCATCATGAGGATGTATTTTTGAAAATGTTTATGTTTTCATTGGAAGGAAATGCCAGACAGTACTACCAATCTCTTCCTATCTCTAGTATTTCGTCAATAAAAGATTTCCATGCTGTCTTTTATGTTTATTGAAAGAGGATTTATTCTGTTGATCTCCTTTCAGAGGATTGTTGTGAGCAATTTAAGTTTAAGAAATCTCTTAGTTATAATGATCAAAATAGTCTTACTAGTGAAATTCATGAAGAAATATTTCAAGAAAAAGAAGTTCATGAGACATTTGACAGTTTTCAGGGTTCAAGACATCATTATCATGTAGAGTTTACTATTGAAAAACCTTGTGAAGCTCAACCCTCTATTGAAGAAAACATTGAAAATCATACTGTTGATGAAGGTTTGCAGAACAATCTTAAAGCTGGTGTTGATGACAGTCGAGTTAAAGATGCTCTTGATTCTATTTCAAAGGATGATTCATTGTCATATGTAGCTTCTGCTAAATATATTTTACAACAGGAGGATTTTCAGCAGTCAGATGTTACATTTGATGACCATAATACTTTAGATGCATTTGGCATCAATTCGGATGTTTCTTATAATGGTGATTATAATACAGAAGCTATTCCAAGTTTGTTTGAAGATCATATTGCTGCTGATAATTTTCAGAAACCTTCATCTTTGTCATTATAATTTTATCAGTCTGCTCCAATTTTGGATGAATATGATGATGATATCGAAAATCAAGATCTGGATATGTGTGATGTGGAAGAATTCAATCAGCAGGTTCATGAAGACATTCAATCCATTATCCATGAACAAACAAAGCCAATGTCTGACAGTTACCCATCTCATGTCAGCATGAAAGAAGAAGACCATCTTGTTAATTCTCAGGATGACATTATTATTGATACTGTTGAAGGAACTTGTGAGCAAATTCAGGATAAATTTTGTGCCTTTGATTTCCAATGCATGGAAAATATTCATTCTCTATTTCCAACAGAACAAAGGAAATATCATTCTATAAATGGAGTAGGGGAACAATGTCACTTTTTATATCAGCTGGAAACACAACACAATTGGGAGGAACTAGTGGTCATTTACATGGACTCATGGTTATCAAAAAGTTTCAGGCTTCTAGAATTAGGAATCAAAGTAGAACATGCTTTGCAAATTAAATTTCTATTTCACATGATAAATTCTTCTTTGATTTCTATATACCTGCAAGAAGTTGTTATAGTGGGTTGGATGCTATCATGGCTTCACTGGAAGTATGATTACACATGATTAGTTTGTTTCTACTGATTAGAAGTAGGAGTAGGCGGAAGAACAAGCTCGCCATATGAGCATGTAGATTATTTTTAGTGTGTTGGACTACAACAATATTTTTTCATTTCAGAAGTGCGTATCCAGAGTTTGAAAAAGTTGCAGAGAATTGGTAAATGACTCCATATCCCAATGGATTAGTAGTAGTTATGAGTTTTGGTTGACAAAAAATAAAGGCCCTTGGTCTACATTTCTTGGAAAATCACAGGGAAATGCAATCCCTAGATGGAGCCAGTGTTTGTCCTAGGTCTGTCAGCTAGTTTTCCTAGGCTTGTTGTTTACCTTAGACTTTTTATCCTATGATTGATTTTCTCATTTTCCTAAAGTTTGGACTGTTTTAATTTCATTGTTGAATATCTTCTGAATTTACAAATATTTATTTTCAAAACATAAGCTGGCAGAGCATGTCATTATTCAAATGCATGCACGCTGTCATCTTTTCAAAGTAAGGTTTTTGTACAGGGTACAATCATGAAGAGATCAAATGTTGAAATTGGTTCCTGTTAGAAAGCTGATAGTTGGCTCTGAGTCATACTGAGCAATGTTCCAGCCAAACCCTAATTCTATCTACCAAACAGAGCATCTTTCATACTTCAAATTTATTGGGAGGGTGTTTGCAAAAGCTTTGTTTGATGAACATCTCCCGGAGTTTTACTTTAATCGTTCATTTTACAAACATATTCTTGGAGTTAAGTAAACACTCCCACGAAGACAAGAGGCCTCAACAATGGAAACGATGTAGATATGACCTATTGGGAAAGCACAACTAGAATGATAGCCAATGTTTCTAAGTATTAAAAAATTGTTGTTGAGAAATCCAAAGTTCTTGTTAAAACAACAGAGGAAATTGAAAAGATTTAAACCCACAACAACGAGAGGATCAATTATCAAATTCTTTCTAATCCTGAGTTTCTTGCAGAGGGAACCGCTATAAATGACCTGTTGAAGCCTGATCGTGTTCTCATCGGAGGTCGAGAGACTCTTGAAGAAAAAGAAGAAGCAGTTGAGGCCCTTAAAGCCGTTTATGCCAATTGGGTTCCAAGTGAACATTATTACAACCAATTTATGGTTTGTAGAGCTCTCCAAGTTGGCAGCAAATGCCTTTCTATCCCAAAGGGATTCATCTGTGAATGCCATGTCTGCTCTCTGAGAAGCCTTAGGGGTCGATATCTCCAAGGTCGCAAAGGCTGCGGACTTTATTCATGAGCATGTGAAAGGTGAGAAGACAACTTATGTTCATTGTAAAGCTGGACGAGGGCATAGTACAACTATTGTTCTATGTTATCTGGTGGAACACAAAGGAATGAGCCTTGTTGATGCATATGCATATGTAAGGTACAAAAGACCTAGGGCTCTGCTACCAGCTTCCCAGTGGCAGGAAGTGCAGGAGTACACTAAGTAGAAACACAGGGATAATAACAAGATTGTTGCTTCTACTGGGTCATCTCGAACATTTAATTGTCCTGTGCCTTTGACCATATATCAACAACTAGCTACACCTAATGGAAGAGAGAGATATTTTAGTTATGACGATTCAATTTTGTTTGTGACAAATGTTTATTTGGATGGATACAAGAGTAGTTAGGACATCTATCTCGTGGAAATAGATTATAGAGAAACTTGGGATGGTATAATGGTGTTGCAAGAGGTGTTGTGCAGTGATGAGCACTGTCGCTGTACTTTCAAGGAAATCTGGTATTCAGAAATAAGATTTAAAGCTGAAAGAGAAGTACCACAAATAATTAGTGCACAAAATTCTTGGTGTCTTCAAATACCTTGGATGGTTTATGGTTATTTCTTAGATCGCAGAGCAAGCAATACAGTGCATGTATACGTTCCTATATGCCACAATAGAGTAATTAAATAATATGTAGGCTCTACATGTGGTAGGTAGCTATGGCTCATGGAAAACGATTCTGAGCAAGATGGAGAGATCCTAGAAGGTAAAGTAACACAACTGAAATACTCTTTGTTTTGTGGGGAGAAAATGAAGTAGAATGTACAACTAGAGAAACATAAAGAGGAGCTTGAGCAAAAGTTGAAACATATGCAAAAGAAGCTGAACAGGTTACAGAGAAAATCACATGCACTAGATGGATTAGCCACTCTACCTGAAGCAGCCAAGAGACTTTGATAAGGTTTCTAGTTTAATGTAGTTTTGACACTTATCAAATTTGGTTAGACTATATCTTTTCAGTTATGCACTTTTCTATATTTAGAAGTCGAAGCCTTAGAAGGTGGATCTACAAACAAACTTTGATTTCACCTTTTTCTATATATATTGTAATATTTTGATAAGTAGGGGAGACACACATGTCGGATATGCTTGTAGCTTGTACAGTCTTTCAAATTCTTTACTTGTGTAAGGATTTCTTTGCTTCATGAATGACAAATTATCTGTATGGAGCTAGGCTTTAAACTTTATATTGTGTGTATATTATTTGGTTCTATTTGAACCCTTGTTTACATTCTCATTTATGTAGATGTCTTCTATGTAGATTCTCTTGTTTGCAAGTGAATATCTATGCTTATTGATGTTTGAAATGTTATTTTGGGCACCAATACTTTTACATATGATGCACTGATGAACTGTCTGTCTTATCCTTGTATTCATATGCTTTTAAAACCTATCTGCTAATACTATAACGTCGTTCTGTCATTCCTTTTACAAAATTTTATCCTTA
This sequence comes from Pseudotsuga menziesii, assembly GCA_001517045.1. NCBI lineage: Eukaryota > Viridiplantae > Streptophyta > Pinopsida > Pinales > Pinaceae > Pseudotsuga > Pseudotsuga menziesii. The sequence continues at coordinate 294,419 of LPNX010622115.1, forward strand.
TACATGTATCATTTGAAGTTTGCATATTTTTTTGTTCTCTGTACCTATCTTTCCATTATCTGATTTTTACATTGTTATCCAAAAACCACAAAAACAATCTTTAATTTTTCGAGGTTCCTAAACATTTCTATCCCATAGTCTAGTTAGTGGAATTTAGGATAAATATATTGGGTAGATAAATATATCACCGAAATGGATGCCCAAGGATGCACAAGTCTTCCTCACATATGTAAACAATTGTTTGACATGCTTTCCTTGAAAGAAAGACTTCGTGATTTGTCTATATGGAGAAAATACTTAGCTTTGAAGAAGGTGACCGATTACATCTCACATATATCAGCAAGCCAAAGTGTTTATTCATCCATGGATTGGGTGGATGGGTACATATCCAAGATGGAGATTCATGGAGGTAAAAATTATTTTTAATTTTTTGATTAATATTTTTGTTTTACTGATGTTATCTTACCATGTGACCTACAACATTAGTTCACATAGAAGTCATATGATCCTTCCAATATGCATAGAAACACATGGTACTTTTTATTTGGTTGGATAGATTCATTTCCATGGGAAGTTTTTTCCAAACTCTTACCTTGCTTGAGGTGGATTTTGGGCTACCTTCATGGAAAGGAGATTTCTCTCTAAAGGAGAAGGCATATTTATTTCCATTTGGATCAGAATCTATGAGTTTTAATTCACTCATGAATGTAATGAAAATATGTATTGCAAAGAAGAAGAATCATGGTATAGATGCATTGTCGATTTGGTAATGGGATCCTGACATAATTTGGAATGCCAAATTGTTCTAGGAATTCTATGGAGTGACATATTTCTACTAATGGAATTTGAGATGAGTAGCATGCAACATACTCAGTGGGATCCAGGAGGGTAATCTAGCCTAAATTCCCACAACTTTATCCATATGGAGCAGTGGCTTTGTTTCCTACATAGGAAACCATATGATGGATGGATACCACATCTTCTATATTGTTGGATTGGGATTATTCCAAAGGATCCTTATGTGGACACCATACAATGTCGAGGTGTAAGTAAGAGACACTTAACACTCCTTAGATTCATTTGGGATCCTGGAATCATCCTTGGTCTCAAGTACTTTAGTTGGATATTTCACATAGCATTATGGGGGACATAAACACCTCTAAAGAGCAATAAGATGCATAAGGTTAAGTACCTTCCCAAAATTGGTCTCCACCTTTATCATCATCATTAAGTTCATTTGGAAGAAGAAATTTTACAATGGACAACTCTTTGTATCCATGGTTCCTACTTGGGACTCACATGCATGAGCATTGATTTGGTTGATGCACCTATGAGTTCACCTCCCTACATGAGAAAATCAGATATCAAGAAACTGGGTAGGCTCATGTTTATTATTTTTTAGTACATTTTGGTTTATGGTAGGGTGTTTTAAAAACAATTTCTTACTTTGGATGTTGTATCATAAACTCGAGTAGAGCAGTCATTTCATAACAAATTGTTTGAGCATGGGTTTGGAAGAATTGATATAACATATCTTAATTCTATGTTGGAGAATGGTAAATGGTGTTCCCAAGGAAGGAAAGAAGTTCCCTATGGGGATGAGGACTTTGATAGAGTTTTCAAAAAGAATAAAGAAAGTGATGCGAAACTTGTTCAATGTTTTCCACACCTGGGTTTGCTCCATCATTTTTTTTTAGAGAGAAGGCTTCCAAAGAAGGCATGGAAGAGGTTGTTGCAAAATGTTCACCTTGGTTGTTTCAAGATTCATAGATGGGTGAGGGAGAGGCTTCTATGGATATGCCTCAATGATGAAGGATTGCATTATGAAAATAATTGCATCCCATGCAAACAATATGGAGTGGATCATAGTTACCTTCTACACTCTCTACTACGTCAAGAGCTGGTAAATCACAATTGTCCTAGTCTCGCTTTGATGTTTTTTACTAATATTTTGATGCATGATAGTTGTGTTTCAGGAAAGATCATTGAAACATCCCTTATGAACAACTCATATCCTCATGTTTATAGGAATGGAAGTTTATCAATGCATTATTATTTCCATCCTAAGTGTTTCAAGAAGGGATTGTCCATTCTACATGTTTTTTTCAAGCTCAATCCAAACCTTGCAACACAAATAGCTACGGATTATTTCGAGAGCAAGGTCATTCATGAATTGATGATGAAGGATGAAAAATGAAATATTTCCAAAGGAGTCATCTATAAAGGAGATGAAGTTCAAATGGTGTATGTAGTAGCTTGCAAAGTTTGTGGAAAAGGTGTCTCAATGTTTCATCATTCATATCTTCCCTTGCTTGAGGACAAGCAATTTTTTGAGGGGAGGACTGTCATGTCCCCATTTTGATGACATATGGATAATCCTTTTATCCATTCAGTCCCTAATATTTTAGAAGAAAAATCATACGCTTGGGGTTATATATTGAAACAAAGCAATTAATTAATAGTGGCAATTATTATTTCCCAATGTTTGACAATGCACTTTAGATAAGTTTATTTTTCATAAATAAATTTATGTCTTAATAAAATAAAGTGGATAATGGGCCATGAGGGTGCATTAGGAGATAAGGTTTGAACAAAATAAATTTGAAAAAAGAAGGAAGAAGGAAAAAGGAAAAAGCACCTAAAACTGGAAAGCAGAAAAAGAAGGAAACGAGATAAAGTAGTGAAAGATGGCATGAAGCAAGAAGGAAGAAACACAATACAAAGCAAGAAAGTAGGATAAAGCAGGATAATAGTAGAGGGTCAGATAAAGAAGGCCAAAAGAAGAAAGCATGATAAAGCAGGAAGAAAATCAGGATAAAGCAATAAAGCAATACAAAGCAGTAAAGGCAGAAAGCAAAAAAGAAAATCTTGGAAATCAAGCAAAGCAAGCAAGTCCTAATATTCCTCATGAGGGAGCACTAGGACTTGAATTTATCAACAAGTCACTCATTCTATAAAAGAATAGTAGTGCACCACTTTCCCATCTTTTGACAATTTGTGTTTTGCATTGAGAGCATTTGTGATACTCTGACTTGGGAGATGTTCCCCTACTATTGAGAGGATGATGAAATTTAGACATTGTCACTGATTTTTATTGCAGGTTTTTAAGAGTATCCAAGCAAGCTCGAAATCCATAAAGAATAATTACATGTCTCCGGTTCGAGTTCTCCACTATCTTCTATCTTTCTCTTTTATTCTCTATCATTATGTGAAGAAGTCAAGCCATGATTGTAATTATGAAGCCTTATGGAATAACATATGAAGTTTATTAATTTTTCTGAACCATTTGGATCAGTTCTGAAATTATTTCAATAAATAAGTTTGCATTTCTTATGTTATTCCAAGACCCTCTCTAGATTTGCATAGAAATTGTCTAGTTTTTAGTAATTATTTTGTAAATGAACTTATACTCCATGAATTCGAATGATTTATGTTCCTGAAATTATTTAACATCCTAATGAACATTGGACATGTATCACTTTGTAAATTACAAATCCTTTGAGGTCATTTGGGAATCCCTGAATCAAGACTAGTTGAGTTGTCTTATAACTGTCTTAGCTAAAATATTAATCTCAAACTGTTTCAAAATTTATCTAAAACTATGATTTCAACCTATGCTAATATCATGGATCTATTTTTCATATGCTAGGGTTCCCAGGAGCCTAGAAGTAGACTTCATCCTTGCTGATGCTCGAAACCTAAATGATCCCAGTGCTTTGTGCAAAGGAAACTTGAGAATTGTGCATCTTATGTGCTAACTATGAATGAATTCTGATTTGACATGTCTCTGATGTATTTTTTAGACATTTAATTATCTTATTTATGATCCATTACCCGAGTCTCTGTGATTTTGAGAAGAACCCAGCATTTTTTCCAAGAAGTCTAGTCAATCCCAATGCATTTCCAACACCTAGTCTTGAGTTTTCTGATTGAATGTTTGTATTAGAGTTGATATCTCCTGAATTCTAATTTGGTGATATTATAGGATTTCTACACATTCATTTTAACCCTAGTGGCCAATTCAAGGAGCTTCATAATCTCTGCAAAATTTTCATCATTCCCAATAGAGCCATCACAAAACTTTAGAATGCCATATACAAAGAGGAGATGAGTTAGATAGAGAGTGTCTATAATAGCTATTACAGAAAAAAGTCCCCTATTTTTGGAAACAATAAGAGACTTTCTTAGGACTTCAGCATCCTTGACGAAGGCCTCTTTTAGTAGTAAAGAAAGGTGATGTTTATCCATTGATGAGAGCTGCAAAAGGAACAATAGTGATACATCTCAAGACCCATTTAATGAATGGGTAATCAAAACCCAAGTGATTCATGAGGAGTCTCAAGTAAATTCAGCTGACTCTATCAAACTCCTTTGAGAGGACGATCTTCAAAACTGTCCCTCTTAACATCTTTAATTTGATGATGTGAAGACCCTCCTGAGAAACTCGAATGGCTTCATGAATATGCCATCCTTCCAAAAAAACCAAATTGTTCACTTGAGGTGGATTTTGAGAGAACTTTTTTTAATATTTGAGCAATGATTTTGGACACCACTTTATAGGTAATGTAGCAAAGAGAAATTGGTCAAAATTTCCCCAAATGTGACAGGGTGGCTTGCCTTTGGTATGAGGGAAATGAATTTGGAGTTTAGGGGAGGATGCATGATTCCCCTAGATATGGATTCTTCAATTATCCCAAGGAGATACATCCCAATTGTGTCATAAAGATCTAGGAAGAATTCACTAGTCCATCCATCCAAACTTGGTATTTTATCTTTTTGGAAGCTGTGCAATGTCTTCTTGAGTTCTTCTTTAGAAACATCTTCCATTAGGTCTCCATTATCCTCTAGAGAAACAAATCTCAGAAATAATTTGGACATCCTTATTACTTAAGAAATTGTGGCATGTTTATCTACTTTGAAAAGGTTCTAGAAGCCCGTGATTCCAATATTTTCTAGACCCTGAAAAGACAAAACAACATTGTTGTTTTGGTCTTTTAGCGCCCAAATCGTGTTTTGCATTTTCTTGGATTTTGCATATGCTTGGAAGAATTTGTGTTTTCATCTCCACTTTCTAACCTAATAGCCCTGCTTTTTATCCTCCAAATATCCTCTTGATCTTTTAGGGTCTTCATTATTTTGGAATCCAAAGATCTCAATTTTCCTTTCCTTTCATTAGAAATATATCTTCCTCCTCTTCCTCATGCAGAGATGAAATCTCCAATTTTTTTTCATCTGAGCTCCTATTCATCCAAGTTTAGGAACTCATCATCCAAGTTGCACAAAATTTGAAGGGGATGGATGGCTTCTTGTTTCCACCTTGAATCTACAAAATAATTTAAATATGGTCTGATTCCCCTCTTGAATCCACCCATTGTCTGTACATTAAGTTTTATTTCATTAGGTTTTCCACCACCAAGAATCGGTCCAATTGCTTTGCAATTATGTTTTCTCCAGTTCTCTTGTTTGTCCAGGTGGACTTTAGCTTCACTAGGTCCACATTTAGAAGCATTCCATCCCTTAAATTTTGTTCAAAGAAGTTGGATAAAGGGTCTACCCTATCCCTTGGCCCCTTGATCTCATGAGAGACCAAAGTGAAATTTAGGTCACCACCTTTGATTAAATTCCTAGATTTAAAGAAATATTTTTGGCAGATCGGATTCCAATAGTTAACTCTATCTTCATAGGGCCCATAGATATTAAGGATAGTAAAGGATTTGTCTATATCTTCTTGGAAAATTTATAACCTGACCCCAAATACAAATCTCCAAGAGTTATGGACCTTAACATTTTTTGGATTCCATCCTACCACTAAACCTACCGAGTGGCCTCTTACATTTTGTGCAATAAATTCCAAGTTTTTAGAAATAGACTTAAACATTTAATCACATCCTCACAATTTCCCAATGTTTCTTACATAACTATAAACTCATGTTGGTGAATCTGTACCATCCTTCCAAGAGAAATTGTTTTAGGGGGGCTTGCTAAACCCCTGCAATTTAGGGAGAGACACTTCATTGAGAAAACCCTTCCAGGAAATTCACTGCTCTTAGTGCCCCTAAAATGGATTTTTGTTCTGTCTAGTTGTTCTTGCAATTCTCTATGCTGTGTGGAGGATAAGAGTGAGGGTCTTCCTTAATCTCTTCCTTTTTTGGTGCCTAGGGGGTTTGTCCTCAACCCTTAGAGGTTTTGTGGAAGGCTTGAAAGATATGGGACCTCTCAATTTTTGATATGGAAGAGAATAGGAGATTCCCTAGGGTTTAACGTTGAGGAGGACGAAGTCCTAGAGTGAGAGGAGGTTTCTCTGTAGGAATAATTGTTTAAGGTGTCCAATCCTTTTGACGGGTAATCAACAAGGGGGGAGGGGTGAGTGGTTTCTGCCATGAGGGGGAGGGAACAATCAATTAATTCTTTCCCAACTAATCAAAAAGAAAAGAAAGAGAATCAATACAAGAGTCTTGGTTCAAAAGCTTACCTAGCGGTTCTACAAAATATCTTGTTTCTTGAGTTGTATCTGTGACTAGTTCTACTGGCACAATTCCTTGAGTATGAGTCATCGATGTTAGATTCTCTGCTAAGGATGCAACACTCATCCTAGGGGGGTCTTCTTCATCCCTATTGTTTCTCATGCATATCCTAGTTGTACTAGATTCTATGTTATCGGGTAGGGTCTAGGAACCACCAATGGGATATTTTCCTTTAGATTTTCTAACCACCGTCGTCTCAACAATGTATGTAGATGTGCCATTGAGACATTTACACCACAAATCAAATTTAGAACCTCATCCTTATTGTTGGCACATTTTTTTTCCATCCTTTTCTAACTTGAAACCCTATTTGCGTCGAGGCTCCTTTTAGACCTTGAACCTATATGCCTTTCCTCACCTCCTGAACTTCTAACAAATGAATCCACTGGATCTCCACAGTGGTCGATGGGTCTCAAGAAAGATGTAATGAACCCATCTGAGTCCTGTAGAATAGCATCTTCTTCCAAAGAGGTATGTTGTAGCCTAAAGTTGTGCTCTAGTGGATTTGTGAAAGCCCATCCCGTGTCCAACAAATCTAAACTATATTCTAAGACCAAACCCTTACAGTTTGCGAGACTTTGATTCAAATATTGAAGTGAATATGTGAAAAATGGTGGGGGATCATTTACTGTTGGAAACCCTAGACCATATTCAAGGGATGCAAAAAAAGTGTGTATGAGAAACCTCCAAGGTTGAGGATAAATCCCCCATTTCCAATGAGACCGCGACGATTTCGAGTTGCAGTTCTAGACCTCTCCTCAAGATCGCTTGTCTAATCGTTGAGGTCCCAACTGTCATTCCTGAAATATCGCTAGTTGTCGAAACCGCATGTTCGCCAACCATTGTTATCGTGATGTCCACACTAAAGATGGATTGTCCCTCAGATTGGTCTGGGGGAAAATCTACATCATCTTCTACCAGATAATCCATGTGGAGAGGGTGATTAGAAATGACAAGACATTTGACAAGGGTCTTCCAAGTTAGAGAGAGAGACTGACTGCAGGACCCTATCGAGTTTTTCCTATCATAGAACCCTTGCTAGACTTCACTGCAAAGCTCCCCGTTCATCCTAGTTTCATGTGCATAGCACTTGTTATCAATCGTCATCATCTAACAATGACGAATTATAGATATGGTCTTCCAATAAAATTGATGGCATTGCATACATGAACACAAATTTGCTCTCATGATGGAATTATGGCTCTAAAAAATATTATACATAAGCAATGGTGTTCTCTCCCATTTTCTTCTGCCTTATTTGTTCCCTTCTCTTTTCCACTTCACAATCAATTGTTATGTTTACATGTTGATTGAGCACACTCATTATAGGAAGAGTGACTAAAGGGATAAATAATAAAGCAAATATTCTAAACTAAACTCAATGTTTACACCATTTGCAACAGGAGGGATTTCCCTAGATATAAACATAATGATTGATGCATTTAGTGGAAGGGAGAATAGAAGTATGAGAGAAGGAAATTTAAAGGAAGAAAAGGGAAGAAAGAGTATTTGATTTTGAAAAAATGATCAGTTTTTAGCTATAGATATGGTAGATAAATTCCTTGATATGCCCATTTGAAGAAAGTGACCACTCTTCATCTCATTGTGATTCTATGTCTCATGAGAGCATCTTTGCATAGACAATGGTTTCAGGTTTCTTCCCATTATGGAAACTGTTAGGATATTTAGACACTTAGGAGTTAGTTAAGATCAACTTGTGTAATATATCCGTTAGGTAAAAGTGTGTTTCTTTAGTATGCATTAGTATGCATTTGTAAATATTCTAATTCGACGGTCACGATATGTTCTAGACATAGAGTGATTCGACGGTTCAACTTCTCTTAGATCATACCTACCATTGATCCGTGGATTAACACCCGATTAGTCTATGATCTCTATTTAAAGAGCATAGAGGGTCCTTGGCTAGTTGATCGATTATGAGAAGCTCATGTAACTTTCTTTCTTTTGCATAATAAATTGCTCCAAGTAGCTATTTGGCTGGGGCCATGGACTGTTTCCCTCTCGAGGGTTTTAACCACGTGACAAACATTGGTGTATTGATCTGTGATATATTTGTGTGAAGCGGTTGTTCTTGGTGTTCGATCCTTTGGGAGTACCCTGTGTACCCTAACATGGTATCAGAGCTGAGGTCTTAGGTTCAATTCCCCCGAGCTACGCCGGAGGCGGGGTGTTGGAGTATCAGGTACCTCCACATGGTATAACCACCGCACCTCTGGGAATATAAAACAAGTGGTTTAACCACCACTCCTGGTGATAGGGCCTTGTGCTGGGTTTCAAATGTTCACCAAAATCTGCAGGTTTTGGTGTAACGGCAAACCTTTTATGAAGAGCAGCTTTCGGTTTTGATCAAGATCTGGAACCAGTGTTGCCAAAACTTTGAAAGGGTTTCTAGTTTTTTTTTTTTTGTGCATTTGTGGCCTGTGGAAGCTATTCCATTGCATCTGAAGCGCCATTTCCATTGGGAAATAGTTTTCGTTTCACCAAAAACCGTTTCCGTTTGCTCTAGAAACACCCATTTCGGCAAATTTGAAGGTATAATGTTACAGTGACGGATTTGTTTTTCTTAAATCTCTCATATTTTATCAGTTTATTATTAGATATTTTTTGTTTTAGTCTCGGACTGTTGTTTTCCCTGACTACGTATGCTCTTTGCCGTGCACCTTGCGCGATCGCGGCGAATCAAAAACAGTAAGGGAACGTTTTTTTCTTGTCTTCTCGGCTACATATGCTCTTTGCCGTGCACCTTGTGCGATCACGGCAAATAAAAAACAACGAGAAAACTTGAAAACGCAGACTTTCCGGGTAAGCTAACCAAGATCTAACTCCATTGTGTGGAAAAAAGTTTTTTTTTGTTTTTGTTTTTCGTTTTTTTTGTGATTTACAAAAAAAGAAAGCAAGCACGGAAAACGAGAGATAAGAGTTAAAAAAAAAAAAAGACCCCCTTCCTCTTTCCATAGTTTTATGTACCTTTTAAACTTAGCTCACTTGGTCCAAAGTTGCTTTACACCTTGATAAGTCTTGAGTTCAAGTCTTACCAAGCTACTTTTTAGTGCATGCAATTTCTATTTTCAAGTTACTTTATTGTAAAAGTGCATCTCACATAAATAAAATAAAATAAAAGTGAGTCACTTAAGTCTTTTAATTTATTGCCGCACTATTTAAAAGTCACATTATTGTAAAAGTGAACATCACTTATTCTACAAAAGTGATTCACTTCAAAGCAACTTTATTGTAAAAGTGATTGTCAAAGGTTGATGTTGGGAAGAGGGGGCTTCTTTTCTTTAGTTGGTCAAGTTAATATCTGCCACGTCACTATTGGGGACATCTTCAACATTTTCTTTGATCAAGCATAACTTCATCATCCAGAATCCGTTTTAAGTGCCGTTTTTTTTAAACTGCATATTTTTTCGAGCTCTTTGCATTCAGATGGTTAGTTTCTATTCTTTCAGCCATTATTTTATAGTATGGCCACCCCTTGTGATATTATACTTACAAGTTCTAACTATTTTTCATAGAAATCTCGTATGGAGGATGTTCTACGAAGTAGGGGACTTTTCAGGATAACCTCAGGGAAAGAAACAGAACCCACTGATGATGATAAGAAAATTAAATGGGCAAATAGATGTGATGAAGCTCGTGGATTGATTGGGATGTCAATCTCTACTGATTTGCGATTCCACATATCTGGCATTGATGAACCTGATAAAGCTTGGAAAAAGTTGGAATCTATGTTTGGTAAACACAATGAAATTCGGGGTCATCAACTGAGAATGAGTTTCTTTCCTTGAATCCAAATGATTTTTCATGCTTTCAAGACTATTATCTAAGTATGAAACTCTTAGATTCTTATGTCCAGAATGCAAGATTAAGAAAGAAGACAAACAATGCATTTATCATATTCTTTCCAAACTTGGACCTGCATATTCTGTTCTTGTATCTACATTCTACTCCATGAAAGAATCATTGAATGCAGCTAGCTATCAAGAGCCTAGCCTTGAATCCTTTTGTGATTCCTTAATTAGAGAGCAATATAAGCTCATTCATCTTGGAATAATTAACAATGCAGATACATATGGGAAAGCCTTATTGTCCCAACAGAAAGAAAAGTCCAAGCCTCCCAAGAAACAGAATTTTCGCAATAATAAGCAAAACAACAAGGGTCCCAAACCCTCTCAATCAGCTCCTCCTTTAAAAAATGACAAAGGATCCAAGAAAAAAGGAAAGAAGACTGAACGTCATTGCAATTTTTGTGGGAAAGATAATCATGATGAATCTAAATGTTTTAAGAAGATGGCAGCCTTGGAAGCAGCAATGAAGAAGCACCATATCAGCCTACATTCGTCTTCAGAATCTACCTCTCATGGACATGCACTTTGTGCTTCTGATTACTCTTATATTGCATCTTCTTCTTCTACTTCAATTGACTGGCTCATTGATTCTTGAGCATATTATCATATGGCTAAGGATAAAGCCATCTTTTCTACTATGCATGAATGTAACACCAAACAAATATTTGTTGGTGATGTTAGATCTCTAAGTGTTGTAGGATCTGGAATAGTTTAGTAGAAAATGGTCATTTCAGTGATGTACTATGTGTTCCAAAAATTTCCTACAATTTGTTATCAGTCTATCAAATTACTCATTCAGGTGAAGGTAAAACTGTGACGTTTACACCTCACCAAGTTGTAATCAAGGATTTTAAAAATCCTCAAAATATTCTTGCTACTGGAACTGTTGATGATATTACCAGGTTGTACAAATTTAACAACTTTAGGTCATCACCTTTTTCATTTTTTGTTGCTCATAGTGATAACTTGAGCAAACTTTGACATGAGCAATTTGGTCACTTAAATTATCGCTCATTGCAACAACTATGTAAAGACAATATGGTGACTAGTCTTCCGCTGGTATCTTGCAAGGATGGTGTTTGTTCCAGTTGTGTACTCAGAAAACACCATCAGGACGGTTTTGACAAACGTGCCTCTTGGCACGCCTCGGTTCCTTTGGAGCTTGTGCATAGTGACTTGTGTGGCCCTCTTCCATCTGCTTCCTTTTCTGGTTTCAAATATTTATTAACTTTCATTGATGACTACTCCATCTGCTTCCTTTTCTGGTTTACTTCCTAAAACTTAAGAGCGAAATATTTAACATGTTCTTAGCCTACAAGGCTCTTGTTGAAAAACAATCTGGTCATCAAATTATTAAGTTAAGATATGACAATGGAGGAGAATATGTTAACAACAAGTTCA
>LPNX010622115.1:307730-320013 GCA_001517045.1 Pseudotsuga menziesii
TCCAATGGATAGAATATTCGTTGGTGAATTTATTGGTATCAACTCCGCTCAGTTATGTGCTAGGAATGGCAGGGTTTACATCTCTGCAAGGCACAGGAAATTTTCCATTTGTTTGAATGAGGGCTAAATCTGTTTTTTTAAGCCCTCGACCGAGGTATAAACCTTGACCGAGGTATTTAAATACCTCGGTCGAGGTATTTATAAGACCTCGACCGAGGGTTTGTAAATCCCTCGACCGAGGGTTTAAAAACCCTCGGTTGAGGTATTATAAATACCTCGACCGAGGTATTAGCTCGGTCGAGGTCCTTTAAAGCAAGAGTGAATTCGAACATTAATCACACTCCAACTACCAAATTAAATATATTTCCCACCAAATTTTTTATAAAAATCTATATAAACATATAGTTCATACTATAGCCTTAAAATTTCATTGAAAAAACTTTGTTTTGTCATAATCAGTTTGGATTGTAGATTGTGTTATAGGTATCAGTTAATCAGTTTGGATTGTAGATTGTGTTATAGGTATCAGTTTGGATTGTAGATTGTGTTATAGGTATCAGTTTGGATTGTTGATCAATCACAATGGGAAGCAGCCAACGTCGAACAAGAAAAAATGAGAGAAATCAAAACGAAATTGAAGATAAAAGAAAGAAAGATAAAGAAAGGAAGAGGAGAAGAAGAACAATCTTGAGAGAAGAAGAAATTCCAAATGAAGCTATGATGGAGGAAGCAAATCCGATTGATATAGGTATAATTTCAAAGTTATGCAATTTGATTTTGATTTTGATTTTCATAGTTTACAATTTGATAGTTGATAAATTTCACAGTTTACAATTTCATAGTTTACAATTTCATCAATTTACAATTTACAATTTACCATGGTCGACATTATTATTTGAAATCGGTTGGTTAGGTTCACATATCATAGACTATGGTTAAGTGTTTTTGTCTATGATAATTTTATATTGCAACCTCCATCAAATTGAGAGTCTTGCATGTATGCCAATTTTTTAAAGTTTTGCTTATGTTGAAGTACAATGTTCAAGGAAGATTATTTGCAATTATTCCATTATTCATGAATTTACAATTTCATAGTTTACAATTTCGTAAATTTACAATTTACAATTTATAATTTTTTTTTTAAAATGTACCTCGATCGAGGTCCATACCTCGGTCGAGGTATTTACTAACCCTCGGTCGAGGTTTCAATATCTCGACCGAGGGTTAATAAATACCTCGACCGAGGGCTGAAGAAAACCTCGGTCGAGGGCTTTATTAACCCTCGGTCGAGGTATTAAAACCTCGGTCGAGGGCTTAATAAAACCTCGGTCGAGGTATGTTTTTTTGGTTTTGCCCAAATCCGCTTGCCAAAAAGTGTTACCCAGGTCCATGGATTCACCCTATTGTAAACCAACCCCTTCTCCCTTCCAGTCTGGAGTCAAACTTTCTGCCACCTGTACTTCCCCTGAAGTAGATGCCACCTTGTATCGTCAGCTTGTTGGTAGTATTTTATACTTGACTCATTCCCATCCTGACCTTTCCTTTGTCATTGGTCGTGTTGCCCTTTATATGCAAACTCCTCATGAAAGTCACTGGAAAGCAGCAAAAAGAATACTTTGATATATTCGAGGTACAATTTAGTTTGGTATTCATTACGATACAGGGGGGAAACCTTTGTTGGTTGGTTTCACTGATTCAGATTGGACCGGCGATCCTAATGATCGAAAGTCTACTGCAGGTTATGTTTTCAGTCTGGGATCTGGACCTGTCACTTGGGCTTGTAAGAAACAACAAGCTCTTTCTCTTTCTTCAGCAGAAGCAGAATATCGAGCTGTAGTTAATGCCAGTCAGGAAGCTTTATGGCTTCGATAGATCCTTTCAGAGTTTGGATTTGAGCAGCAGCAGCCTACTCCACTTTGGTGCGACAATCAAAGTGCCATCAAGCTTGCCAAAGATCCAGTTCTACATCAGCGCAGCAAACACATTGAGCTACACATGCACTTCATCAGAAATCTTGTTCATGATCGTGTTATTGAAGTGTTCTATTGTCCTACAAATGATCAAGTTGCAGACATCTTCATCAAGTCTCTTACAGAAGCGAAGTTTTCTAAACTTCAGTCTATGTTAGGAGTTCAGGAATGTGTCCTTAAGGGGGGATAGGCTCTAATGCCTCCTTCCTTCTCCTAATAGTGTCACATTTGTAAATCCTTCAATCCTATCCCAAGTTGTTCTTAAGGGGGGATGTTAGGATATTTAGACACTTAGGAGTTAGTTAAGATCAACTTGTGTAATATATCCGTTAGGTAAAAGTGTGTTTCTTTAGTATGCATTAGTATGCATTTGTAAATATTCTAATCCGACGGTCACGATATGTTCTAGACATAGAGTGATCTGATGGTTCAACTTCTCTTAAATCATACCTACCATTGATCCGTGGCTTAACACCCGATTGGTCTATGATCTCTATTTAAAGAGCATAGAGGGTCCTTGGCTAGTTGATCGATTATGAGAAGCTCATGTAACTTTCTTTCTTTTGCATAATAAATTGCTCCAAGTAGCTATTTGGCTGGGGCCATGGACTGTTTCCCTCTCGAGGGTTTTAACCACGTGACAAACATTGGTGTATTGATCTGTGATCTGTTTGTGTGAAGCGATTGTTCTTGGTGTTCGGTCCTTTGGGAGTACCCTGTGTACCCTAACAGAAACTCAAAGGATGTGACAACTAGAAATTTCATCATAGTTATTGTACATTCACATTGGAATAGTGGATAATTTGGACATGGTATCTAAATATAAGTGACGAATTTTCATCTTATGATGGCATAAACTATGTCATCTCTACATGTATGACTATATTATATTTATTGTTGTAAAATTGGCTCTTTTTCTCCCTCTTTATTCCTTCTTTTCTTTCTTCCTCTCCTCTCCTTCACTTTGTAAGTAGGACAATGTATTACCTACATGTAGAAATGACGCACATATGATAAACATAATGGAACATGACACACTTATTTTGAGTCACTCCATTATTTCTTCATACTACGCGAGAAGTCAATCATTAGAATTACATGGATGTAACTTTTGCATATAGATTTTGATTGAGGTGCTATTTGGATCATAAAAGAACTCTCAACAAGACATATAGGATGATAGTCTTGACAAGTATTTTTTCATCTCAAGTAATGTTTTAGGACCAAAATACCAAGGAATGGCCCGAAAATGGATCCTAATTTCCAACACACAAAATTGTTAAATTGGATAATCTGTGAAGGCGGCTCTGAATGGCATTGAAGACAAATAGGATTAACAATCACGATGGATTTTCAACTATTGTAAATACAATATTTTGATGCAAGCAATGAATCTAAAGTTGACAACAGTTTCCCAATACCTATAATTGCATCATGGATCTTCCTAATGTGATGTTGTTTAGTAGAACTAGTGACCCTACATCCATTGAAAATGGATCATAAATATGGTGTTCCCATAAAATTAATTCCATTGCATCCTATGACCATATTTTTTCACTCGTGATGGTGTTATGGACTTGAAGAATTTTTTTTAAGTAGTGATATTCTCCCCCATTTTCGTGATCTTACTTATTTCTCCGTCTCTTTTTCTCTTCCACTTGATAGTATGATCATTGTGTTTACATGTGAACTAATCATGCTCATTACATGAAGGTAATTAAATGGAAAAAAATGAAGTAAATAGGCTGAAGTGAACTAAATGGCACACCCTTTATAATCAATAATATTTTTTTACATATTAATAGATTGATTGTTGTAGTTAGTGGAAGAGAGAACAATATAGTGAAAGAATGAAAAGGAAAAAACGGGAGAGAGAGTACTTGGTTTTGAAAGAAAAAGAAAATCGTTTTTCGAGTTACATGTATGATAGATAAATTCCTTTGAATGTTTGTTTGAAGGAATTGATCACTCTACATATCACGGTGACTCCACATCTCAAGAGGCCATGTTTGCACAAACAATGGCTAAGAAGTAAGGGTCTCTTCCCAATATGGAAGCTAAATAGTTGTTAAGAGTTACACATCTCACAATAGGGCCTCTATATTCACGACGGGCATTGTGGATAGTCTCAACATGGTGTCTTTGTAGGTACAACACCATTATATTTATTGCTCTTTTTAGTTGTAAGATAGACTATTTTTCTCCCTCTTTATCCTTCTCTCATTTCCTACTCTCTCTCCTCTCCTTCACTTCCCAAACATGCCATTGTGTTTCCTATATGTAGAAATATCATCCCCATTATTGATAGAACGATGTTCCCATAAATCAATTCCAGTGCATCCCATGGTAATAAATTTTCACTCTTGATGGTGTTATCTATTTGAAGAATATTTTTTTAAAGTAGTGGTCTCCTCCCTCATTTTTTTATTATCTTATTTCTCTATCTACTTCTTTTTTCCACCTCACAATATGATTAATGTGTTTAAAGGTGAAATGATGATGCCCATTACGGGTAGAGTAATTAAATGGAAAAAGACTGAAATAAATAGGATGAAGTGAACTAATGTTACATGCTTTATAATAAATAAATTTTTTTTATATGTAAAAAGAAATCACTGTTGCATTTAGTGGAAGAGAGAACAAGGCAATGAAAGAAGGAAAAGGGAAGAAATGGGAGAGAGAATATAACCAATTTAAAACAAAAAAACATTTTTTAGTTACATATAAGATATAGAATTGATCACTGTACAACTCATGGCGGCGTCACATCTCTTGAGGCCATATTTGTACGAACAATGGCTTAGAAGTCAAGGTCTCTTCCCAATATGGAAGCTAAATTGATATCACAATTACACATCTTAAAATAGGTCCTATACATTCACATTCACATTATGGATAGTGTCAACATGGTGTATTTGCAAGTACAACACCATTATGTTTCTTTCCATTTTTGTTTTTAAATTGACTTTTTATCCCTCTTTATTCATTCTCTTTATCTCTCTCTTATCCTTCACTTCACAGAAAAGCCATTGTGTTTCCTATATGTAGAAATATCATGACCATTATAGATAGAATGGTGTTCCCATAAAATTTACTACACTACATCCCAAGGATATATTTTAACACTCATGATGGTGTGATGGATTTAAAGAATATTTTTTTAAAGTAGCACTCTTCTCTCCAATTTTCTTGATCTCACTTATTTCTCCTTGTATTTCTATGTTCCACTTCATAGTGTGATTGTTATGTTTATAAGTGAAATGTGCATTCTCATTATAGGGAAAGTTTATAAATGGACAAAGAATGAAGTAAATAGTTTGAAGTGAACTAAATGTTACACCCTCTATAATCAATAGTATACTTTTACATGTAAAAATAATGATTCTTGCATTTAGTAGAATAGAGAACAAGATAGTGAAAAAAAGAAAAGGAAAAAATGGGAGAGAGAGTAACCAATTTTGCAAAAAAACCACTCTTGAGTTACCCATATAATAGATAAATGCCTTCGAATGTTTGTTTGAAGGAGTTTTTCACTATATATCTCATGGTGACTTCACATCTCATGAGGCCATCTTTGCACGAACAATGGATTAGAAGTTAGGGTCTCTTCCTAATATGAAAGCTAAATAGATATCACTGTTACACATCTTGAAATATGGCCTCTACATTCACAATGAAATTATGAATAGTCTCAACATGGTTCCTTTGTAGGTACATATTGGTGCAGGCATGTGGATTGCTTATAATGGCATTCATCCTGTAAATTTCCCCGTGTCTGCATGAACTATAGGGGATTGTGATCAATGTGGATGATGGTCCCCTTCCCTAGGATGTAATGACGGTAAGCCTTGCATAATGGAGTACATCTCCTTATCGTAGGTGGGATACCTACAAACAAAATTATAGTGTATGATTATGATAGGACATCATATGTCCATTCTAAGTGAGGAGTGCATCGATAACATAGATAGAGGAATCTCTTTCAATCTCAAAAGGTTGTTGCAGGTCTGGTAGAGTGAGTACCAACATTGAGCATAGGCCTCATTTCAGATCCTCAAAGGCCTTATGTTGTGATGCACCCTAAGGAAACTTGGATTTTTCTTCACCCTTGGTCACTTTGCTTAAGGGCTTGGAAGAAATATTAGAGAACCCAAACACAAACTTGTAGTAAAATTTGTCAAGGCCCAAGAAGTTGTTGAGCTCTATTGGATTTGTTAGGGTTTCCCAATCACGAATGAATTGGATCTTGGATGGGTACACATGCACCCCATGTTCATCCACAATGTATCCCAAGTACTGAATTCTCTCCATGCCAAATAAGAATTTCTCTAAATTGGAATATAACTTGTGTTGGCACAAGATACTAAGGATCTATTGAATGTGTTGAAAATGTTCCACCCAAGTTATGTTGAAGATGAGGATGTCTTCCAGGTATACAACCACAAAAGATCGTTATAATGGGAACAAGATATCATCCATCATCCTCATAAATATTGTTAGGGAATTAGTCAAGCCAAAAGGCATGACCAACTACTCAAAAATGCATTGTTTAAACTTGAAGGTTGTCTTCCATACATTGGCATGTTTAATTAGGACCTGATGGTAACTTGACTTCAAATCAATATTACTAAATAACTTATCACTCTGAAGTTGATCAAGAAGATCATCAATCCAAGGGATTGGCTATCAATTCTTGATGGTGATTTTGTTCAAGGGTCCATAATCAATATTGAGTCGCCATGTCCCATATTTCTTCTGCACCAACACAATTGGGCTTCCACAAGGTGAGGAGTTCGGTTGGATGTGTCCTTTTTTATGAGCTCCAGAATCTGACGATTTATTTCATGATTCTACAAAAGGGAGTATCTATATACTGGGACATTAGGTAAATAATCACAAAGTATCAAATCAATTGAATGATTAACATGTTAGCGTAGAGGCACCCCTTTTGGCGAGGAAAATATATATTTGTATTTTTCTACAAGTTTATCCACCTACTTCTGTTATTTAGAGAGAGATTGTTCTAAGGTTGTGGTGGTTGTAGTGACCTTCGTCCACCTTTAGAACAAACCATGAAGAGGAAAAAAATTTCAATTTGAGAGATGACCTTTCAACATTGCTTTGCGGAGATCAAGGAAATTACAGTAGTTGGAACTACCTCAGGTATCTTATAGAGTTGTCCTTCCAAAGTAACAATGAAACTACGAGACTTAGACTCATAAACAACATGATGTTTCAACATATAGGGTTGTCCTAAAATAACATCACAAACTTCAAGTGGGACAACATCACACAGTACCTCAACTTTGAAGGGCCTAATGCCATAGGATGGGTGACATCGTTGATTGATGTGGATGTCTCATCCCTACATCAACCAACTGATGGTATATGGTTGGAGGTGTGGCATCGTCGACAAATTCAATATCTTGACAACCTTGATGAAGATCATGTTCTTCTAGCTACCACTGTCAATAATTAAATGCAACAGATCTCCCTTCACCCATGATTGTGAATCGAAGGGGTGCTCCTCTTCCTCTTCATCCTTTGAATCTTATGGTTGGATATTTGTAGTTACGATAGTTGAAATAGGTCTTGCACCAATGATATTTCTTTCCTTCTCTTTCTCTGAATTAGAGTCTGAGCCAGTGTCATGCTCTAAGGATTTCATCTCATCCAATAATGATTGTTTTGAGCGACATTCATCAGTGTTGTGCTAGGGTATTTTGTGGAACTTGACCACCTGGCAGTGTCCTTCGATTTCTTGTTTTGCTTCTTTACCTGTAGCTTGTACTAGTTGTCATGATTTTGTCCATCCTTGATCTATCCTTTGTTCTATGAGTTAGGGTTGCCTTCATTAGGATTCTACTATATTTTATTTGCTAACCTAAACTCCTAGTTATTCTTTTGCTTAAACTTTTGCTTGATCTTGACATCATAACAATAAGCCCCAGTGAGGAGATGCCTAGGAACTTCATCTCTTTCTAGATATACTTGTGTAGACCACTATAGTACTTTTGGACCTAGTTCTATTTGGAGTCACTGATACCTAAATTTGAGTGCAAGGTATGTAATTTATTAATGAACTCCAACACTATCTAGTCTCTCTACTAACACAAAATTGTCAATTTAGTGTACTGGTCATCATAGTTTCCAACAAGGTATCATTCCTCCTTCATGACATCGAAAAAAATTGCCCCAAGTGTGTTATGTCCTATATATTTATGGCTCATCTTTGAAATGCCTCTTGCAATAACAATCCCACCAATCTTTGACATGGGGGAGGGACTTACGGAGTGCGAAGGTGATCTTTTCATTTTTGGAAAAAATTGAATAGAGTAGTAACCCTCTAATATATTTAACCATTTATGCAAAGCATCTACATCTATATGTCCTTCAAATAAGGGAATGCAAAAGTTAACTTGTACCTTGAAGGGAGTTACACATTTGAAATGGGTTTCGTTGAAAATGTCTCTACCATCATCAATAGTCATTGATGGATCTGGGCAAAATTATCCATCATTTCGTTCCTCTGTCGTGCAAGGGCTTCCTCGAGCAACAAATTAATAGGATCTCCTGCTCCATCATATTTCTGTTCTTCTACATCGATGTGAAGATGCTTGGGTTGATGAGAGTGGTTATCCCCAATATCAACTAGTTTGAGACTCAACTCTCGATATTCGAATCTCATTGGGTACACGCACTAAGAAACAAAAAGAGTAGTTTGATATAGATTATTTGGAGACTAAAATGAAGGAAACAATATAAAATGGACACACACAAATATTTTACAAAAATAACAGTAGTACAGTAAAAACCAAATTCTATTAATGAATGGAATAGAAAAAAATTATAAACTGCCGCAAGCCTCAAATGGTGGTAGCTTATCTTCAAAGAGAGATGTGTCGGTTTCACTTATTCGTTAGAGGTGATGATAGAGAGACCAAAAAGGGTATTTTATCATAAGAATAAATAGGAAAAAACTCTAAAAACCCAAAAACCTAACCCTAGGAGATGAAGCACCAAAAGGATTTGTGGGCCAAGGTGGCTAGTTGATACGCCAACTTCTTGGGGGCATAACATTTGAATACGATCCTTGTTTACGACATATGATACCTCGTTAAAAACATATACCTAAGGATAGTTCGTTTATTGAATTCCATAGCTCCTATATTGGCCAAAACACATCATTCAGGTCCCCAAAATAGTCCTGGAAGTTTGGGAGATGAAAAAACTATAGAAAATTTGCCAAGATGGAGAACTATTGTAACTCAGCAGAACATGTGGGTGGACACGACCAGGATCCACATGGATCACTCCCTATCTTATATTTCACTTCTGTAATGTCCTCTTCCGATTAGGCCTTGAGGCCCAAAACCGCTAACCTATGTGATTCCTGTGGGTTCAAGCGGTTACTGACAGCTAGGGAATCAGTTGAGGACTGATGCCATCCATAGAAGATCTAGGGCATCATCATTGGTCAAGAAGGGCCACCGGGGCCAAAGGCCACCTCTGTGCATGCCATCCAAGCATTATTTAATGATGCATGCACTCTTTAAGTCTCCATCCGCATGCATGCAAGTCAACTGCAAATTAGAAGATAAAGTGACCTAATTAGGTCAAAGATTAGGGTTTTCACAGTTGAAAGTTATAAAAGAGGGATAAAGCGAAAGGAGACTTCACTTTTGATTATTATTATTTTGGTAGCTCTTGGATAGCAGCACAGCGTGCCGCACAACAGTTAGGGTTGGAGACGGAGTCTTCAGCTAACAGGATTTCGGCAGTGAAACATCTGTCCTAGTCTCATTCCGGGTAAGCCATACAGGTTCACCATTTGTTCTTACATCCATTCATAAGTTATCCAGTATATGGTATAGATCATTGCAGGGACATGTGTGCAGCCGTAAGGGGGGGTTTTCAGCCAGAAAGCCCTAATCAGTTGCAGGGCCTTCATATATCAGCTTTACTCCGAAACTCAGGCACCATTCTCATCATCAACATCATACTCCGGTACTCGGTGATTATCAAATCCATCCGTGCTCATCCGGAGCAGTTATCAGCAATTTCAAGATCTAGGGGGTGTGAGCAGCTGTCTCTCTAAAGAAAGTCGCTATCCTGCCTAGAGATATCAAAAATCCTGCATGTACCAGGCATTCTCTCCGACACGGGAAGGCTATCAGTCCTGCAAATCGACAGCATCATCGGACACCTCCTTCACTGAAAGCGTCACCCTTTTCTGACCGGGGTTCTTGCTGCTGGGGGTTCACCGAAAGCAGAAGAGATCTGCCTATCTCTGATCCAGTTCTCGGTACTTGCATACTATCTCAGGAGCAGTCTAGCCGGCTTATCAATGGTAAGTGTTCATTCTGTCTCACAAACCCTAACCCTAATTTTTGCTATAAAATAGGGATTTTTGCATGGCAGCTTGCATGCCCAGTTGTATCAGCATATTTGCTTAGAAATAGAAAATATCGGGATTTGGGATATTACAGTGGTATCAGAGCTATCTTCTTGGCCAATTGTGGGCTTAAGAAATGAAACGTAGATGAATACAGGAGGAGACCCTTTTGTAACCTATAGGAGGAGAAAGAGTAGATACACAGGGGAGTTTGAGGATATCCAACTAGAAGATACCAATTCAGATATGGAACAAATAGGTATACACTTGGATAGGGGAAAAGGAATGGGAGAAGAGGAGGATCGGATGGAGTTTCACAGCTTGGTCTTTGCATTGCAAGACTTAGCCAAAGGACAAAAATATGTACTCAATGCAATCAACAGATTATCAGCAAAACCAGAAACAGGTATCAACAATACACCTCCCTCACCGGTAGATCGGGGATCTACAAGTAGCAGTGTAAAGATAGCGTACACTAACATTCAGAATACTCCGCACATATACAGCAGACCTTCTATTAGGCCTACCATGCCTCACTTCTTGGCAGATACAGTAGGGGGCCCGGTCATGCAAGTAGAACCTAGCAAGCCTTTTGGGGCTTATTTACAGGAGTATAGAGACTTAGGGGATGAATTTCATGTTGCCATGTCTTTTTCAGATTTCTGCAACATGAAGAGTAGAAACAAGCCCAGGAATTTCAACAAGGGTTTCAATCACAACTATGAGCTGCAGAAGACCTTGGGCAAGTTGACCATCCCAAACTTTGATGGGACTCGCGAAGGAACAGCAAGGATATGGGTTCAAAAGTTGGATACCTATTTCCAACTCAACCCCATGACAGAGATAGACGCCATTAAATTGGCTACACTTCACCTAGACGGAGAGGCTCATGAGTGGTGGTACTACGGACTGGTGACATTGGGTCACAACACCATACATTCCTACGGTGAGTTCACTCAGAAGCTCATAGAGGGATTTGACAGGAAAGATCCAGAGATACATTTCAGGGAGTTGGCTCAACTCAAATAGATCGGTAGTGCAGAAGCTTTCATTTCAGAATTTCAGAGGATAGTCGTTATGGTAACAGACGTGTCAGAGAGCAGATTGACTATGTTATTCGCTGAGGCCCTCACAAAGCCACTACGGGGATGGGTGAAATCCTACAAACCCCTCACTCTGCAGGATGCCATTAGCAGAGCAAGAGATATTCAGGATTCAGTCCCCAAAAACAAATTCCCACTGAAAACCAATTTTCCTGTTAGGGACAAGGACAGGAAACCTTTCCAGCAGGATGTGCCCAAGAAAACCTGGTTAGACGAGGACACTAGGAAGATCTAAGAAGGAAGAAACTATGCTTCACCTGTCAGGAACCATGGGTACCAGGACACAGGTGTGCAAGGAAGGTGAAGGCTCACTACATTGAGGTATATTCAGACAGTGATGAGGACGACTCTGAGCAGGAAGCTACAGAAGAACTACGGGTAGCTGAGGAGGAATCACACCAGGGTGATACACCAGAGGGGGTCATTGCTACATTATCTGTAGTACCAAGATTCCATACTCTCAAGGTCAGGGGAGTAGTACAGGGTCATAGAGTAGGAGTATTGATTGATGGGGGAGCCACCCACAATTTCATTGACTCCGCTTGGGTAGCCAAGAGAGGTATTCAAACCAAGAAGTTCGAAGGATTCACTGTAGCAGTAGCCGAGAACTCCAGCATGGAGTGCAACTACTGGATCCCAAAATTGAATGTCGCCTTAGGTAACTATCAGATGACAGACTCTTTCTATGTAGTGGATGTAGCGGATACTCATGTCGTATTGGGTGTTCAGTGGCTTTATTCTATAGGGAAATACACTACAGACTACAGGGCAATGGAAATGGAGTTCCAGGGGCCAGACGACAAACGGGTAGTTTT
>LPNX010622115.1:320387-366757 GCA_001517045.1 Pseudotsuga menziesii
CAAGTATCCCATTCCCAAAATTGACGAACTCATGGATGAGCTTCAGGGAGCTCAATACTTCTCCAAGATCGATCTTCGCTCGGGATACCATCAGATCAGGGTAAGGGACCAGGACATCTCCAAAACAGCTTTTCGCTGTCACTATGAGTTTTTGGTCATGCCCTTTGGACTTACCAATGCTCCGGCCACTTTTCAGTCATGCATGAACCACACCTTCAGAGCACAGCTACGTAAGTTTTTGCTTGTATTCTTTGATGACATCCTGATTTACAGCAAAACATGGGAAGAGCATCTGAAACACTTGGACGAAGCATTGAGTATTTTAGAAGAACATTCGCTTTATCCGAAAATGTCCAAGTGTGAGTTTGGCATGAAGGAAATGTTGTATTTAGGACACATAATCAATGCAGAAGGAGTACAGGTTGACATGGATAAAATTTGAGCTATCAG
The DNA here is from genome assembly GCA_001517045.1 of Pseudotsuga menziesii. Classification (NCBI taxonomy): domain Eukaryota; kingdom Viridiplantae; phylum Streptophyta; class Pinopsida; order Pinales; family Pinaceae; genus Pseudotsuga; species Pseudotsuga menziesii. The sequence continues at coordinate 320,838 of LPNX010622115.1, forward strand.
AGATTGGCCCGTGCCAAAAACAGTTACAGAATTGAGAGGTTTCTTAGGTCTGTGCACTTATTACCGATGGTACGTTAAGGGATTCTCCCAATTTGCATCTCCCTTCACAGATCTCACCAAGAAAGGAGTGTTCACTTGGACAGATTTAGCACAGAAAACTTTCGAGGAGATGAAGGTTATTATGAGTTCTTGTCCAGTTCTAGCATTACTAGACTTCTCACAACCCTTTGTAGTAGAATGTGATGCCTCGGGGGAAGGGTTAGGAGCAGTGTTGATGCAAAATAATCACCCTATTGCATTTGAGAGCCGTAAACTCAAGAACTACGAGCGCCATTACTCCATATGACAAAGAGATGCTAGCCATCTTGCATGCTCTCACAAAATTCAAACAGTACCTGGTGGGTAGTAAGTTCAAAATCAAAACCGATCATAACAGCCTCAAGTATTTCCTCTAGCAGAAGGAACTGAATGAGCGACAGCAGAAATGGGTCAGCAAAGTACAAGCCTACAATTTCGAGATCGAGTATGTAAAAGGTAAGAATAATGTAGTAGCTGATGCATTATGCAGGCGTCCAGCCCCATTATATCTCAGTAGTATATCCACGGATTGGAGGGCACTTCTCTTAGTGGAACACTCCAAAAATAAATTCTCTTGCGAATTATTGGACGGGCAAATCCAGGATGACATCATCTATTACAAAAACAGGATATAACTCGTTCCAGAATCCACATTGAGGAAAAATATCATTCAGGCAGCCCACGATTCTCCTTTATCAGGGCATCAAGGTTTCTTAAATACCTACAGGAAGATCAGAGAGAGGTTCTCATGGAAGGGCCTCAAGGGGGAAATTATGCAGCATGTCCGGGAATGTAGCATCTGTCAGCAGAATAAGATTGAGAACACCCATCCAGCAGGGTTACTCCAGCCACTACCGATTCCAGAGCAGAAGTGGGAAAGCATCTCCATCGACTTTATTTCAGGCTTTCCCGAGGTCCAAGGGCGAGATTGTTTGTATGTAGTAGTTGACAGACTGACCAAGTTTGCACATTTCTTCTCGATATCATCAGACTACTCGGCAGCTCAAGTGGCTGAGTTATTCTTCAGGGAGGTCTTCAGGTTACACAGGTTACCTAAGACCATTGTCAATGATCGGGATAGCAGATTCACGGGTGCCTTCTGGAAGGAACTGTTCAGATTGGTGGGGACCGAACTGGCTACTAGTATGAGTTATCATCCCCAGAGTGACGGGAAAACGGATATATTCAACAAGTGGATCGAAGGATATTTAAGGAACTATGTAGCAGGGCAGCAACGAACCTGGATCAAATGGCTACACCTAGGAGAGTATTGCTACAATACTACCTATCACATGTCTATTAGGATGACTCCTTTTAAGGCATTATATGGTTACGAGGCCTTGGACTATGTAGATTTGGCATTTGGAGATAGTAGGGCTCATAAGGCTAAGGATTGGATACAGGACAGTCGGGACATTCTGAAAATATTGAAGGAGAATTTACAAACAGCCCAGAATCAACAGAAGTTGTATGCCGACAAACACAGGATTGAGCGGAGCTTTGAGGTAGGGGATTTAGTATACTTAAGGCTCCAGCCTTACAGACAGTCTTCACTTAAGAAGAAAGGAGCAGAGAAGTTAAAACCCCGCTTCTATGGACCATACAGAATAATCAGGAAGGTGGGAGAGGTGGCATACGAACTAAAACTTCCACAGGGTAGCAAAATTCACAATGTGTTCCATGTATCTAATCTGAAGAAGACCCTTGGGAAACACATTGCTCCATCTACCGAATTGCCTCCTTTAGATGATGAAGGACTACTGATACTGATTCTCGAACGGATCATACAGACTAGAGAAAGGAAGCTCAGGAACAGAATACTTGGTTCAATGGAAAGAACTACCGCCAGAGGATGCCACCTGGGAAGGTGAACAGGTATTGCAACATTCCAGTTTGAATTTGCTTGAGGACAAGCAATCTCAAGTGAGGAGGACTGTAATGTCCTCTTTCAATTAGGCCTTGAGGCCCAAAACCGCTAACCTATGTGATTTCTGTGGGTTCGAGCGGTTACTGACAGCTAGGGAATCAGCTGAGGACTGATGCCATCCATAGAAGATCTAGGGCATCATCATTGGTCAAGAAGGGCCACCAGGGCCAAAGGCCACCTCTGTGCATGCCATCCAAGCATTATTTAATGATGCATGCACTCTTTAAGTCTCCATCTGCATGCATGCAAGTCAACTACAAATTAGAAGATAAAGTGACCTAATTAGGTCAAAGATTAGGGATTTCACAGTTGAAAGTTATAAAAGAGGGATAAAGCGAAAGGAGACTTCACTTTTGATTATTATTATTTTGGTAGCTCTTGGATAGCAGCACAACGTGCCGCACAGCAGTTGGGGTTGGAGACGGAGTCTTCAGCTAACGGGATTTCGGCAGTGAAACAGCTGTCCTAGTCTCATTCCAGGTAAGCCATACAGGTTCACCATTTGTTCTTACATTCATTCATAAGTTATCTAGTATATTTTATAGATCTTTGCAGGGACATGTGTGCAGCCGTAAGGGGGGGTTTTCAGCCAGAAAGCCATAATCAGTTGCAAGGCCTTCAGATCTTAGCTTTACTCCGAAACTTAGGCACCATTCTCATCATCAGCATCATACTCCGGTATCCGGTGATTATCAGATCCGTCCGTGCTCATCTGGAGCAGTTATCAGCAATTTCGGGATCCAGGGGGCGTGAGCAGCTGTCTCTCTGGAGCAAGTCGCTATCCTGCCTAGAGATCTCAGAAATACCGCATGTACCAGGCATTCTCTCCAGCACGGGAAGGCTATCAGTCCTGCAAATCGGCAGCATCATCGGACACCTCCTTCACTGAAAGCGTCACCCTTTTCTGACTGGGGTTCTTGCTGCTGGGGGTTCACCAAAAGCAGAAGAGATCTGTCCATCTCCGATCCAATTCTCGGTACTTGCATACTATCTCAGGAGCAGTCGAGCTGGCTTATCAGTGGTAAGTGTTCATTCTATCCCACAAACCCTAACCCTAATTTTTGCTATAAAATAGGGATTTTTGCATGGCAGTTTGCATGCCCAATTGTATCAGCATATTTGCTTAGAAATAGAAAATATCAGGATTTGGGATATTACAACTTCACAGACAAGCTATTGTGTTTTCTACATGTAGATATATCATTCCCATTAATGATAGAATGGTGTTCCCATAAAATTAATTCTACTGCATCCCATGGTCATATTTTTTCACTCATGATGGTGTTATGGATATGAAGAATATTTTTTTAAAGTAGTGCTCTTCTCCCCCATTTTATTTATCTTATTTATTTATCCATCTCCTTCTCTTCATCGTATGACCATTGTGTTTAGAGGCAAAGTGATCATGCTCATTACAACTAGAGTAATTATATGGACAAAGAATGAAGTAAATAGGTTGAAGTGAACTAAATATTACACCCTGTATAATTGGTAGTATTATTTTACATGTAAAAATAATGATTGTTGCGTTTAATGGAAGAGAGAACAAGATAGTGAAACAAGGAAAATAAAGAAATGGGTGAGAGAGTAGCCAATTTTGCCAAAAAATAATAATTTTAAGTTACATGTATGATAGATAAATGTTTTTAATTGCTTTTTAAAAGGAATTGATCACTCTATGTCTCATGGTGACTCATCTTATGAGGCCATATTTTCATGAGAAACGTCTTAGAAGTCAGGTTCTCTTCCTAAAATGGAAGTTAAATGGACGACATTGTTACACATCTCACTATAGGACCTCTACATTCACAATGGCATTGTAGATAGTCTTAACATGGTGTCTTTGTAGGTACACCATCATTATATTTATTTTTATTTTTATTTTATAAAATGGACTTTTTTCTCCTTTATTCGTTCTCTTCTCTCTTGCTCGCTCTCCTTTCCTTCACTTCATATAGAGGCCATTGTGTTTCCTATATGAAGAAATATCATGCCCATTATTGATAAAATGGTTTTCCCATAAAATTAATTCCATTGCATCCCATGATCATATTTTTTCACTCATGATGGTGTTGTGGATATAAAGAATATTTTTTAAAAGTAGTGGTCTTCTCCCCCATTTTATTGATTTTACTTATTTCTCTGTCTCCTTATCTCCTCCACTTCATAGTAGGATCATTGTGTTTATAGGTGAAATGATCATGCTCATTACATGCACAATGATTAAATGGACAGAGAATGAAGTGAATATGTTGAATTGAACTAAATGTTATGCCCTCTATAATCAACAATGTTCTCTTACATGTAAAAATAATGATCGTTGCATTTAGTGGAAGAGAGAACACGATAGTGACGAAAGGAAAAGGAAGAAATGGGACAAAATAACCAATTTTTCAATAAAAACAAACCTTTTTTGAGTTACATGTATGATATATAATTGGCTTTGAATGTTCATTTGAAGGAATTAATCACTCTACATCTCATGGTGACCACTTCTCATGAGGCCATTTTTCCAAGAACAATGTCTTAGAAGTTGGGTTCTCTTCCCAATATGGAAGTTAGATAGATGTCACAGTTACACATCTCATTATAGGGCCCTTGCATCCATGATGACATTGTGAATAGTCTCAACACGGTGTCTCTGCAGGTACAACACCATCATATTTCTTTATTTTTTGTTGTTGTTGTAAAAATGACTTTTTCCCTCCCTCTTTATTCCTCTTATTTCTTTCTCTTTCTCCTCTCTTTCACTTCATAGATAGGCCATTGTGTTTCACATATGTAAAAATATCACACCCATTATTGATAAAATGGTGTTCACATAAAATTAATTCCATTGCATCCCATGGTCATATTTTTTCACTCATGATGGTGTTATGGATTTGAAGAATATTGTTAAAAGCAGTGGTATTCACTCCCATTTTCTTTATCTTACTTATTTCTCCCTCTCCATAGTAGGATAATTGTGTTTATAGGTGAAATGGTCATGCTTGTTATAGGCATAGTAACGATATGGACAAAGATTGAAGTAAATAGGCTAAAGTGAACTAAATGTTATTCCCTCTATAATCAATAGTATTCTTTTACATGTAAAAGAATGCTTGTTGCATTTAGGGGAAGACATAACAAGATATGGAAGAAAGAAAATGAAGAAATGGGGGAGACAGTAACCAATTTTTCAAAAAAATATTTTTTAGGTTACATGCATGATAGATAAATGTCTTTGAATGTTTGTTTGAAGGAATTGATCACTCTACATCTCATGGTGACTCCAGATCTCATGAGACCATATTTGCACAAATAATGGCTTAGAAGTTAGGGTCTCTTCCCAATATGGAATCTAAATAGATGTCATAGTTGCACATTTCACAATAGGGCCTCTACATTCAAGATCGCATTGCTGGCGGTCTCAACGTGGTGTCTTTGCAGGTATGATGCCATTATATTTCTTTCTTTTCTATCGTTGTAAATTGGACTTTTTATATCCCTCTTTATTTGTTTTCTTTATTTCTCTCTCTCCTCTCCTTCACTTCATTGGAAATCCATTGTGTTTCCTATCTATATAAATATCATGCCCATTATTGATAGAGTGGTGTTCCCATAAAATTAAATCCATTGCATCCCATAGTCATATTTTTTCAGTCATGATGGTGTTACTACTCACAATGCACATTGAGCATGATGGTGAAATGATCATGCTCATTACATGCACAATGATTAAATGGATAGAGAATGAAGTGAATACATTGAATTGAACTAAATGTTATGCCCTCTATAATCGACAATGTTCTTTTACATGTAAAAATAATGATCGTTGCATTTATTGGAAGAGAGAACACGATAGTGACAGAAGGAAAAGGAAGAAATCGAAGAAAATAACTAATTTTTCAATAAAAACAAACCATTTTTTAGTTACATGTATGATATATAATTTGCTTTGAATGTTCATTTGAAGGAATTAATCACTCGACATCTCATGGTGACTCCAATTCTCATGAGGCCATTTTTCCAAGAACAATGTCTTAGAAGTTGGGTTCTCCTACCAATATTGAAGCTAGATAGATGTCACAGTTACACACTTCATTATAGGGCCCTTGCATTCATGATGAAATTGTGAGTAGTCTCAATATGGTGTCTCTGCAGGTACAACACCATCATATTTTTTTCCTTTTTTGTTGTAAAAGGGACTTTTCCCCTCCCTCTTTATTCCTCTTATTTCTTTCTCTTTCTCCTCTCTTTCACTTCATAGATAGGCCATTGAATTTCACATATGTAAAAATATCACACCCATTATTGATAAAATAGTGTTCCCATAAAACTCATTCCATTGCATCTCATGGTCATATTTTTTCACTCATGATGGTGTTATGGATTTGAAGAATATTTTTAAAAGCAGTGGTATTCACTCCCATTTTCTTTATCTTACTTCTTTCTCCCTCTCCATAGTAGGATAATTATGTTTATAGGTGAAATGGTCATGCTCATTATAAGCATAGTAACGATATGGACAAAGATTGAAGTAAATAGGCTAAAGTGAACTAAATGCCATTCCCTCTATAATCAATAGTATTATTTTACATGTAAAAGAATGATTGTTGCATTAGGGGAAGATATAACAAGATATGAAAGAAAGAAAATGAAGAAATGGGGGAGACAATAACCAATTTTTAAAAAAAACTTTGTTTGGGTTACATGCATGATAGATAAATGTCTTTGAATGTTTGTTTGAAGAAATTGATCACTTTACATCTCATGGTGACTCCACGTTTCATGAGACCATCTTTGCACAAATAATGGCTTAGAAGTTAGGGTCTATTCCCAATATGGAATATAAATATATATCATAGTTGCACATCTCATGATAGGGCCTCTACATTCAAGATCGCATTGCTGACGGTCTCAACATGGTGTCTTTGCAGGTACAACACCATTATATTTCTTTCTTTTCTACCGTTGTAAAATGGACTTTTTGTATCTCTCTTTATTTGTTTTCTTTCTTGCTCTCTCTCCTCCCCCTTCACTTCATTGGAAATCCATTGTGTTTCCTATCTATATAAATATCATACCCATTATTGATAGAATGTTCCCATAAAATTAAATCCATTGCATCCCGTGGTCATATCTTTTCAATCACGATGGTGTTACTACTCAAAAAAATATTTTCTTAAAAGTAGTGGCTTTCTTCCCCATTTTCTTGATTTGACTTCTTTCTCCATTTCCTTCTCTCTTCCACTTCATAGTATGATTAACGCGTTTATAAAAAAAATTATCATGCTCATGACATGTAGAATAAGTAAGTGATCAACGAATGAACTAAATAGGCTTTAGTGAACTAAATGTTACACCCTTAATAATCAATAGTATTATTTTATATGTAACACAATATTATTTTACATGTAAAAGGAATGATCGTTGCATTTAGTGGAAGAGAGAACAAGATAGCGAAAGAAGGAAAAGGAAGAAATGGGAGAGAAAGTAACCAGTTTCGCAAGAAAAAACCGTTTTTGAGCTACATGTATGATAGATAAATAACTTTGAATTTAAAAAGATTGGTCGTTGCATCTAGTGAAAGAGAGGACAAGATAGTGAAAGAAGCAAAAAGAAAGAAATGGGAGAAAGAGTAACCAATTTTTCAAAAAAACACATTTTCGAGTTGCATGTATGCTAGATAAATGCTTTTGAATGTTTTCTTGAAGGAATTGATCACTCTACATCTCATGGTGACTCCACATCTCATGAGTCCATCTTTGCATGAATAATGGCTTAGAAGTTATGGTCTTTTCCAAATATGGTATCTCTTATCCACTAATTTTGCACTTAGTGGCTTTTTCAGTGAGCCACCAGAGCATTGAACAAGTAGACTTGTTCAAGTCGGCGTTCAGAAGTTCAATGTGCTCCAAAGTTAGCGATTTTTTGGCTAAGCTCTTTATTTTTTGTAAAGTACATGTTCATACCCCTTGGGGAAATTGTAAAAGATGTCCTATCATTTAATTTTTTATAAAAGGCTCAGCTTCCCGGACTTAAGCATCAAGCCGAATAGCCCATAGTATTTTTTCCCTTGCTTATTATTAGTTGTTGCACAAACCACTAATAATTTTTGAGTTTTTTCTCGCACCTCCAAAGCTGGGGTAGTTGTCTTGGTGTTTCGGTCTTAGGAGGTTATTAGAGGCTTCGTGTCAGTGTTTTAGATCATGCTAGGCATTCCGATTGAGTTGTATGAACATATACTAGGTCCCCTTAGAGTTTCATTTGATTCTGAAAAAAGAAAAAAAAAAATTCTCCTTTTTTAAGCCATTTTTAATGGTTTAAATGAGAAAATTCAAAATGTAAAAAAAGAGTGATTCAGAGTCCATTTTTGGCATGGTTGGGCTCATTTTCAAGCCCAGAGCAGCATGTTTACCCTAAGGGCCACTTTTACTAGGTTTCAGCTAGCTGAAGCATCTCGAAAGTCATCATTCGGCTAGCAGGGCATCAAAGTAGCAATTAAATGCTAAATTTGGATAAAATTGCACTAAATCCAAAATTAAAAAAGTCAAATTTGAATATTTTAATGGTAAACTGTGACATGGCATGTGGTCCAAATACTCATGCATCCTTTTAAAATGTAATAAGCATCCAAACTTTGGCTTAAGAGGTGAAATCGAATTAAGTCAAAGGAATGGTGACGTGAGGGTAAGTGAAGTCTCACACTAGCATGGGTATGAAGTATGCATGCGATTGGAATGGGGCCCTCCGCACTTAAGAGTGATATTATTTAAGAAAAGGTTCAAAACCGGCGGGGTAGAGTTGCTCATTGGCATGTTGTGACAAGGCTAGAAGGGTAGGCGACCCCTGGGATAGAGGCTCACCTCAATGGGTTTCGAGACGTCTCAGCCCCTACTAAATCACAAGTTATTGGTATATCTGGCTTGTAGGCTATTGGATATACTCTTGGGAGGTTGTTGTTCCCATGGTTAAAAAAAAGAAAAAGAAACGTGCCATACCTTAATGCAAAAGCAATAAAGTATTAAACCATGTATCGTATCATTCCAATTAGTGAGGAGGTGACGGCAAACATATGACGTAGCCATACACTTGCTCTATTGGAGAAGATCATGTGGTGTATCAGGCAATTGGGTGGAGATGGGATTAACGTCGGCATTAAATTGGGGATTCATGCTGAATTGGTTTGGTGGGCTCTTCCCTTATGTTATGGCCATCACATGGCTCGGCTCCCATCATCTAAATGTTCAGCAAATCGTAAACTCCAAACTATATCCTCATGTCAACCTGCATGCAGAGCTCGATTGGATGAGTTGGAGCTTGATCATTGGATGGTGGAGTTTCCAAGAAGGGAATGGGGCGCCTTGCCAAGGTAGAGGCCACCTCTCCATCCCATTTATGAGAACTCGACTTTTTGATGGAGATTGCACTCCTAGTTTGGAGACAAACAGGAATTCGACTTTGTGTCAAGTCCATTGACTCTCACTCATTTCCGATTTGATTTAGGGTTGTAGGTTTGTTAGTTTTTTGTATAAAAGGAAGGCATTGCCTCCTCATTTAGAATGGAGAGTTTGGCATAGAAACTCTGGTGCAATTTGTAAGCTTCTTTTTGTTAATAAAATATTAAGACTTTGGAGGTCATTTGATGGGATTTTGGCATTGTGTCTTCATCCTATGTGAAGTAATATCTCTCTCACCCTACCCTTGTATTGCAATTTGATTATTATGTTTATCGAAGACTAACGATCTAGTACTTAGGCTTTTAATCAAATTTGCATTGAGTGTTTGTGTCTTCAGGGATTGCACCAAGTAGGAGCTCTCAACATCTAATACCTTCACCATACAAATGTTTCATTATTAATATATTTTGTTTGCAACGTTGCAAGCGGTTCCAGATTTTTCTTTCCTTCTCCAACAAGTTTCTAAAAAACTCTTTCTGGTTACTTGGTTACTGTCTTCTTTGTGATTTCTTCCCCATCTTCAAGACCTTGTTCTCATCACCTTCTCCCTCTCTTTCGCTGCCCTCTTTTCACCCCTGTCGCTGCCCCATTTTTCACTTTTGTTGCAGCCAAATATCCCTTTTGTTGGCTGCCCTCTTTCGTCATTATTTTCAGCCTCTTCTTTCACTTTTTTGCAGTGTTCTTTATTGTTGTTCGCTCCCCCTTTTTTACTCTTTTCCTCATTTATTTCAGCCCTCTTTTTGCTCCCTTTTGGCTCCATTGTACCCTCTTCTTCTTTCCCACTTTGCGTGTAAAATCTTGCATCTAGATCATTTTTTGCATCTTAGATTTAAGTTTGTAGATCTTAATCTTAGATTAGTTTCAAGTTTGATTTATTTTGCTAATGACTAATGGGTGCATGAGCTGTTTGGATTTTTGTTTGTTGTAGGTATTGAGAGGAGAATAAAGTGCAAAGGTGAAGCAAAGAGAGACTTGAACCTAAAACAATTGGAGATTACCTAAAGAAGAAGATAAACACATCAAAAAACCATAAGGAAGATCCAAAACCCAATGAAAACGGTGTTTAACGAGAATATCTAAAGCTTCTCACTCTCCTTTTTGTAAAAGAAGTCATAAGACTTCTTGTTTCAAGTTTTTTGCTTACTTTCAGTTCCCAAAAGGTTGAAAATCCTCAATATTGTACTTGATTAATAAAAAGGCTAAGTGGGATAAGGCCTCCCACACTTTGTGTTTTCCTTCCCCCATTTGGGGAAGATCCTTGGGTTGTCCTTTTGTTTGGTTATTAGCATGCTTAGAGTAATTCCATTTTATGCTTAGAACACTAGTTGCTAGTTCAATTTATTTTTGCTTTGTTAGTTTCTTTCAAGTCATTATTAATTTTTTTGAGCTATCACTTGGTTTCAACATTTACAATCTGCTTGTCTCTTAAAAAGAAACCAAAGTCTCTTGAACTTGCCATAACCCAAGTCAAGAGCACTCTCTGTCGGAGAGCATAGTTACATTGCATTTTCCTTGCATTAGGCATATAGATTAGCCAAAGTCTCTTGAACTTCTATCATAAGACAAAGTCAAGAGCACTCTCTGTCGGAGAGGTTCATCTGTGTGCTCATAATTAATAAAATACTTCCAACCCACATTTCCCCACTAAAATTTACTTCGTTGCTTTCCGCCACCAAGTATGCTCTGCTGACCCTAAAAAGTTGAATTTGTACTCAAAACGGTGGTTGGATTTGTTAATCAGACAAGTGAAAACATTAATAAAACTTTCACCCCATAACCAACGAACCAGCGGCGTCGATAAATACTGAGGTAGTGGGAAAATTCTTGCTAGTGACGCCAGAACAAACCGTTGTCTCAAAGTTCAATCAGGTTGGTTAAGTTCCTTGGACACCTAGCCTGGAATACTGGACGGTTCGACATGTCATTGAGAGGAGCCACTGAAGGTATATCTTCCTGTTGATACCTTGTGTTCTTAGCCATAGTAATCAAGATCACTAAAAAATTATAAAATTTACAAAGAACACTTGCAAAATGATCTCACAAACATATTGAACGCTTGTATCTCGGCATCCCAAGCACTACAATCTTGACTCCGTTACCCATCGGATAAGGCACTGGTCTTGTGCTCATTTCATTTATATATCTGAAGTGCATATTTTATTTCATTATGGATTCCTTTGCTTAAATCAATCAGTTGTGTTGTCCTTGAATTATTGCAAGTATACCTTTGTGCTATTTAAATTTTAAATATGTGATCTTTTCATCATAATAAACTCCTAAACAACACCCATCTGCATCACCATACACCAAAAACACTTAAAATACATTGAGCCATAGAAACTCTTTGTTAGGGACTACCCCCCCTTGGCTTCGTTAGGAGTTAGCTTAAACGGAGGAGCTAGGAGTAGGTGACAGTACCTAGCTCTGTGCTTTCCCACAAAGCCACACCTCTCCCACTTTCTCAAGTGAGGAGACAACTTTCATTAGATTTCTGTTGCCGGTGTGCATTCGACGGACAATAGTATCTAAACAAATGTCACAATTACAAATATCACAATAAGGCCCCTACATCCATGATGACATTGTGGATAGTCTCAAATAGGTGTCTTTGCAGGTACAACACCATTATATTTATTTATTTTTTTGTTGTAAAATGGATTTTATTTCTCATTTATTCTTCTTCTTCTTTCTTTATCTTTCTTCTCTCCTTCACTTCACAGACATGCCATTGTGTTTCCTATATGTAGAAATATCACACTCATTATTGATATAATGATGTTCCCATTAGTAGATTGGGTTTAACTCAAGTGGTCGGGAGAAACGATTGTTATCCTCCCCACCCAAGTTCAAATCTCGTAAGTGACATGTTGAGCTATTAATGAACATATTGTTGTAATGGTCTTGAACCTTGTGTTTACAAATCCTCGAGCTTCTATGAAACACAGTTTACCCTAGGTACCAAACTTGAAATGAGGGGAAGTACACACTAGGTTTCCATGGGATATGTATCCCAAGGAAAAATAATAATGGTTTCCCTGTAAAATTAATTCCATTGCACCCCATAGTCATATATTTTCACTCATGACGATGTTATGGAACTTTAGAATATTTTTTAAAAGTAGTGATATTCTCCCCCATTTTCTTGTTTGTATTCCTTTCTTCGTCTCCTACTCTCTTCCACTTCATAGTATCCCAAGGAAAAATAATAATGGTTTCCCTGTAAAATTAATTCCATTGCACCCCATAGTCATATATTTTCACTCATGACGATGTTATGGAACTTTAGAATATTTTTTAAAAGTAGTGATATTCTCCCCCATTTTCTTGTTCTTACTCCTTTCTTCGTCTCCTACTCTCTTCCACTTCATAGTATGATCATTTTGTTTACACGTGAAATTATAATGCTCCTTACAGGCAAAGTAATTAAATGGAATAAAAATGAAATAAATAGGTTAAGTGACCTAAATTTTATGTTGATTGTACAACATCAAGAGTCATTCTGCAAGACTTGTGTGGTATCAAGTTATGACATTGTGTTGTATCAAGTCCTAAGTATCCTCATACGATTGAGGTGGCAATGTTGTATTGTAGAGCTTGTGAATAATATCAAGACTGGTCTTGTGTTGTACCAAGATTGTGGACTTGTGTTGTATCAAGTCAATGACTCTCATAGACTGTACCCTATGAGAATGGATATCCAATTGTGGAGATGATCTTATGTTGTATCAAGATTGAAGTCTTGGGTTGTATCAAGGCTGTGGACCTCCATTTGATGAGGTGGTTATACTATGTGATATATTGCTAGTCATGATCACCAAGTGCTGTAAGTCTCCTTTAAGACTTAGCTACCCCTAGAGTGAATTGCTTTAGCATATGACTATATGGCCCGACTTGTATATATGATCATCAATATGTATGGAGTAATTCTTCCGAGTATAATATACTAAGATGGATAAATAATACACATATGGACCATGCATTAATTATGTAATGATAATGAGATAAAACATAGAGAAAGAGAATTTGAATTGCCAATGCAAAATGTCTGAGTGAACTCAAGTTACAAAGCTTCAGTAAAATATGAATGCCTCAGTCAAAGCATAAGTTAAATATTAATGAATGTAATCAATTAAGTAAAGAGGAGCTTAAAGTTCATCAATCAACATGCATCGGTTAACTAAAGAAATATATGCAAAAGTTAATAATAGAAATTGTGCATAGATGGCACTAAGAGTGAAGCACTGATAACACTTAAGTTAGTTTGTTAACTAAGTGATCAACAGTAAGTTAAAGATTGAGTGCAAGTCAGTTAACATTCAATTCAAGTTAGTTAAACATTTAGTTCAAGTCAGTTAAACATTCAATACAAGACAATTAACATTCAATTCAAGTCAGTTCACATTCAGTTGAAGACAATGGGCATTTAGTTAAAGTTAATTGAGGAAATGAAGGGTTCTAATGTTTGCATAGAGGGAGTTCTAGTTAGCTCCTTGTGAATTCACTATGTGGTGTTCTTAGTATGTTTACTAAGCCTCCTATGTGCTAACTTCTGCATGCTTGGGTTTTTGTCTTGTTATTAATATTATAGGCATATAGAAAGAAGTTCAATACAGTTGCATACAATTGTTTGTGCAATTACATTTGATCTCTTTTCTCTACCGTTGTAGTGACATCTCTTATTGAGCAATCTATGTATGTGTTGTAAAACATTCTCTGCAAATCCATATATCATACTCAAAGAATTGTTGGTTTTTTCATCCTCTGTGTTTGAAGGGTTTTCACAAGGTATATCTTGTCTCTCATGGTTGATTGTTTTATATGGATGGTTTATGAAAATGATTTATGTGGCTGACATACTTATAAGATTCACATGTGGTTGAGTTATGAAATTAACATGTATTGAAATTGATTGATAAAAGTTTTAAAATTCAAGCATCTCCGATTTTTCTCAAACATCAACATGTTACACCCTCTATAATCAATAGTATTCTATTACATGTTAAAAGATGATTGTTGCATTTAGTGAAAAAGAGAACAAGATAGTAACAAAAGGATAATGAAAAAAAGGGAAAGAGAGTAACGAAGTTTTCAATAAAAACCCATTTTGTGTTACATGTATGTTAGGTAAATGCCCTTAAATGTTTGTTTGAAGAAATTTCTCTCTACATCTCATGGTGACTCCACATCTCACTAGGCCATCTTCGCACAAACAATGGCTTTTAGAAACTAGGGTCTCTTCCCAATATGGAAGCTAAATAGACATCTCACAATTACACATCTCATTATAGGACCTCTACATTCATGATGGAATTGTGGATAGTCTCAACATGGTGTCCTTGTAGGTACACCACCATTACATTTCTCTTTTTGTTGTTGTAAAATCGTTTTTTTTTCCTCTTTGTTCTTCCTCTTCTTTCTTTCTCTGTCTCCTCTCCTTCACTTCATAGACATGCCATTGTGTTTCCTATATGTAGAAACATCATGCCCATATTAATGGAAGGGTGTTCCCATAAAATTGATTCCATTGCATCCCATGATCATTTTTTTCACTCATGATGGTGTTATGGATCTAAACGGGATATTTTTTAAAAGTAGTGATCTTCTCCCCCATTTTCTTGATATTAATTCTTCCTCCATATCCTTCTCTTCCACTTCGTAATATGATCATTATGTTTATAGGTGAAATGGTGATTCTCATTATGGACAAAGTAATTAAATGGACAAGGAATGATGTAAATAAGCTAAAGTGGACTAATTGTTACACCCTATATAATCAATTGTATCAATTGTATTCTTTTACATGTAAAAAGAATAACTATAATCAATTGTATCAATTGTATTCTTTTACATGTAAAAAGAATAACTATTGCATCTAGTGGAAGAGAGAGCAAGATACTAAGAAAGTAAAATTAAGAAATGGGAGAGAGTAACCAATTTTGAAAAAAAAAATCCATTTTTGAGTTACGCGTAAGATATATAATTGCCTTTGAATGTTGCTTGAAAGAATTAATCACTCTACATCTCACGAGGCCATCTTTGCACAAACAATGGATTAGAAGTTAGGGTCTCTTATCAATATGGGAGCTAAATATATGTGATAGTTGTGGGCCAATAAAGTAGCTCTAATACCAATTGTTATAAACCCAAATATTAATTTTAGATCATACAAAAGAGATATCCACTATAAGAAATAACACGAGATATTCGATAAACTCCAACTTTCTTATTATCAAAATGATTTTTTTGATGGGATGAATCAACCTTGTTCGCTTGCCTCTTCGAGGGGGCTACCTCTTAATGACCTAAGCTCAACATACAATATTCTTCTTCAAACTCGTGAGGACTCCATCCTTACTTATAGAATCACAATACAACTCTAACCTCCTAACTATCTAGTGGACATTCTTTAATGAGGTCCCATTACATTTATCTAACATAGTGGGTCTTATTTAATAACAACAATATAGTGCACCTAATCCACTTTACACTAAACGGCCTCCACTAATACTCTAATGGGCCCCATTCCACCCGTAGGGAGGGTCATAACACATTATGAGTTACATGGTCTGACTTCTTGTATGACTAGTTTTCAGAGTTCTGTTTGGAAATGTGTTGACAGATGACATATTTGACAATGCAAACGTGCATTTTTCACATGGATTAGAGCCTATTTAGATGAATTATACACGCATGTACTGGTAATAAACGGTCCCATGGAAGCTTACATAGGACATAATTTATGTATTCTTCAAGCACAAGCGGTAGTTCCAACTTGTGGTTTCGGCGGTGGTTTACCTCAAACCCTCTCTCTATTAATGAAAGGCCTCAAGTACATATTGCATATGTTAATAATTAAATGAGGCGAAAAATAGTAGACATCAAGTTGTTTATCATTGAATACGAGCCTTAAGATTTTAAATATTAACAAAATACAGTCACCATATAGAGTCAGCAAATGCAAATTGAAACATGAAGTGATTCTCTAGACCGATCAAACGATAACATATGGCTTCAAAGCAGGCAAAAGAGTCCGCCAATTGAAACTCATTGCATACTTTTACTAGGCATTTACCTATTCAGATATAGTGTTCTAGAATTCCGGAGTTAAATCACTTGTGTACAATGAGCACAAGCTACCACTTTCCAAAAGACACTGAACATAAATCAGCATTTGGAAGACAGTTAGCATTTGTTTTTTATTATGTTGATCTTCAGTGAAGTTATTGCGCCAAAGAGGCACATTCTACAGCCCAGTAGGGAGAGATGTGTAAGTCCTTCCATGCTCATCCTAGACACGTGTCCTTTATAAAAAATAATAAAATGTCAGCCCAGTAGGGGAAGATGTGTAAGTCTTTCCGTGCTCATCCTAGAGCTGACACGTGTCCTTTATGAAAAATAATAAAATGTCATAAAAAATAACATGTCAGCTCAAATTAGATTTAAAATATTTTTTAAAACCACATATATAAGACTACAAATTAAGACCATAAACATTATGTTCACATTTCGTCGGCATTTCCACTTTAAAAAAGGGGTTTACAGCTCGAGAGATTTGATCCCTTTCGACGCTTGGTAGATCTTTTTTAAGATGGATCTATGCTGATTATACAACATTTGTTAGAGGAAAATAATAGCGGTAGCATAATGTAAAGGAATAGAAGTAAATCATTCTGTGGATTAATATTCAAAAGTCTTTAATGAGCCTTGACCCTGACCTACCTGTGCCCCAATTACAACTCATTTCACTTATATTATGGACTTACCAACAAAGCTTTATCAGTGCCGTAGGCTATAAATAAAATCTGTACATACAATTTTCCAATGGTAATTATAGCCAAGTTAATTGTCATAAATGCTTTACTATGTTCCTGGTAAGAAATTCAGGTTTTCAACTGAATCCCCGGCATTTTTAACATTGCACTGAGATCTAAGCACAAGTTTCTCCACTATTTTACATGAGAAATATGGGAGTGACCCCAACCAAAAATTTCATATTGCTACCAAGAAAGATATTACTTCTCCCTATATGCCAAAATATGAGAGGTGAAAAATAAAGCATCTGAGAAAAATCAGAGCAGGTGGAAATGCTAGACAGTCTCCTCAACCGACCTCAAGTTTCGAGGAAGCATGAACTCTACATATAATGGGTAGTGATCTGATGGATAAAAGCCATCAATATTATCATTTACAACTTCACAAGAAATTGGAGACAAGGAGCGCCCCCTAAATAGAACCCAATCCAAATGCAAGTCCTGATTTTGGCGATCCCAACATAGGCAAAGAGCTCTCAAAATTAGTTTTAAAAACTCCAGAGTTCCCTGCTTGTCCCCTGCAGTTAGACCAAGAGGATAAATAAATCTTCAGATGCATTGCCCTGAGAACAAATGTGAGAACCATTAAATGAATGAATGCTTAGACTTGGCCAAAGAGTGTACCTTTAAACCCATGGTATGTATGTATGAGGGAGACATTTTTCCTCATCCGTGCATTTGCCCATGCATCCCTCATATCACCGACAACACCATGCTCTCTGGTAAAGAACAAAAAAAGACTAGATAAAATGGGACAGAACAAAATTAAAGATGTTTGATAAAAAGAGGAAATCCAACATTACGAAATTGAACTCCTCTTACAGATTTATCATTTTCTGATGATATTTGGATTATGGAGGCAATAAAAGGACTTCCATAAGGTCAACAAAATGAGACTTAAAGGAGTCGGCTAAATCTAAATGCTTGGAAATTTGGACTTCTCTTGTAGAGTTTATCATTTTCTGATGATTTTTGGAAGCAATAAAAGGACTTCCACAAGGTCAACAAAGTGAGACTTCGAGGCGTAGAGAAATTCCAATTATAGCAGAGTGGAAGGAATGGACAAGGACAATTCCAGGAAAAGAGAAAGCTTCAAGAAAAAGTTATTTCACCATAACTACCACATATTATATCAATATTAACGAGCCAGAACCCATGTTTTAAAAATGTGAAGCCATCACACTCAACTAAGTTTATTACTAAATTTCTATATATCAAAGCACTGAATGACAAACATGGATAAAATAGTCACCAATGGAACAGGGCGGAAAATCAAAACAAATTAAGAACTACATTCTCTGATTAATATCAAAAGGGCAGCTTCAAGAACATGCTATTTCAACGTAACTACCACAGTTTATGTAAATATTAACTAGCCAGAACCTATGTGCTAAAAATGTGAAGCCATTATACTCGACTAAGTTTATTACTAAATTTCTATATATCAAAAAGCACTGAATGATGGATAAAACTTCCAGCACGGAACAGTCAGAAAATCAAGATTCAAAACAAATTTAAGTAAAAAGAACTACATTTTCTGATTAAAATCAATACTATTGAAATAGGTTGTACAAGGGAGATCCCAAAATTGGATTACATGAAACATTGCTGTTGAGGAACAGGTTTCTAATCCCAGAGCAATGTTTCAGATGCTTTTCCTCATGATATTACAAATAAATTCCAATTGTCTCAAAAGGGAATAAATTGTTTTGGTCCAGACCATTTCTACTGAGTCATTTGATCTTTTAGATGGAATCCATTCTAGAGGACTAAACTTTTCTTTCATACACATGATGCTTCCCTGTTAATAAATAACTAAATGCCATCAATTTGCACTTTATGGATGACCAAAGAGTTAAAACTCATAATTGCAAATAAAACGTTCTTAGAACATAACCATTAGTGAAAAATCAAAGTATTTGAAGTCACAAAAATTGCTTTAATGGGTGCATCCATAGCTCTATAATATTACCCAATGTGGCATTACTAAAAAACTAAGTTGGAGATAATGTTGCAGATGGAAATAGTAATCATTCAGTATTTCCCCTAGTTCCAATGAACACATGTTCCAAGAAAAGATCAATTATATGTAAAACTCATTTCAAATAGTGAATTTGATGAATCATGCATTTAAATGGGGCTTTCATAGACTCACCTTGTTCGAAGAGGCATCTTACTACTACTATAGGTTAATATCTACTTGCACTCCAGGGAGGTTAGTTGGACAGGTCCTTGAATTGTACTCTCTTTGGTAAGATTCTGCAGTTGTAAATCCTTCTGCATCCTTGTTTAAAAGGTGCTAGCAGAAGGAAAGATGCCAATTTATTTATCCCATCTGATCATTTATTCTTATGGATTCAGCGCCCTCAAAGAAGCTTCAGCACTAAAGTCATGAGTTAAAAAGGAAATATGCAGAACAAACAAAGTCACCCAACTAAAACTCAAGAATGACTCCGCAAACTGAAGAGTACAACTGACTTGGTCTCTGGAAATACTCAACAAAATACTTGGCATAAAACTAGGATAATTAAAAAACTTGAAGATAGCTTAAAAAGTCGCCAAAGATTAAATTTACAGGGTGTGTTTTATAGGTCAAACTCAGCCAAGACTAAAGCTATAGCAAGTTCGACTGGTTTGACCAAGTCCTCTGGTCACCGGTTTTATTCAGATCATTGTTTAGTCAAGCTGAGTCAAACTCACAAGCACTATTCAGTGAGTCTTGTAAAAATGATAAAATGCTAAAGCACACCCTTTCGTGTTCTCAAAGATGCTCCTTCACAAGAAAGATGATCTAATTTAAAAGGCAGCCTCAACAGGAGTTCCATAGTGAAACAGGGCATTGAACAATTCCTAAAATGCCCTAGGATAAAAGAATTTCTCATCTTTGTGGTACAAAGGTGGAGGATGAAGCACAATTTCTTTTAGAATGTCCTGTATATGCACACATTAGTTACAATTTAAAAACATGTGTAACAGTACCAACCTTCCTAAACTGTTAACTCATCAATGGTATGGAGATTTAGGAAAGCTTCCCCAACCTTTTCAACCATATAAATAAAATTCTAAAGCAAACCAATTAATTCCTTGCCATTTCTTTTTATGGTCCAGTATACCAAAGTTGGTCTAAATGGATGGGAACAGTCAACATCATCCTCATCATATATTAAATATTTGCACAGAGCCTTTTAATTGAAGAAGCTAAAATTCTCCTAACACACCCAAGGAAACCTTGGCCTACACTGTTCCAGTTGTTTTTCTCTCTGATCAGGTTGTGGATCATTTTTCTCGTTCTCACTGATACAGGGTCCCACCCTGATACATGGGATTGGGAAGCAACAATGCACATGCTAGAACTTATAGATTTACTACCCGGAAATTATAGGAAGAGTTTCTTATAAATCCAGTTTCTGTCTCTTCAAACACCCACTTAATCAACCCTGGTGTACACAAGTTTTAGTTTGCAGTGTCATCAGAGAGGAATTCTCCATCTTGGCAATGAAGATTTAGAGCGACTGGTTGTATTTTTTTCTTCCTGTCTAACTCTGCCGACTGTAAGTCTTGTAAATATGAACTCTATAGAAATTCTGAGTATGAACCCACACAACTATGCATCACCATCAGAAGGGACAACTATCTTCTATCTTCAGATAATGGTCTTTACAGGGAGCTGCTTTGTCAATTTCTCTATTGAAAGTATAGTTTATGTTGTCACAAATCCTTGTACTTAAAGCTTAAGCTATAGACCAATTCAAAATATTGTTTTGATTCTTAATTTAAAGCGGATAAAGGCAACTGCTCTAAGAAACTTAAAATCATTGGCGAGGGGCCTTCGTAGAATCAAGGTCAGTTTAAACTTTAAAGAAAAACAACTCCTCATACGGGAGACTCTAAACCCCAAGAATTTGTCTTTGATGGTTTTTAAGAACACACATTTATGAAACAGAAATCAAGAGAATAACTTCCAATACAAACTTTACTCCATTGATTTCCTATTACATAGTAACTGATGATATTATAAACCAATATTACAGTGGTATTAGTTGTATGTAAATTGGAATGGACTTCTGTGGTGTGATAGGGTCGTGTTCCTCCATCCTAGCAGCCATGATCAGTCTACAGTCCTCCCATGGTGAATGCTCCAGCCTATATTATGCCTGAATCACATCAATTCGAGGAAGTGACAATGGAAATCTCATTCGCCCAGATGGATCCAAAGGAATTCTCCTCTGAGATCGAAGCTTTCAAAATCTTGGTTAGCACATCAAACCCGGCCAAAGGATCTCAACCTTCAGAGAATAGATTTGTCAAAAGATGGACTCCATCCCCTAGCTAGAACTCCAGTCCCCAGATCCAAGGAAAAAACACTCATTTTGTCCGAACAAATTCTGATCGGAAAGTTCACAGGCTTCTGGCCTAGCCTGAGGTGTACAAAGCTCTGGATAGTAGACCATTGGCTACCCATGATAAAAGGCTAGGTAAATTCGTTTGCATGTGGCCAAGGGCTTTTTTTGCACTTTTATTCCAAAATAGGGAGGATAGAAATCTGATTTTTCACTCTAGACCTTACATCCTGGGATCTCAGGGAAGGTTCTTGAATCTTAACCTGTTGGTCCGTTGAAGTCAACCTACAAGAGAAGATCACAGCAGCCCCTATATTGGTCAGGCTGACCCACCTCCCATTCATATTTTGGGATGAAAGAACCTTCAGGGCCACTGGGGACAAATTGGGACAATACATTGAGCTAACACTGAACCAAAAGGAAAGCTATATTCCTGAGCTAGAATATGTGTGGAAGTGGACTTGGAGAAAGGCCTTTCAGAGGTGCTCCAAATAAATAGGGACAATTAGAACCACCTGCAAGAATTAGATTATGAGCAACTCCCCTTTGAGTGCAACTCTTGCCATGAATATGAGCATTTTTCTAAAAATTGCCCAAGGACTTGGAAGGACCAGACTCTCCCTAAGCAGCCTCTAAATCCCTGCAATCAAACGAAGCAGAACCCATTTAAGCCAGTGAATCCCTGGTACAAAAAACATCAGACTAAGGAGCCATCACAAACAAAGATAACTCAAGAAGGATTGTCCAAAGCAAACATTAACAGCTTTGCGATCCTTGAAAAGATAGAAGCAGAAAAGGAAAGTGAGGTGGTGGAGAGGTAGACAATAAAGTTATAAAGGCAGATTCCAAGGAAGAAATCAAGCTGTGCTCAGAAGGGCTCAGGGAGATCAAGAGGTCGTTCCAGAAGAAGAAAAAACCTTACCAGCCCTGCTGGTGGGTGATGAAAATACTAATCAACCAATTCCAGATACTATTTCATAAATGAGGACACAGCACATTAAAAAATGCATAACCAAGCAGCAGAGACCCTCAAAATGGTAAGCTCGGCCCCTGCTATTGACATCTCTTACATCACCATTATAAGAAAGAAGACATCTCATAGCTCACCCAACTAAAAAGAGAGAGGAAATCTAATCAACAATGCCAAGAAATAGAAGCAGAACAAAACAAAGCATGCAGTACTCAAAGTTCACTTGCCGTTTCTTAATCAGGATTTTTTATGTAACTGAATTTGGGATTCCATATCTATAATGTTTTGACAAGTACTTTTTTTGCTATCTCAATATGTCAGGGAGTACACCTGCCAGGCCTATAATGACAAAGATTTGGAAGGTTGGGAATCAGGAATTTTAGATTCTAGACTATGTTTTTGATATAACTACTCTGTACGGTTCGGCAACAGCTTTTCTATTATAAAATATAACCATTACTGTGGTTAAAAATAAAATAAAATAAAATAAAATAACAAAATTACACCATTGCATATAAGATACACGCACACAAGACATAAGTTATGAACCCATTCTTATTACGTGCTTGAATGCATAATGAGTACCATACTACAATGTTGACTCCCATATATATATATAATCCACAGGCAAACAGTTATGCTAGGGTCAGCCCTCCCAACTCAACAAAAACCAGTGTTGCAAACATCGCTGAAAAATCAGCCATGTCACAAAAAATCACAGAGTTGAACTGCAAGCCGAGTTTTCAGTAAAAAATCGGAGGAAAAAATATACTAAAAAATCGAAATTTTTCGAGGAAAAATCACGAGTCAACAGGTAAAAATCGGTCGGGCCGGAATGGGGGTTTTAAAGCTAGTTTTCACTTGTTTTTATATCATTTGCAAATTACAGATTGGAAGAGGAGAGCATCATCACACATTGGCCCAAGGAGGGTTTTGCATTTGAAATCATTTGCCATTGAAGATCGATTTTGTGGGTTGGGCATTGAAATTTGGAGTCTTTTCAGCACTTATCACATTTGAAGGTATGTAAGGCATTGAAATTTGGATTCTTTTCAGTAGTCATCACATCAGTTTCGAGGGTCTTCTTCAGTTTCTAGAGGACATCAGTTTGCAGAGTCTTCTTCTAGAGGATGTGTTGTAATCAGCCAGATCACATAAGGTTACCAATAATACACACATAGAATCATATATTCGTACAGAGACAAGAGACAAGAACAGATGATAGAATAACAAATTATATTAATGAATCACATGAGGGTCCATACATACACAGAACTGAACCAAGTTTGTATCTGGCTCAACAGCCTATTATATATGATTACAAAACAGTTATGAATAACTACTTGACGGTTCAGTCAACCGACACGACCTTTGGAGGCTGACCTAATCTCTAATTAGTCGGCTCACCAACTAGCGCCTCCAACATCTCCCCCAGGAACAAAATATTTCTTCATGACGAAGAAACAGGGGAGGTACTCAAAAGTATATCGTCGGAAATAGTTATTACATTTGTTGTGTCTTCATGGGCTGTGTAGTCGAATAGAAGGTCGTTTCTGTACACATACTTCCACAATGGCTTCTGCTGTAATAGCCAGTTGGTGTTGAAATTCTGCCTAACAGCGGAGAGCTTTTTGGATGTCAATGGTCAAAGTTGTGATGCTTGATAGGGTCGACATTTTCTCCTGAATTGAAAGATCTGTAATATTTTTCATGCTGGGCCCCAAAAATTGGGCTTTTTCATCTGCTGTGTCCATCAGTCTTTTCATTTGTGGACAAATTGTGTCGAGTTTGTCAATGCTAGGGAGAGCCTGGTTCACCCACTGATGAGCTTATTTCTCTAGTTTCTCCAGCTTCGTTGTTTCCAATGCAATCTGATCTTGTATTGTGCTCCTCATTGCTTCTTCCAGACCCTGTTGATTTTCTAGTGTCCTGATATGTTCGCGGGTTTCTCGAGCCTACTGAAATACCTTGCCATAGTGGGTATACTAGCTGTACAATATTTCTTCTGTAGTAGCAGATTCCTCCAGATGTTCTTGCAGTACCTTGTGTGCTTCTGAGAATGTTGTGTACTACTGTCTTAATAACATAGATGTTTCTTTTTTGTGCTCCTCTTTCTTGGCTTGTAGCTGTGCTTGAAGGGTCTGCACGACAATTTCAAACAGTTGGTATGCTTTCTCTAGTGGTTTGTCAGTGTCGATCTCTGCTGGTCCTAGTAGAACTGTTTGTATTAAATTCCTGCATTTGGTCAGGAATTCCACTTGTTCTTTCTTGATTTTGTCGAGCTGCTCCTGTCTCTTCTGGCTCCTTGTTGTGGCTTCTTTAGCGAGGGCTCCCACGAGTTGGTCCAATTCTCCATCTCTAAGTTTTGGTGTGTCGACTGCAGAAGTCAACCCTAGTTGATGAAGGTGGATGACTGTCGGTACCTGGTGTGTCTGTGGTTGTTCTCTTTTCTTTCCTTTTGCTTTTATGTTTGGAGTGATAGACCACCTCTGGTCCTGTTGGTACCAATGCTCTCTGTTGCTGCTCTGTTTGGTCTTCTTCAGTCAGTGGATTTTCAGTCGACTGATCTTCTGTTGTAGCAGGGTTCGCTGGTTGATTTACATGGGTGGGACTTGTAGTTGTTTGTGCCTCTAGTGTTGAAATATTGTAACTTCGAAGAATATTCTATATGTATCTTTAGTGGTCCTTGATGGTCCTATCGGGAGAACCACTTGTATTACTTTATACCCCGATGCTTCTAATCGAAAGAACTAATAAGAGTCATGAGGTAGTCCCCTCAAATTGTAAAGGTGGGTCATTAGCACCCCAATTGTGGTTACTTGAGCCTACATGATTAACTCGAGCCTACATGTCGAAATTAATTATTAAAGTGAACGGACAAATATAAATAGAGGTGTGGCGCTCCTCATTTGGAACACACACACTCACTTGTGTAGCGCATTAGTGAAGGAGAGAGAAGTAGCAGGAGAAGGAGGAGGACCAGTCTTTGATTAGTCTTCTGGTTTTACCTTTTATCTTTTGGGGCATCTATATTGAGGAAGCTTTTGCTGGGTTTTTCCCTTTAGGGTTTTCCCAGGATAAATCTGTGTTGTTCTTGTGATACTATTTCTTTCAATGATCCTGTTTATATGCTTTTGTTATGAAATTGAAATGAAATACTGATGATCTAGCTTAGCATATGGAATTCTAACATGGTATCAGAGCTAGCCTGAATAGGACAACTTTCACAAGGTGAAATAGCCCTCTCTCTCTCTCTCTGGAAGAAATTAGGGTTTTCGGGAAAATTTTTGAGTTTCAAAAAACTGCTTGCATAGAAAGTTGCGCCCTCCCAGAGCGCATCTTTTGAGCCTAGAATCAAGGTTTTTGGGTGTGTGGTCCTCGAGAAAGTCAAACCCTAGTTTAACAACTGCACCAGAAAACTGTTGAACCAAAAAACAGCTGGAAGCTGCAGAAGTTGAATCTTGCAAGTCTGATTTGAAAGGTGAAGACTTGAGATCTCCAGAATCCAAGCACACCAGTCAACTCACCTCATTCAAGCGCATCTCCTAGTAAGTTCAGTTTCTCATTCCACAAAATTTCAATTTCTTGTGATTTTCTGACAAGATGGCCCCAAGCACTAGCTTGAGGACAAGCTAGAAGGCATAGAGAATTTTCGAGCATGGAAATACAAGATTGGTCTCATTCTCCAAGAGAATGATCTTGATAAGTATGTCAAAGAAAAAGTTACACAACCTGAAGAAGCTGAAGCCAAGGAGAAGCACAGGAAGGATATGATTAGGGCACAAAGGATTATTGATGACTCCATCAAGGATCACTTAATCCCTCAAGTGTCATCCAAGAAGACTCCAAAAGAAATGTATGATGCCCTATCCAGAATGTATGAAGGAAGAAACATCAACAGAAAGATGAATCTAAGAGCTCAACTGAAGAGCACCAAGATGAGTCATGGAGAATCCATCCAAGACTACTTCACAAGGGTTTCTCAGATCAAAAAGCAACTAAAAGCTATTGGAGATAATCTTGATGAAGATGAAATGGTTATGACTGCTCTCAATGGTCTCACTAGACCCTGGTAATCCTTCATCCAGATGATGTGTGCCAGAAAGGAAAGCATGAAGTTTGATATGGTATAGGAAGATTGCATTCAAGAGGAGACTAGAGTGGCAAATAGAGAAACCTTACTAAAGGAAGATGATCAAGCCCTAGCCACTCACACCAAGAGAAGAAGAAGTCAATCTAATTTCAAGAGAAGAAATTTCAAGGAGTCTCAACCTCCCAGAAGAATCCAAAGAGTTAGAGAGAACCCCCTAGGTAAAGACTACTTTGGTTTTCAATGATTTCATTGTGATAAGATAGGACACATTGCTCGAAATTGTCCTATGAAGAAGCAAGAATATAAGAAGAAGATCAACAACAACAAAAGACATCATGCTCATCTAGCGGAAGATGAAGATGAAGAAGAAGAAGAAGAAAGACCTCCAAGAAAACAAGCAAGAGAAGAAGATGCAGAAGAGTATGTACTATTCTTTGCACTCTCTGGGTCTGTAACACCTGAAGGAGACACTTGGCTTATTGATAGTGGTGCTTCAAAGCACATGACGGGACAAAAGAAAACTCTGTCCAAACTTGAAGAAAAGAGCTCTCCTCATAAAGTATCCCTAGGAGATGACTATCAATATCCGATCAAAGGAGTTGATGAAGCAAGCTACAAACTTGATTCAGGTAATCCCCTAAAGATGAAAGATGTATTATATGTACCTGGTCTAAAGAAGAATTTACTTTCTATCTCAGCTTTAGATAAGAAAGGATTCAGAGTTGCTTTCATAGATGGCCAAGTACTCATGTGGCCCAAAGGAAAGAATATTGAAGATGCAATCATCATTGGTGAAGAAGAAGGAGGCTTGTATAAACTCAAGGGGCACTCAGAAACAGCCTTTGTTCATGAGTCCATTAACCCTAGTGAACTATGGCATAGAAGGCTTGCCCACATTAATTACAAGGCTCTACCTCATGTGAACAAAGTAGCGACGGGATTACCAGACATGAAGATCAAGCATGAAGGCATTTGCAAAGGATGTGCGAAGGGAAAGAACATCAAGAATCCATTTCCAAAGAGTGAAACAAAAACAAAAGGTATGTTGGAATTGATTCATTCAAATGTATGTGGTCCAATGTCTTCTACATCCTTAAGTGGCTTTGAATATTATATCACATTTATTGATGACTATTCAAGAAAGACTTGGATATATTTATTGAAAGCAAAGAGTGAAGTGTTTGAGAAATTCAAAAAGTTCAAAGCCTTGATAGAGAATCTTTCAGACAAGAAAATAAAGACACTCCGATCAGACAATGGCAGAGAGTATACCTCAAAAGAGTTTGAAGCCTTTTGCAAAGATGCCAGAGTCAAGAGAGAACTAACTACTCCCTACAATCCTCAACAGAAAGGGGTTGCGGAAAGAAAGAACAGAACCATCATGGAGGCAGTGAAGACAATGATATATGATCAAGATCTTCCAATGCATCTATGGGCAGAAGCAGCAAGAATTGCTGTGTATGTACAAAATAGAATATCTCACACTACTCTTGGATTCAAGACTCCAGAAGAGATGTTCACGGGAAAGAAGCCTAAGGTAAGTCACCTCAATATATTTGGTTGTCCAGTATATATTCATATACCAAAAGAGAAAAGAACCAAATTGGACCCTTCCGGAAAGAAGGGGATATTTGTTGGATACTGTGAAGTATCCAAGGCATTCCAAATTTACATTCATGGATTCCATCACATGGAAATCAGTCGAGATGTGACATTCGATGAAGAATCAGCCCTCAAGAGATCCAGGAAGTGCCAACATGAAGAAGTGTATGAAGAAGAGACACCTCCCAGAAATAAAGAAACTACATGTCTCCCTGAAGAAGAAACTCCTGAAGAACATGACATGGCAGAACCACAAGAACCTCCTACAATGGAGATGTCACAAAAGAGAAAACCTGCCTAGACAAGAGAGATTATACAAGAGGCAGAAAGATATGGAGCTCCTGAAGACTCCACAAGGACAAGAAAGAAACCTAAGACTTTTTCCAACTATATAGCTTTGATGTGTGATCTCGTAAGATCAAGAACCTACAAGCTACGAAGAAGCAATGCAGAAGAAAGAATGGGTAGAAGCAATGACTAAAGAATACTGTCAATAATGAAGAATGATGTATGGGATATAGTTCCCAAACCAGAAGGAAAGAGTGTAGCATCCTTCAAATGGATCTACAAGATAAATCATGCAGCTGACGGAAGTATCGAGAAATATAAAGCAAGATTTGTGGCCAGAGGTTTCTCTCAGAAAGAGGGAATTGATTATGAAGAGACATTTGCCCTAGTAGCACGGTATACTTCGATTAGAGCTATCATGGCACTTGCATCCATGATGAAGTCGGATTTACACCAGATGGATGTGAAAACAGCCTTCTTGAATGGTGTGATTGAAGAAGAAGTATACATAGAACAGAGACAAGCATTTGAAGTTGAAGATAGACATACTCACGTATGCAAATTGAAGAAGGCCCTGTATGGCTTAAAACAAGCTCCACGAGCTTGGTATGGAAGGATAGAGAGTTTCTTGACGAGCATGGGCTCTACCAAGAGTAAAGTTGATCCTAACTTTTACCTCAAGGTTATAGATGATGAACCTGTCATGCTACTGTTATATGTGGATGACTTATTTTTGACAAGGAATGAGAAACAGATTATGGAAAGCAAGAAGAAACTCGTAGAAGAATTTGAGATGAAAGACCTTGGGTTAATGCATTATTTCCTAGGTCTGGAAGTATGGCAAAGTTCAGAAGGAATCTTTCTCAACCAAGGAAAGTATGCAGTAGAGATATTGAAAAGATTCAATATGTTGGAATGCAAAGCCATGGCCACACCCATGGATTCCAACCTGAAGTTGTTAGTTGATGACTCATCAGAGTTAGTGGATGAGACTCAATACAGACAGATCATTGGGTCATTAATGTACCTAACAAATACCAGACCTGACATTTGTTTTGCTGTGAACACTCTGAGTCAATATCTAGTTCAACCTGGACGGGTTCACTTGGTAGCTGCAAAACATATGATGAGATATCTGAAAGGGACTACAGATTTTGGTCTATACTATGATGGTAGCCATGAGTACAGATTGTATGACTATACAGAGATGCAAATTGGGCTGGAAGCATCTCAGACAGGAAAAGCACATCAAGTGGATGTTATAGTTTGGGATTTGCTATGATTTCATGGTTTAGCAAAAAACAGTCTAGTGTTGCTCTTAGCACAGCCAAAGCAGAATATATAGCAGCTTGCTCTGCTAGTTGTGAAGCCATATGGCTTCGGAAGCTGATGTCAGGGTTATTCAACCTAGAGTTGGATACTACCGTGATTCTATGTGACAACCAAAGTTGTATAAAGATGACAAAGAACCCAGTATTCCACGACAGATCGAAGCACATAGAAATCCGGTATTTCTACATTCGAGATATGATGCAGAAGGGAGCCATAAAGCTCCAGTATGTGAGTACTGATGAACAAGTTGCTGATGTGTTGACGAAGCCTCTGTCTCGAGTAAAGTTCGAACACTTTCGAGACAAGCTTGATGTTGTTTGGAAAGACCTTCCTCGAAAGGGGGAGTAGTGATGTTGTAGTGGGATTGTATCATCCCTGGGCACTTGCCCTAAAATGATCCGATGACTTCGGTCCTCAAGAATGAAGAGGGATTGTATCATCCTGGGACATCTGTCCAAAATAGATCCGATGACTTCGGTCCTCGAGAATGAAGAGGGATTGTATCATCCTAGGACATATGTCCAGAATAGATCCGGTGACTTCGGTCCTCGAGAATATAGTGGAATTGCATCATCCTTGAACTTCGGTTCAGAAAGGTATCCGGAGGCTTCGGTCCCCGAATATGTGGCAGGATTGCATCATCCTTGAACCTCGGTTCAGAAAGGTATCCGAAGGCTTTGGTCCCCGAGAATGTGGTAGGATTGCATCACCCTTGAACCTCAGTTCAAAAAGGTATCCGAAGGCTTTGGTCCCCGAGAATGTGACAGGATTGCATCGTCCTTGAACTTCGGTTCAGAAAGGTATCCAGAGACTTCGATCCCCGAGAATGTGGTAGGATTGCATCATCCTTGGACCTAGTCCTAAAGTGATAGGGACTGATTATCAAGTAATCAATCCGGTGACTTCGGTTGTCGAGAATGTGGCAGGATTGTATCATCCTTGGACTTAGGTCCAAAAGTGATCCGAAGACTGTTGTCTTCATGTTGTGGATCGTAGGTTGTTGCTGCTGATGATGTTACTGATCGAAAGATCAGAGTGTGATGATGATGACGTACTGATCGAAAGATCAAAGTATGATGATGATGTTGCGGAAAATGTTGTTGCTGATCAAAAGGTCAAAGTGCTGATGTTGATGTTGTTGATTGAAAGGTCAAAGTGTTGATGTTGATGTTGCTGATCGAAAGGTCAAAGTACTGATGATGATGTTATCATTCGAGTAGTCAAAATGTTGTTGCTGCTGAATATTGAAGATGAAGACTAAAGATGATGTTGTCGGTCAAAGTGTTGCTGTCGTTGAAGACGAAGATGAAGACTACATAATGTTGAAGAGCTTCCAATGATTTATAGATGTGTTACCCTGATGATGTTGATGATGTCCTCTATCTCTCTCCTACTATTGTTGTTGTTGATGTTGTTGTAGAATACCCTTCTCGTTAAAGGGGAGTGTTGAAATATTGTAACTTCGAAGAATATTCTATATGTATCTTTAGTGGTCCCTGATGGTCCTATCGGGAGAACCACTTGTATTACTTTATACCCCGATGCTTCTAATCGGAAGAACTAATAAGAGTCATGAGGTAGTCCCCTCAAATTGTAAAGGTGGGTCATTAGCACCCCAGTTGTGGTTACTTGAACCTAAATGATTAACTCGAGCCTACATGTCGGAAATAATTATTAAAGTGAACGGACAAATATAAATAGAGGTGTGGCGCTCCTCATTTGGAACACACACACTCACTTGTGTAGCGCATTAGTGAAGGAGAGAGAAGTAGCAGGAGAAGGAGGAGGATCAGTCTTCTGGTTTTACCTTTTATCTTTTGGGGCATCTATATTGAGGAAGCTTTTGCTGGGTTTTTCCCTTTGGGATTTTCCCAGGATAAATTTGTGTTGTTCTTGTGATACTGTTTCTTTCAGTGATCCTGTTTATATGCTTTTGTTATGAAATTGAAATGAAAAACTGATGATCTAGCTTAGGATATGGAATTCTAACATCTAGTGGTAATGAAGATGGTGGCTCTGGATTGTGAGGATATTCTGGTGCTGGTGCTGGTGATGGTGATGATGAATGGTTTGGGGTTAGTGGAGTGGTTGGAAGGTGACTTGTTGGTATAGGGAATTTCAGCTTCTGGTTGTAAGTCGATAGGGTTATCGATTTCTTCAGTGTCCATCAGGTTGGTGATTTCTGCATCCATTGTTGCTTGACCATTGCCTTCAAGAGCAAGTGCTCCCTCGTCTGCCTCATTCACCAGAGGTCTTGGGATAGTTGGTGTGAATGATGAGACTTGGGCTGCTACAACTGTGGTTGTTTTGTCAGGATTTCGGATGTATGAGGATCTAATAAGTCCCACAACTTTTGGTGGCGAAACTTGGTCGGGTTGTAGGGTGAGGCTTTGTCGGGCAAAGCTCGACTCTATGAGTTTATGGGTAGTGTTGATTTGCTAGGCATTAAGAAATAACTTTGGCAGTCTATTGATAAATTGTTGAAGTTCAACATCTTTATCAATTTTTTCTTAAAGGGTTCCGAGGATGATATCTTTGTAAATTGGTGACATGGTGGTGGTTGAGTCTGGTGTTATTCTGGTCGGAGGTCGTGAGGAATCTGGTGTTAAATCAATGAGGTTTATTACGGGTTGGGTAGCAGCTCGTACCTTTTTAAGCCTGCCTTGATTTGCTCCTGACTCGATGAACTGTTTGAACTACTTTTCAACAGATACTTTGTTCTGTGCGACATCCTCCAAGATGTTGACAGCGGTAGCAAGCAATTCCTCTTCGTCTTCTGACTCCTCCGAAAGGATGAGTTTGTGCTTCCCCTTTCCTTGTGCCTGAGTTTCTTTCTTCTTCCTTGAGGTTGTTATTTCTTTAGCTATTCTTTTCAGATTTTCTTTTGTCATAGCGTACTCATGTCTGTCAAACTTAGTTTCTTCGTCTATCTGTTCTTCCCCCTCCTCCTCCTGTTGTTGGGTCAGGAGCATGGGGTTCTGTTCTGTCGGTACCATGGCTTGATTATCAGTCGATACATTTTCAATCTGAAGAGGGTTTCGCTTTTTTGTTAGGTTGTCTCCCGAAGTGAAGGTACCGATATGAAGGTGAACTTCATAGTCTTCTTCCTTCTTCTGATCGGTCAATGGTTCGACAATAGAGTGGTTAATCTCTTTTGCGCCCGTCGGTATGGCTATCTTGGTCTTAGATTGTCGGCGTAATTCTGTGAAGATTTCATCGACTGTTGAATAATAGTCGAGAGGTTTTGCATTTGCTGTGGAACCTTGCGAGTGCCATACTGCAGTGTGGTCGAGTTCCAACTGGATATGTGCCAACGGGGGAAGTCATCTTCGGATGTTTTGAGACACCCTCCATCTAACTGTTCGGACTTTCAAATTTTGGAACCAATTTTCTAGGAATACTTTCCCCTCTTCCTACTCATGTGGGGTTCAGCCCATTGAGAATGATTTAAAACGCCACATGTGGAACCTATTCGGTTCTAGGAACTGTGGATGCCCCACCAGACATAGGTTGTACATGGCTATCCAGATTAATAGTGATGGGAATCTAATTATAGCACCTGTTTCCTGGCACTTTTCGCAAATAGACTTGAGCATGTCAGCCACGTATTGAGCCCACTAATAAACTTTCCCTGATTTAGCTATCTCATCGACAGTTTCCATCATGTCGAGTTTCTTCTCGCATCCTCCTCCTGTGACAATCAGGCCTGTAGGGACAATTTTGGCCACTATTTTGGGTGTGGTGGCTATGATTTGTCCAACTATCAGACCCTTGGATTTTTTTCTTGTTGGTGTTTTTGTTAGTCTTTCAACCAATCCTTCTTTGATCCCTCCAGGAATAGGTTCACCTTTGCTAGAAAGCCCAGTAAGTTGTAGATGGTTTCAGCTGATATTTCCACGGGTTCGTCGAAGTAGAACTTCCCATTATGGTATCGGCTGATGATGAATTTTACAATATTTTATTTTGTCCCTCCAAAACTCGCCATGAGGGGTGCATTCATATAGTTCATGATAGTGCTTTGGTTTATTTTTAACACCTCTGTCATTTTTGACTTACCTCCGTAAGCCCACTTTTTTACTTATGCCCAGTGTCGCGCCCATGAAACTTCCTGTACTTTTGCGTTTTTAATGTTTTGCAACTGTTTCACTAATGGACTTACAGCAGATTCTAACTCTTTTGCTTTGGCTGTCATGGCTCTGGTTTGTTTTGGGGCCATCTTGTCGGTTTCTGGTTCGACTTTCGTCGAGGTTAATTTGCTCTCAAATGTATGGTACCTCTGTCGCTCTAGATCTTTGTAAAGTGGTAGGAATTCTTCGTCCGACATAGTATTTATAGGTGGAGCGAATGGCGATCTTGTAGATGGAGCTATTAATGGCGGATTTGATGGTAAAGGACGCTCTATTGAAAGCGCTTTTAATGCGTTCTAGTTTTGGCGCTCCTTCTGACCGTAGTCATGATTGCGTGATTGGACCTTTTGATCCTCTTGTTGATGTCGATTGTATGGTCGGTGTTATCACCAACCTTGTAGCTGCCTGTGCAAAATGGATCCAGGATGGATGGTAGAGGAACAAGCAACTAAAGAGGTGGAACCTAGACTGCCTAGACTCCCAAAGAGATGGTTGTCACGCCAATCAAGGCAGTCTTCGCTTTATGTTGTCCGAGTCCAAGACAACAATGGGGGAGACCCAGATCTACTCCCGATATGAGAGATCAAACCTAGACACCAGATTAGATCAAAATAAACTTTGAGGTACGTAAGGTGTAAGGTGTTCAGAAACTCTAGATCTACAGTAGGATTCAGTAGATGGATCAAGACTTCAACAGTATATTGGCTGATCCAAAGCAGTAATCGGATCACCTTTGGGGGAAATGGTTAGATCTAGGGTTTTGGTACTAGCAACTAAAGAAGATGATCTCTGCCTTGGGAAGCGTAACCAAGGCAGGATGGGCAGGAAAATAGTTGGGACTATCTAGTACCTAGCTGACAGACTCAATGGAAAAGGTGAACAGGTGTGATTGTTTGAGTCATCAAGGAACATCCAATTTCAAGGGGAAGAGATCAATTCAGGGCTAGCGCTAAGGATGGGAGATCAGTGCCTTTCGTGCATTGGGAAATGGAGTCAGTATACACCCAGCGTTGAGGTAAACCCACCTAGGGTAGACCCTGATCTGTGGACCCAGATAAGTGTTTTGGTCCGGATGGCTTAGTTAAGGCAGGAATTCAATCAAGGAAGGCTAGCGCTAGGGTTGGATGAGACAGATCTATAGATATGAGGCCACCATCAGATAACCAGCTCAGCGTTGAAGGTGAAATGGGATTAGGAGGGGCTGATCTACACACTTGGTTCGGAGAAATTTGGAAAAAGTCAGATCTTGAAAAAGTCAAAGTTGATGATGGAGGATGAGAGGGTGAAAAACTGATTTCTTCAGATCTAGGGCAAGCATGCTGGATCTAGCTTAGCGTTAGGGGTGTTCTGGAGTGCTTAGGACCTGATCAGCCTAGCCTGTCAGATTTCGGAAACAGTAAACTTCGAAAAGGACCAATTTTTTAGTGATGGTGCTAGGGTTGTTTTCAATCTAAAATTCAAATCTAGGTCACACTGTCATGAATCTGGACAACGTTGGGGGTGATTTGGACTGTGTGAGACTCGATATATCAGTCTATTAAGTCAGAAATCAAAAAAAGTCAAAACCCTAGCAAGTCAAATTTTCAGTAGGGGCTGTATGCAGTTTTTAGACAATATTTCAGATCTAGGTCAAACCAGCAGGAATTTGACCAACGTTGCAGTAGATTCAGTGAGGGGGAGGCCCGATCTATGAAACCCAGCAGTGGTTTGGCCTAAGATCGGACGGTTCTCGGATTTAGTATTTTTTAGGGGTTTTTTAGTATTTTAAGGATTTTCAGAAAAATGAAAGGAAAACAGGTAAAATGGATTGAGATCTGCTAAAGAGAAGAGAATTACCTGTTAGATCGTACCTGGAAATGCTTGTAGAAGCCTTAACAGCGATGATCCTTGCTATCCCGATCAATTCTGGAAGATCCACATGATTTCTATGACAGATGTAAGCCCCAAGCCACCAATGTGCCCCCTATCCCGCATGAGCAAACGTCAACAATATCAGATTTGATAAGACAAGATAAAGAAACCAACTGCTATAGGAAAGTAAAAAGAAGTAATCATAGATCATAATGACACTAATGAAAACCCCCTGATCCAAGACAAAGATAACCGAACAAGTTGAGGTCCCCCCGCAAAAACGCTCCAACCAAAACACCCTCCTATAGACAAGACAATGATAGCAAAAAAAATATAGATCTCACATGAATTTCCACAATGCTAGGAAGCAGAAGACTATCCAATCACCATTTGATAACATCAGATGCAAAGCATATCCAGAAAATATCCACGAAAAAAATTTCTATTATTCAGATCCAAGAGCCAAAGACCCCTTACAAATGAGAAGCTCTTTCCTTTAAATAGAAATGAGAGAACCACAATCATAACCGAATCCTAACCACTTTCAAAATGAGTAGCTAGGATTAAAAGATAAAATATTCTAATCAATGGTTGAGATGAGCTCAACATACAATACATGGATCAATATAACCATAAAGTACCAAAGTGGATTAAATCACCCATAAAGAGGGTACCCCACTCAACAAGAAATAAATGAAGCACATGGTGGGTCCATGGAGTGTTAACTAACTCCCTATGGGTGCCCCATGGCACAATAAAATAATATAACATTTTAATTCTTTGACTTTGTGCCTCCTTGAGGAAATCGTGAGCCTCCCAAAAGCCCTAGAAAATAATATAAAATGCCCAAAAAATAGGTGTGGGCCCAATCAGGTGTTGCAACTGCTGGAGAAGGTGTGGAGGACATCACTCTCATCATCATGACTCATCCCATGTCATTTCCTCGCCTCAGTAGCCCAAATTGATTTCTTCAATAGCCATTTAATCATTTTTTAATCTGCCTCGAGAAACGTGATCCTACCAAAACAGCCTCCTAGGGTGCCTGCGTTGTCAAACTGAGCCCACCAGGCTCTCTGGGATGGGGGTCCTATGGTACAAACAAGTGGTTGCATCCCCTATGTCCATACAACGCCCTAGGAGATCCAAATAAAACATTTCCCTGCTCAGACACATCATCCTGTGAAGCAAAACCGCATCAAAAAGGTAAAATGAGCCTGATCATTTCTGCAAGTGCCCGGAACTGAAAAATAAACTGTCTCATTAGACTCGGAGAGTCCAAATCCATCTAGGGTGTATACTCATACCCCTCTCAGGTCTCTACCTGATCATCAATCATATCCAATAGACAATATAACCATTTGTAAATGATCAAATACCAATAATATAACTCAAACTATCATCCATCTGCTGCAAGTGCTACAAGGCTAAGACATGCTCTACAAATCATTTAAGAAACAATCACAAGAAGTAGCAATCATTTCACTAGCGGTACATCAACCAAATACATATATAAGGCTTTATTTATTATTACTCATACTAGACTTTCAGGACTATACTCACTTCATAGTTGTATTCAATTTGCAAGTGAAGGGTGAAGGACGAAATTTACCAGGCTAGGGCAAAGGATGACTTCCTACTTAACATCATGACACTTTGGATATGGAAAGGAAAAACTCACTAAAACCAATGTCGAACAAACAACAACACAAGGAATGGCAGTGCCTCACAAATGGTTGAGTTATTTAGAGAGTGCTTATTCAACTTAGGCATCATGACTACATCAAGTTTGATCCAAGTTTATTAGGATCATCAATTTTATTTCCATGACCTTTTTGGCTTATATGACCCTTTTGGGACTTCACCAGTGCTTAAAAGCACAGCTAACCGCAGCTTTCATCCGGGACATATTTATATTTACAAGGTCAGCAATATTTGGATATAG
This sequence comes from Pseudotsuga menziesii, assembly GCA_001517045.1. Lineage (NCBI taxonomy): Eukaryota > Viridiplantae > Streptophyta > Pinopsida > Pinales > Pinaceae > Pseudotsuga > Pseudotsuga menziesii. Next base: position 358,641 of record LPNX010622115.1, read on the forward strand.
CATATTTTAACCATTGCTTTTTGGACCTTTTCTTATACCCTTCAAGGGGTATTTTAGCATTTCATTGCTCTTGCCCTTTTTCACATATGTTAAGAAACACGGTTTTAGCATTTTCATTTTCCATAGGCGCATATATAATATTTCCAATACAGGTAGTACTTGCGCTTTCAGTTTTAGCCAACAACATCTCAAGTGACCAGGGGTGGTTCTGCCCAGTGCCAAACATCGGGACAACCGACCAGAAAGATTTAGGCATACAATCCAACTCACCAAAGGCAAGTTCTGTCACCAACTCAGAGCGGAGACACAATATAAACAGGGAGGCTTTTCCAACAAAGATTCTAGCGGGGAAAAAGGTCCTCCATGCCATAAGTCAAGTAGTAAGTCGAGTTAGAAACAAAACTGGAAGGTAATAGATGGGTGGAGACAATGAAGGATGAAGCGAACACTAGCAAGCCAAAACAATGGTGGGAATGACTACCTCTATTCTCCCTAAGGAGGGTAAAACCAATGAGTATAGATCAGAAACTTCCAAGTCTAAGTAGGGACATCAATACATAATACAAAATACATCCAAGTCCATATAATTATGACCACCAGATCATGACACCACATGTTAATACATGTCACAAAAATGAGTATAAGAGCAATGATAACCATAACACAATATAAAAAGCTGAGTCATAATCATGCATATAATCCATCTGAAACATCATCTGTCCAATGAGAAAGCACTGATATACATCTAGGCACCAATAACTGCTCTGTAATGACTAAATGGCTACATCGGTCCTCAAATCTGAGTGTCCTGAGACTTAGTCCTGACATGAGAGAGTACAATAGTCCACAAATACAATAATGATCCGGCAAAATTGTTCATCTCAGCATCTCATATGTAAGAGATATGGCTGAAAAAAGTACTGTGTCTGAAAAATATAATATGGTAGCCTGGCTACTATATATGTGATAACAGTCGGTATGCAGTATGTTGTTGGTGGAAATGTCTGTTATCGTCGAATTGCATTTTGCTACGTCTTTCAAGATTTCCTGTTATTTTGGTCTTCTTTGATTCTTCTAGTTTTTTGGTTTTAGCTTAATCTGGTTTTTATAGTTTTTGTTAACAGTTATAAAACCGTTTCTATTTTTATTTATTTATTTATTTATTTATTTTTTCAAATTTTTCAGTTTTGATACCGCTTTAGTCGGGCACCGTTTACCAGTTTCCGAAATACTGTGCCCTGTAATGTTCTCAGTGGGACTGAGCCATTGGCGTTGATTTCTTCGACCATACAGGGTCCCATCCACTCTGTGTGGAGTTTGTTTGGTTTGCATTTCACCCGACTGTTATACAGTAGTGCAAGATTTCCGACCGACAAGTTCTTGTTTTTAATGTTTCGGTCGTGCCAAGCCTTTTGTTGTTGTTTATGAATTTCCTGGTGTTGTACAACAATTAGTCGGTGCTCTTCTAGTTTGGTTATTTACATTAGTCAATCTTTCCTTGCTTCCTCGACATTGATATGTAAGATGTCGGCTGTTACCGGTGTCTGTTGTCGGAGTGTAAAGGGACGACTGCTTCTTGGCCATAGACTACTCGAAAAGGTGTTTAGTCGGTAGATCGTTTATATGATGTTATGTATGCCCATAGTACTGTAGGAATTTTCTCTTCCCAATCGTCTTTGTCGGCGTTGCAGATTTTTGTTAGACCTCTTGTTAATGTTTTGTTGAATGCCTCTATCGCCCCATTCAACTGAGGATGATAGGCTATGCTTCGACAATGGTCAATTTTGAACTGTTCTATTAATGCTGCAATGGTTTTATTGATGAAGTGGGAACCTTGGTCACTGATTAGGGTTAGTGGGCAGCCAAACCTGGTAATGATATTTTCATATATGAATTTAGCAGCTACCTCACTAGAGCAGGTTTCGACAGGCTCTGCTTCTGCCCATTTAGTAACATATTCCACTGTTGTTATGATATATCGTGCAACTGTCCTTGTTGGAACTGGAAATGGCCCAATGAAGTCGATAGCCCAAATTTCAAATGTTAGGCTTGGGTTTACCGAAATCAAGGGCATCTCTGTGCTATGCAAAGGTCGACCTTGACGTTGGCAGTGATCACATTTGCTAACAAACTTCTTACAGTCTTTGTAAAGTGTCAGCCACCATAGTCCTACCTGCTGGATTTTCTTAGCAGTTGTATCCGACTGAAAATGTCCTCCCGCTGGTCCATAGTGTGCTTCATGCATAATGTTTTCTCGTTCATGTTCTAAAACACATCGACGGAGTACTTCGTCCAAACCCATTTTGTACAGAAATCCGTTGATTAGACTATATGGTGCAGCTTTCATGGCTAAAATTTGTTTCTTCTTGGTGTTCATGCCTTCAGGTGCTTGGTCATTCTCTAGAAATTGTGTTATTTCCTCTAATTCTGCAGGAACAGTTCTATTCGGAATAAGTGTGCATCCGGCAGGTCATCTTTGACTCCTGTCGGTTTCTCCCCCGTGTCAATTCTTAACAAGTGGTGGGCCCGACATTTAGTCTTCTTGGTCGAACGACGACTTCAAATTCCAATTCTTGGAACAGTAACAGCCACCAACAGATTCTTCCATGGTGTAGAGGCTTGTTTACCAGGTATTTAAGTGCTTGATGGCCAGTGTAGAATATGAAAGGGTTAGCCAATAGGTAGTGTCAATATTTTTGGAGTGCAAAGACCATCCCTAGCGTCTCCCTTTCTGTTGTTTAGTTACATTCTGCCTTTTTTAATTTTCTGCTGCTGTATATGATTGGATAATCCATTCCATCTTCACCAGGTCATGTCAAAATCGCACCTATTGCCAGGCCTGAAACATCAATATGTACGTGGAATTTGATCAACCAATTTGGGATCTGAGAATGGGCGCTTCGACTAATCTTCTTTTTAATGTGTCGAATGAAGTATCACACTCTTCCGTCCAGTCGAACTCTTGATATTCTCTTAACAGTTTTTCCAATGGGTATGTTATATCTGAATAGTGTCAAATGAATTTTCTATAATAACCTGTATGACCTAGCAATACTCTGACCTGTTTTGGATTCACCGATGGTTTTAAGTCGAGGATTATTTTTATTTTTGCAAAATCGACTTTGATGCCTTCCTTGCATACAATGTGCCCTAGTAAGATTCCTATAGGGGTTAAGAAGATACATTTTTTTATATTGAGAAATAACTGAATTTGTCGACATCGTTCCAGCATAAGCCTTAACCATTTACAATGGTCTTTTAGCATGGAATAGATCGTCCAATCGTCAAAGTATACAGCCATCGTCTTATAAATGTATTCTTGAAATGTTTTGACGACTATTCTTGAAAACACTGCAAGTGCATTCTTAATATCGAATGGCATCACTCTGTAAGCGAATGATCCAAATTCACAAACGAATGTTGTCTTCTTCTGGTCTTCTTTGGCTATTGGTACTTGATTATACCCTGAAAATCCATCCGTAAATGAGTAACATTTGTGACCTGCGACTTCATTTAGGATTTCGTCGACGTATGGGGTCGAAATGGATCTGTTAGAGTGACCTCGTTTAATTCTCAGAAATTGACACAAATTCTTAGTTTTGTCGGGTCGTGCATTTTCAGTTGGATGACCACTGGGCTTGCCCATTCTGACTGGTCGATGGGGTAAATAGTTCCAGCTGTGAGCATATTGTCAATCTTCTTTTTGACTATTTCCTTGTATTTGTGAGCCAACTTGTAGGGTATTTTCTTGATAGGCCTAGCTTCAGGTTTGATATCGATCTTCATCTTGCCCATTACTTTTATTAACCTTTTAGGTCTTTGTAGTCTCGAGCAAAGACATCCTGAAATTATTTTAATAAGTCGACAATTTCTGTTGTTTGCTCTTCACTCCAATAATCACCGATTCTTGCCATTTTCGGTCTGTTATCATTAGATATGTCGATTTCTATGGTTTTAACTTTTGCATCCATCCATCCTGGTGCCTTGCTTTCGTTAATCTGTCGACTACCTTCTTTGAACTGTGAAAATGTCGCTGGAACGTTTGAGGTCGTCATCTGGTCGGTATCGTCTTTGTCGGTCAATTCGATTTTGAATGTCGTTCTTGCTGGTTTGACCATTTCCGGGTGATCAGACTTCCACTGAAAGCTTTTCCCATATGTATGTTCATTTTCTAATCGAAGTCTCGTCGACTGTGGTATTTTGTTGGCTCGAATGTTATGGCATGTTGCATTCGGTCGGCCATTATTCTGTGTTGATTTGTTAGTAGTCGGCTATATAAATGTTTTTATTTGTTCTGTAGCCTCGACTAATTTTTCGTCTTCTGGTGTAAAGCTAAATAAAATTTTCTCTTAGTTCATTCCATAGGAATGTTTCCCCTCATGCTTCTTCCATTTTATACCATTTATTTGGTAGAAGGTCCAATGTCGAGGGAAATAGGTGTGGCCATATACGCTCGTCTTTATGACCAAGTCTTCTCCATTCTTTTTCACATGTTCTTATGTGGTTTTCTGGATCTTGTCCTTGTGTGAAGACAGGTATTTGTGCCTGTTTGGTTAGCTTCCTACCTCCAAACATTTCTACGAAGAAAGTCAAAGCTGTTGTCCACGTTTGTAATCTCGACTGATGGGTGTTCCACCATCGCGCAGCTTGTCTTGTAAACGTTTCTACCAGGTTTTGGAGTCGGCCATGTTCACCTAGGTTCTTAGAGACTTGTTCTATATGAAGAACTGGTGACTCTCTCTCTTTATACCGAAGATTTTGTTTATTCTCTATGTTTATTGGTGCCAAAGAAGGGTATTCACTTATTTTCTTTTCAAATATTTTAGGTATAACCGATACAGAAAAGCATTGTCGAGTTGGTTTCTTCTGGATAGCCTGAATAGACCAACAACCCCTTGCTTGTGTTTCATAGTTTTCGATTTCCCAACCATACAATTCTGCATCTTAATTATATCCAACTGAATCCTAGTTCCCTAGATGAAGTTCACCATAACTATTAGGTTCAGTATAATCTTCATCATTTTGAATCTGATAGAGTTGTCGAACATAGACTTCCTCGTCTATAGGCTTAGTCCAGGGTTCTCCTTGTGAAGTAAAAATGGGGATAATAACTTTCTATCCGTTCCCTTTTAATTTTATTATTTCCTTGTCCAATGAGATTGATGCCTTCATTTTTCAGCCCCATGGATGTCCTACCAAGGCTGGGAAGGAACTAGATCCTTCCTTAGGGTCGATGATTTCGAAATCGACTTTAGTCAAAATGCCTTTTATCGTTGTATCGACATTTCTCCAAACCCCAATGGGTTCGATCAGTCCTTGGTCGGCTAACTTTAAATATATGCCCGATTCATTCAGTCGAGGCCTACCCAACTGTTCCCATGTATCCCGCGTCATAATGTTTACTTGGGATCCAAAATCGAGAACGACTTGTCGAACATGGTATCCTTCAATTTCAAGGTCGACAAGTGGATCAGCATCATTCTGATCCTTTTGATTTAAACTGCATATACTCTTAGTTTGTTTATCTGTATCATTTTTGTTCTTAATATTGTACAATAGGTCAATGAATTGTGCCACTGACTTATCTTTATGTATTAAGTTCAATAGTCCGTGAAGTGTGTTCTGTCAATTGTCATCGACCGCTTCTTGTCTAGCAAATTCTCGAACATGTTTGATGCATCGTTATACAATTGTTTTTGCTTTGTAGGATTAGGATATTCATTTTTGTCTTTAATTTTGCTTATTCTTGGATTATCACCTCCAATTTTCGTTCCTTGTCTAGTTACTATGTGTAGATTCTTTGTGCGAACTACATCACATTTTTGAACACAAAACAAGACATTAACATTTTTCTTTTTATTAATTTTGTCAAGTATGGTGGGACAATCTTCTAATGAGTGATCACCCACACCACAGCTAGTACAAGATTTTAGGTCGGTTCTGTCTTTATATGAATAGTCCGCATACTGATGTCCTTCTTTATAGCATGTAAAACATTGAATTGGTCGTCGTGGTCGATTGTCACGATTTCCGGAGAATTGTCCTCGACCTCCAAATCCTCCACGACAATTGTCGCACCAACGCTTGTATCTAAGGCTTTCATATCGTTGATTGCTTGGTACGTTCTGTTCATTATCATTATTCTAGGCCATGGCGTTTGTTTGGTAAACTGCCTGATAGTTTTGTCGGTTTTTTAGGTTTAAATGGCAGTCGGTTGTTGCATGACTCTTGACTTCACAAATCGCACACCAAGAAGCCTTGCCATTCTTCATGTTGTATGGGCAGTTCTTCGTCGTGTGGTCTCCATGCTCCTGACATATATCACAGAAACATTTTATTTGAACAAAACAGGCGTCCTATCGGTTTACGTCCTGTCGACAATTATCTTTGGTATGGCCGGCTGTAGACCATTTCATGCACCAGATCTCCTGACCTTTGAGGTTCAGTTCTCTTAAGGATTTCTGCATGATTTCCAACTGTTCTTCAATTCACGCGTCGACAACAGGGTATGTTGGGTAGTCCTCATCCATCTCGACCTGCAGAGTTGTTGTCACCAACCTTGTAGTTGCCTGTGTGAGGTGGATTCAGGATGGATGGTAGAGGGGCAAGCAACTAAGGAGGTGGAACCAAGACTGCCTAGACTCCCAAATGGATGGTTGTCACGCCAATCAAGGCAATCTTCACTTTATGTTATCTAAGTCCAAGACAACAACGGGGGAGACCCAGATATACTCTCGACAAGAGAGATCAAACCTAAACACCAGATCAAATCAATTATGGCTTGAGGTACATAAGGTGTAAGGTAATTAGGAACTCTAGATCTATGGATGATAGTAGTAAGTGGACTAGGGCTTTGGATGAGGGCTTCAGTCATATGAGGGTTGATTCAAAGTGACCTATAGAGGTAATACTAGATCTAGGGTTAAGGTACTAGCAACTGATTAAGATAACCACTGTCTTGGGGAAACGTAACTGAGACAGGGTGATTAAGGACAGAGTTGGGACTGTCTAGTACCAAAGAGATAGACTCAGTGAGAGATAGGTTACCTGAGTTATCAAGGAGCGGTCAAATTTCAGGGGAAAGAGGTCAACACAGTGTTGCCAAAGCGTGGAAGCGAAGCGGGTGCGGGTGCGGGAAGCGGGTGCGTGGAAGCGTGTTTTTCAAAAAATGGCCGAAAGCGAAGCGTGGTCGGAAGCGTTTTTATATATATATATAAAAATATATATATATTCAAAAGAAAACATGTAGAATGTCAAACTAGATGCAAAATTTATGAAACATGTATGTTTGTGATACTTCCAATATATGAAATGCCATCTAGATTCCATATTATCCATCATTCCATCCATACTACGTAGTAAATTAATGAATAATCATTCAAGCATCAAGCATCTAGCTGCTAACAATTACAAAATACAAAGTAACAAATTGAAATACATTTTACAAATACAAATAGAAACCATATAGATTCTAGCAATTACAAACATAAAAACTTTAGAACCATATAAGAGGGAAGTACATCATTAACTTATGGAATGAAAAAGGTTATCCACCAATTGTCAACATGAGCCATGGCCAAATAGTTTTGTTTACAAAAATTGGCTATTTGCATGAGTACTACAATGATAATTAAACTGAAATCTAGTAGACTAGTAAACTGAAAAACAATCTATTTCTCCTACTCCTATCTCCTCGAAGTCCTTCCACTTCCACCACCGCGATTGCCTCGTGGGGGTACGCGAGGTGGTAGTGACTGTGAAGATGAAGCAACTAACTGTGAAGGTCCCTCTAATGCAGGTACTGGTACAACTGTACTCAAGGGGAGCCCTCCACGGGGCCTCGCAGTCGCACTAGGTGGTGGCATCTCAGCACGTTCATCCTCCTCCAAAAGAGAATTCTCCAACTCCTCCAAAACCAATGCCCCATCCTCCAAATTGTCCTCCTCTGAATTGTAGTCCCACATCTTATTTGTTGGTTCTATGGTTGGATCATTGCAGTAATGGGACAACAGTCGCGAGTTGTAATGCACATATACCAAGCTCTCTGCTCGCTGTACATTCAACCTGTTCCTTTTGACGCTGTGGATGAAACTGTATGTGCTCCAACACCTCTCTGC
>LPNX010622115.1:367434-439186 GCA_001517045.1 Pseudotsuga menziesii
TTGGGTTCTAACATTTGTCCAACCATCAGATACAATGGATACCCCAGAATCTGTCCACCCATCTGTAAACCGTGTAAGAGCTCTTTTGACTTTTGATTTTTCCTTCTCAAGTAACACCGTTCTAGCCTTTTCATACCCAGGGCTCCTGTATCCAGCGGGGGCTTTATTGATGGCTTTAACCATGGCATGCCAATAAGGGAAACGGAGAACATTGAATGGCACACCACATGCATAAAGAAACCTTGCCACTTTTGCATCCACTTCCTCCCTGCCAGTAACATCAAATAAATCTTCTAAGGTTCTCTTACTTCCACTTCCACTGGGTGAAGACCTTCCACCAACTGAAGAAGATGCAGAATAGGGAGAAGGTGCATCAGCTTGAAGTTTTTGTCTTTTGCTCGATCTTATTGCAGCTTCCTCTATCTTGATGTAGTTTTCTTTCTCTGTTTGTGTCATCTTAGTGCAAACTTTAACACCAAGGCCCCCTTTTTTTTCATCACTGTCTAATACCCCACAAAGATGCCTCCTCTCACGGGTGTATGAACCGGTATAAGGGTTTGGACGACATCCATGTGGGCATATCCACTTAGCGGTTCCACCACCTCTACCATCCTAAACTTTTGTGACATACTTCCACAAGGGGGTTAATGCCTCTTTGCCACTACCAACTTCCTCATCATCCCCTTCATCATCATTACCACCCTCCTCTCCTTCACTCATTGGGTAGTCCGAGTCACTATGAGATTGACCACTATCAGATTCCTCATTTTGATGCACATGCCTACTCCCAACCAACACCATGAGAACCAAAAATGGAAGCAAACACCAAAAGAAAAACCTTATCTTCAAGTTTTAGATGAAGTTTGAAACTTTGAAGTTTGAACAACCTGCAATAGAATGAGGAGGAAGAGGGAATGGAAAAATGTAGGAGAAAACAAAAATACAATAATAAACAAGACATTTTTGTGAACAATATTCAAGTTTTCAACAAAAATACATATTGGGCATACCTATTTGAATCTTGATCTCCAATGATTTGCAAGTAGATGGAGCCCTTTGTTGTCTCCTCCAAGCTCTCACAAATCCTCTTCAAGCTCTCCAAGTTCCAACTTTGCTCCAACACCAAGCTCTCCAAGCTCTCACCAATCCTCTTCAAGCTCTCCACTCCAACTCAAAGATGAAACAATGAGGAAGAAGAGGGAGAGATTGGGCTTTATCTCCCCTCTCTAACCCTAAGAAAGCCCTAGGGCCCACCCACAAAGCCAAATTAGAAAAAAAAAATCAAAAAAAAAAGAAAAACAAAAGTGAAGTTGCGGCCATCTCGCCGGGCGCGCGGTTCCGGGCTTTAGGGTGCGCGACCTCTGATATTCCGGTGCGCGATTCCTCAACGAATTGCCAAAATCGAACTGCAAAAACCAGGAATCATGTTTTTCTCCACCAGTACGCGGTTCGGGTTTTCCGGTGCGCGGTTCCGAGCACGCTTCGGGGGCGAACTCGCTCGGAGCGCGATTCTGGGGTTGGGTCCGTGGGGGGGGGGACGCTTCGGCAACCCTGGGTCAACAAGGGGTTAGCGCTATGCTTGGAGATCAGTGCCTGTTCAGCCTTGGGTAATGGAGTCAATGTCAGCACAACGTTTAAGTGAAACCACCTGGGAATGCCCTGATCTATGGACCCAGAAAAGGATTTGGCCCAGAAGATTCAAGTTACAGGGAAATCAGCAGAAGGAGGGCTAGCGCTAGGGTTTGGAGAGAGATCTGCAGATCTAGAGCCACCAGGAGACTATCAGCTCGGCGTTGGAGTGGAAATGAGATCAGGATGGCCCGATCTACAAACCCAAGTCAGAAAATTTCAAGAAAACTCAGAGCTAGAAAAGTCAAAATTTGATGAGGGAGGCTAGGAGGCTGATAGTCAGTTTTGCAGATCTAGGGCTTCCTGGCATGAACTAGCTCGGCGTTGGGGGTGTTCTAGAATGAGGAAGACCTGATCTACAAACCCATGTAATTATTTTCCGGAAAAAGTTAAATTTTCAGTACGGCGTTGAGGTTTGAGCAGTCAAAAAGTTAGATCTAGGGCAAACCAGTCACAATTAGGGCAGGGTTGAGGATGATTCAGTAAGGGGGAGGCCCGATCTACAAAACTCAGAAATGGTTTGGTCAAAGATCAAGCGGTTCCCCGATTAAATATTTTTTAGAATTTTATTATTTAGGAGTTTTCATAAAAAATTGAAGAAAAGTAGGTACAATGGATTGAGATCTGAAGAGAAGAGACTTACCTGTTAGATCTTACCTGGAAATGCTTGTAGATGCCTTGATGATGATTATCCCCGCCATCTCGATCAATTTGAGAAGATTGAAGTGAGCTTTATGTCCAGTGTTTGCCCGAGGAAGTCAATGCACCCTCTCTCCTGCACAACAAACGTCAACCATATCAGATTTGCTGTGACATGAGAAAGAAGCTATATGTTGCAGAAAAATAGCAAGAAGAAATCATAGGTCACCACAACACTAATGAAAACTCCCTGATAAAAAACGAAGACAATCCAAGCGAGTTGCGATCCCCCTGCAAAAACGCCCAAGCTGAAGTCGTCCTCTTGTAGACAACACAATGATCCCCCAAAAAAAAATATAGATCTCATAACAATTTCCCGAATGATAGGAAGCAAAAGACTTTCTAATCACCATCGAAGAACATCAGATGCAAAGCAGATCCAGAAAATATCCACAAAAAATCTTTCTATTGATCAGATCTATGAGCCAAAGACCCCTTACAAATGAGAAGCCCTCTCCTTTAAATAGAAATAAGATAACCAAAATCCTAACCACTTTCAAAACGAGTGGCTAATCAATGGTTGAGATGAGCTCAACATACAATATAAAATATTCTAATCAATGGTTGAGATGAGCTCAACATACAATACATGGATCAATATAACCATAAAGTACCAAAGTGGACTAAATCACCCATAAAGAGGGTACCCCAGTCAACAAGAAATAAATTAAGCACATGGTGGGTCCATGGAGTGTTAATTAACTCCCTATGGGTGCCCCATGGCACAATAAAATAATATAATATTTTAATTCTTTGACTTTGTGCCTCCTTGAGGAAATCATGAGCCTCCCAAAAGCTCCAGAAAATAATATAAAAATGCCAAAAAATAGGTGTGGGCCCAATCAGGTGCTGCAACTGCTGGAGAAGGTGTGGAGGGCATCACTCTCATCATCATGACTCATCCCATGTCATATCCTTGCCTCAGTTGCCCAAATCGATTTCTTCAATAGCCATTTAATCATTTTTTTAATCTGCCTCAGGAAACGTGAACTTGCCAAAACAACCTCTTAGGGTGCCTGCGTTGTCAAACTGAGCCCACCAAGCTTTCTGGGATGGGGGTACTACGGTACAATTAAGTGGTCGCACCCCCTATGCCCATACAACGCCCTAGGAGATCCAAATGAAACATCTCCCTACTCAAACACATCATCCTGTAAAGCAAAATTGGATCAGAAAGGTAAAATGAGCCTGATCATCTCTACAAGTGCCCGGAACTAAAAATAAACTGTCTCATTAAACTCAGAGAGTGCAAATCCATCTAGGGTGTATACTCACACCCTTTCCAGGTCTCTGCCTGATCATCAACAACATCCAATAGACAATATAATCACCTGTAAATGACCAGATACCAATAACTTAGACTATCATCCATCTGCTGCAAGTGATATAAGGCTAAGACATGCTGTACAAATCATTTAAGCAACAATCACAACAAGTAGCAGTCATTTCACTGGCGGTACATCAACCAAATACATATATAAGGCTTTATTTATTATTACTCAAACTAGACTTTCAAGACTTTACTCACTTCATTGTTGTAGTCAATTTGCTAGTGAAAGGTGAAGGATGAAATTTACAAGGCTAGTGCAAAGGATGACTTCCTACTTAACATCATGACACTTTGGATATGGCAGGGAAATACTCACTATAACCACCCGCTGAACAAACAACACAAGAAATGGCAGTGCCTCACAAATGGTTGAGTTGTTCAGAGAGTGCTTATTCAACTTAGGCATCATGTCTACATCAAGTTTGATCCAAGTTCATTAGGACCATCAATTTTATTTCCATGGCCTTTTTGGCCTATATGACCCTTTGGGACTTCACCAGTGCTTAAAAACACAATTAATCGCAGCTTTCATATGGGACACGTTCAAATTTATAAAGTCAGCAATATTTGGATATAGCATATATCCAAACAATTCCTTTTTGGACCTTTTCCTATACCCTTCAAAGGGGTATTTTTAGCATTTCATTGCTCTTGCCCTTTTTCTCATATGTTAAGAAACACAGTTTAGCATTTTTATTTTCCATGGGCGCATATATAACATTTTCCAATACAAGTAGTACATGAGCTTTCAGTTTTGGCCAACAACATCTCAAGTGACCAAGGGGAGTTCTGCATAGCGCCAAACATCGAGACAACCGACCAAGATGATTTAGGCATACAATCCAACTCACCAAAGGCAAATTTTGTCACCAACTCAAAGCCGATACACAAAATAAACAGGGAGGCTTGTCCAACACGGGTTCTAGCGAGGAAAGGTCCTCCATGCCACAAGTCAAGTAGTAAGTCGGGTTAAAACAAAACTAGAAGGTAATGGATGGGTGGAGACAGTGAATGATGAAGCCAACGCTAGCAAGCCAAAACAATGGTGGGAATGACTACCTCTATTCTCCCTAAGGAGGGTAAAACCAATGAGTATAGATCAAGAACTTCCAAGTCTAAGTAGGGACATCAATATATAATACAAATACATCCAAGTCCATATAATTATGACCGCCAAATCAAGACACTACATGTTAATACATGTCACAAAGATGAGTATAAGAGCAATGATAATCATAACACAATATAATAAAAGCTAAGCCATAATGATGCATAGAATCCATCTGAACCATCAACTGTCCAATGAGAAAGTACTGATATAAATCTGGGCATCAATAACTGCTCTGTAAATGACTAAATGGCTACATCAGTCCTCAAATCTAAGTGTCCTAAGACTCAGTCCTGACATGGGAGAGTACAACAGTCCACAAATAAAATAATGATCCATCAAAACTGCTCATCTCAGCATCTCATATGTAAGAGATCTGGCTGAAAAATGTATTGCATCTAAAAAATAGAATGTGGTAGCCCGGCTACTATATATGTGATAACAAAAGCTTTTGTCAGTGCTTCTTCATACGTTTTGAATGTCTCCAGACTTATATGTCGTCGGATCTTTTGGGAGAGCCCTGCAAGAAACCATTAAATCAATAATTGTTCATCAATAACATAGTCTATTTGGCCCAAGAGGTATTTCCATCTTTTGTCATAGTCTCGGACGGTTTCTGTTGGTTTCTGAATTGTAGACTTAAGTTTTTTCGCTGCTTGATGCTTCGCATCTGGTGTTTTGAAGAAGGATAAACACTGTTGTTTAATCTCTGCTTTACATTCGTTAGGTGTCCTTTCGATATAGGTCATATACCATTAGAGGAAATTTCAACTCAAAATGGGCCTTTCAACCCTCATTCAAATTCCATGTCATCATGTGTTATCCAATGAAATTGCTTTAAATTTGATATACCGTATAGGTCTTAAACACTTTTTAATATAAATTTGGGGATAGGTATCATAAAAAAACTACTTTTTTTGTTCGTATTTTCGACAGATCTTCCTGTGTTTTTACTCAAATTTCGATCGGGAGAGCTCGTTGTATGCGGAATTAAATTCCGCATCCAACGAGTACCCACTCGGCATACTTTTGACGGACCCCGCTACCCCAAAAACAAGAAATACCTGAAAAAACGTGATGATGAATCATCACGTTTTTTCAGGTATTTCTTGTTTTTGGGGTAGCGGGCTCCGTCAAAAGTATGCCATCATCACGTTTTTTCAGGTATTTCTTGTTTTTGGGGTAGCGGGGTCTGTCAAAAGTATGCCGAGTGGGTACTCGTTGGATGCGGAATTTAAATTTGCATCCAACGAGCTCTCCCGATCAAAATTTGAGTAAAAACACAGGGAGATATGTCGAAAATACGAACAAAAAAAGTAGTTTTTTTCTTTTCTTCCTCCAAAATTAATAAATATTACTTTATTATTTTAACTACTATTTTATTATTTTCTTTAGGAGGCCCATTTTGAGTTGAAATTTACTTTAATGCAAGTTAATGCTCTCTTTCGTAGGTCACCTGCGAACTGCGCCATCTGTCTATCTTCACTTGTAACTTGATTGGCCTCCCATGTTGACTCGCAGACGAACCAATGTCGCCTGGGATCTTCGTCACCCTCAATGTGTGCTGAGACGTGCCCCATGTCGATGTCAACTTCTCCTTCAGGAGGTGGCAATGGTGGAGGTGGTGGGGGGGGTAGTGGGATATTTTGTGTAACTCTTTGTTCACAGCTAGTCTCGACGAAACTTTTGTTTCCGTTAGAGGTTTTGGTGGTCGGTTCTGTTTCGACAACTTGTCGGTCAGTTTCAACTTCTTTTGTTGATGTCCAACTGCACTATTGTGCCCGTGAGTCCGACTGGTCTGTGTTTTGTAAAGCTTTGTTTAGCAGGGGGGTGCTCCTTCATGTCCAAGGTAGAGTAAGTGGATGCTTCGGTTCGAAGGGTACGCCTGAAGTGTAACCCAATTTCCTTCTTCCGGTCGACGGATCACTGAATGATTGTCATTATTTACTTCGTCGTCCAGTCGGCTCCATATACCGAACTCACCAGCTCTTAGTCTCAGGTCCTCGACAATGGCCTGCATTTGGGTACTCGGATTTATCGAAGATAGAGGTCTTACCTCCTGGGGTATTTCCAGTTGGAAAGCTTCTCACTACTCTATCCACAAATCTTCCTCCATTAGTGACATCTCTTCATCTACGCCTTCTTCCTGTTGGTCATGACCCGACTGCGCTGGATTTTCCTCATGTTCTGTCACCTTAGCAAACCATTCTTCTTTGGAGCGCTATAGCTTGCTCTCGTATCTCTTCCCTTCTTCTCTGCCTCTTCTCTTTTTCTATCTTCTGTAAGTCCGATCTACCTTTGTGAGTCACTGTCAACTCAATTTCCTTCTTAGGTCGAATTTTCATTGCTAGTGATGGTATTTTCTCAGTTTGACTAGAATCCTTCTACTCTGCCCCGACACATGGCCAGCTACCCCCCCATAGCCTACTTGACGCTTTACTAAGCCCGAATAGTTCTGTCTACTTGCTCAAGAAGTACTCCCACTCCCTTTCTGCAATAAATTTTTCCCACGCTTTCTGCTTTTTCGCCCAATTAATGTTTTATAGCAGTCCGATGAGTAATGGATGAGGTTCAACTATATGGCCTACTCCTCTATTGATTAGAAACTTGAACAAAAGGGTTGGTAGTGAACAAAGAAACTGCTCAGTGAAGTCGGTATAGAATCTTTTTTCAATACTTTCAACCGAAACTCTCTCTTCCACTGCTTGCTCTTCACAGAATTCATCTATGATTTTCTCAAACCACTTCGACAGGTTTGTTCGTCCTCCTCGAATCAGTTTCTGAAGCAATTCTTGGTCTTTAGTAGCTTCCGGCTTCATCTAATAGTTTTTTCAACAACTGGGGCACCGATTCTACAAATTTTTCATGTGTTTCGGTGAAGAATTTCTCCTTCGCCTGAGCAATGGTCAATCTATTTCTTCTTGCGTAATTCGACAAATAGTTTGCGATCTTACGCTCCCACCAATTCTTAATCTCTTGCTCTGATATCATCTACGTATGGTCATATCATTCGTATATGTACTACCGACAACGGAACCAATGTTGTAATCACCCAGATCACATAAGGTTACCAATAATACACATATAGAATCATATATTCGTACAGAGACAAGAGACAAGAACAAATGATAGAATAACAGATTATATTAATGAATCACATGAGGGTCCATACATACACAGAACTGAACCAAGTTCGTATCTGGCTCAACAGCCTATTATATATGATTACAAAACAATTATGAATAAGTACTTGTCGGTTCAATCAACCGACACGACCTTTAGAGGCCGACCTAATCTCTAATTTGTCGGCTAACTACTCTAGTTGACTCACCGACTAGCGCCTCCAACAGGATGTCATAGTCCAGTACAAGGCCCACAATCCTCAAGTACACCTACTCCTAGTTCTAGAGGAAGGGCCATTTCCACAACGATTACCTTTACCCGTAAAAGGGGTAGAGGAAATAAATAGTTTATTTACTTGATTTCATTGTAGATGACCCATGAGTCATGATGATGATCATGAGACACATTTATGATTTATCATATTTTTTTATGACTCGAGATTTAGGACACGATTCATTTTTTATGTGTGATGTATCACCAAACATCTTATATATATGTTTTCTTTCTATATTCATGTGGCAATGTGTTTATTTGATGTTCTTGCTGCTTTAAATGTTTAAACATTTGAAAAAAATGAATATTTTGGTACTTTTTAAGTTTGTCGATATATTGTCAATATTTGCCGACGTCTTCCCGAGACATTTCGAAACGATGTTTTATGGACCCCAACGATTTTTTCACCAAGACAATGATTGCAACTTTGACAAAAACACGCATTCATATTAGCCTACTTGGGTCCACACAGTGGACACACAATCTAAACACATAGACGCACCCACACAAATTAATATTATTTCAAAACACTAACACTTTCCTTAATGATAGTTTGTGAACCATGCCCATGAAACTTGTCATGATGGTGAGAAGTATGATTAATCTATCCCCCCTTAATGACAACTCCTTACACAATGTCACGAAATATGGAGCCTGCCGTTAAAGATTATAAGGTACACATTTACAAGGCTTTCTTTCGCATGACTCAATAGAGAAAATACAATTTGATCTTCAAACCATCCTTTATGGGCTGTCGAACCACCCATTTTGGATTTTCACTCCACCTTTTTCAAGCTTTCAAACATGTCACTCAGATTGGCTTGTTGGGCTACATGAAAAGGGTATATCTACCATATTGGAAGGGATTTATGCAAAAAGTTTCTCCCTCGATTTCCCTTTGATGTCTTATGCATGAATGTATTAGCTTGATCCTTTCATCTTCTAGAGTTGTTGCTTGTAATACTTCATCGTGTAGGTCAAACTCCATTGGTAATGTTTTTACGTGGCATCTTTTTGGGCCATCCTAGCCTATTTTCAGCATGTTAGGGCTCTTGTAGCATTTTTTAGTGGCCATTGTTGTCTTAACAATTCATAAATGTGCCCTCTTGGATTAGCCTCTTGACTCCATTTTCCCTTATCAGTATAGACACTAATACCTTGGTTCTTTCATCACTTTTAAATTCTATACTCTACTCAATTTGTTAAGTTTTACTCTCCCCGAATCACTTTGAGCCTCAATGCCATACACTTGGCAATTTTATGTAGGGAAAGCCCCCTTGAGTTGGAAGAGAACCAACCTAAAGTGTGGAGAGGGAGTTATTGAGGTGACAATGAGTAGCCCCTCTTAATTACCCTTGGGTTGTGTTACACCCCAAATTCTCTGCAACGCACCCTACTAGATGTGCCAAGGAGGAAAGGTCTTTTTGCCATTGTAAAAGGCCAAGTTGGGGCTTCTTTACATAGAAGTGTTGGTCTATTGGTGCTCTAGACCCTTGGTCGATCATGGCAAGTCCTCTTGGTCCTCATTTCAAGGCATACTAGTCTTGTGGCCATGTTGACTATCCCTTGATGGGTGGTAACTCTCATCATGTCAAACATTTATGCCCTAGGTAGGTATTCATGCATCTTAGGGTGACTCCATTATGACAAATGGCTTATGAGCACCTAGCCACACTCATGATTTCATGCTTTGTAAAGGTGATTCCACATGTAAAGGTTGTCATACATGCTTTAGCACACATCATTTATACCCACTTGGAACTTGCCTTATTGTATTAACCCCTCTCCTTTGGTCATCTTAGCAAAAAGAGCAAAATGTCCACCACTTAAAGTAATCTTTGAAGGTCGTGACATCTAAACAAGGAGGGCACTGAGGGAAAAAGACAATTATTGGGGTTAGATGGAGCATGATGTCCTCCTTCCAAGCTTAACTTTTCATTTTGTTGAAGCTATTATCATATTTAATCATTATTTTATGTTTTATGAGGTTTAGTCCCCTGATTGTGGGTAACAAACCCTAAAAATCATTTTAAACTCAAATTAGATATGTCGACCTAGAGGAGGGAAAAGTTAACACTTTTTCTCTATAAATATAGCGCCCTCCTCTCATTTGTAATCATTATGAAAGATCATGGAATCAAATATGACTTAAATTTTATTTCCTTTATGGTAAATGAGACTTTCATGTGTTGCATACCTCTCTTCTTGGCTCTTCTAGGGTTTCTAAGGATAATACTTTGATGTGTGAGGCTTCTCCGTAATCTTTCAAGGCTATTCTAAGGTGAAAGGATTCTTGGGTATCTTTCTCTTCTCCTTTCCACTCTCAATTGTGGTAAGATTTTGAAACTCTTGTTTTGCATTACCAAAGGTATCCAAGGTAAGAGCAATTTAGGTTTTTATGCATGATAGCTTAGTCTTGATTGGTGAGGCATCTCCAGTCAGAAGACCCTCTAGTTTTTGGGCCTTGTAATATTTCAAGGATATTTTAAGGTGAAAAGATTCTTGGGTGTCTTTCTCTTCTCCTTTTCTCTCTCAGTTGTGGTAAGATTTTGAAACTCGTCTTGTCAAAATTTTGAATTCTATCTTTTATATATTTAAAAATACAAACAAAATAAAAATATATGAAAAACCCTAAAACTCAAAAACTATAGAAAATACAAAAATATTGTCATATTAAAGAATCTTATTTGTTAAAGTAGTGCACCCTCTTCTAATGGAGGTTTTGTGAAATCTAGCAGTTATGTACAAAGGTTGGTATGTTTTTCAGCTCTGATTTGACAGGTACAACCATCTGAATTCATCTTTAAAGAGTCTTACAAGTTGAAGGCAAGGTCTATTATCATCCCTACTCACTTAAGCATCCATCTAGTGGTTCAAGTTGACCTTCTTGTGATTTATGGGCATTGGTTAGGGCAAAAACCAGATCTAGTAAGTCATTTCCAAATTTGTCTTACTTGTTTATTGACAACCCTTCTTGTGATTTATGGGCATTGGTTAGGGAAAAAACCAGATCTAGTAAGTCATTTCCAAATTTGTCTTACTTGTTTATTGACAACCCCAAAGGTGTAATTCCTATCCCTCTCCATTTAGGGGTGCCTTCCTTCGTATGTTGGCACTGTTTTAAGTAATTTCCATCTATCTTTGAGCATATTTTTGTTGATTGTCCTCTTATAACAACAACAAGGTTTTAAATCATTTGCCCTAGTTGTGTACATTTGTTACTTCCAACTCCTATCCTCCTGAAATACTTGGTAAACATGCGTGTATTCATTGCTTTGACTCTGTTGACCGCGTAACCAACTAGGTGGGCAACAGTGTACCATGCAATTGTACCATGTACCAAGAAGATGATCAAGATGTACATGGCAAAGTTTTTCAAGCGAGTCAATTTTTCCTCTTTCTCCTCTTAATTCTTTTCCATGAAATTTTCGCACTCCGAAAAGAGAATTTTGTAATGATATGTCAGCATGAAGGTCAGTTTTTATAAAACGTAGTTACCTAGGACTTTATCATTAGGGAAGTCCTTTCATCGAATGTTTTTTACCTTTGATAATTAATTTTATTTTAAGCGATTTTAATTCTCTGAGTTTTTCACTCAAAATTCCTCCAGAGTGGTGAAAGGCGTTCTAATGATCAAGCCTGTGGGGTGATTAAGGTCTAGGAATATTGTATATTACCATGCTAGACATTATTCAGAGTCTTGCAGAATTTCATTAAATTCTGCATAGGATTTTTTCATTTTTGGTGATTAAAAAAAGTCCTTCAACATAAAAAAAGTTGTAACGTAAAGAGGGTTAAGTGGAACTTAATGCCCATAAATAGAGCTATGGGTACTCAAAATCAATGGCATGAGACACCCTACACCCTTGGACCAAGTTTTGAGTCAAACCGTTGAGTTTTGATAGGGTTTTGGACATATTTTCCTACGTCAATAAAGAAAATCAGGAAAATTGGCCATTAATTAGATTGATAAAATTTTGTAAAGTGACTAAAGTCACATGGGGAGTGGAAATTAAGTTTCCAAATGTTATATTATGGTCCTAAGGTGACATTAGATGCAACCCATGCAAGTGTTTCATAAGATTGAAGTGGTCTCCCTAGGGGGGTCCCCTCCCCCTTCATGAGTTTCCCTCCCTCTTGTGTGACAAGTGGCAAATATGCAAATGGGATCCCATCCTCATTTAAGTTACAATCCCTCATTCTCCCATGATCTTGCTCTCTCTTTCTTCCATTTTGCTCTCACTCTTTTGAGTTACTGTAATTTCCAGCCATTTGGCATTTTAATAAAACGCTTTGGAGGAGATCTTGTGTCATTGGGTGGTGGTTTGCTCCTACTTTTGCAAGCTTTCAAATGCTATTGAGGCCAAAGAGGCAAATTGTTTTGCCTTGGTATGATCTTTTCAGTTTTGTTGTAGATCTTATAAGTTTTTCTCTTTTGCATTTAAGAAGTTCAAGCATTTCTTGGTTGGATAGTTTGATTTCTTGAGGCATTGTCAAATTCTCACCTTTCTTTGTGTTTGTTAAGCTCTTCTTACAAATTGCAAGTCACACAAGATTGAAGAGTGGAATTCCTCGGTTGAATACCCCACTTCTTCAACCATTTTGAAGAGAAAAGAGCACACTAACTCCTCCTTACTTTAAAATTTCTGCAATAATATAATTTCTCTATTTGTATATTTAAATCTAGTTCAAATCTTCATTTTTACAAGTTATTTGAAGCTATTATTTCTACAATTTTTTTGTAAATTTGGTACAATTTTTTTCTACTCACATTCTTAGTGTCCCAAAGCGATTTTGGGCACATTTTACTATTTATATGCTTGCTGGTTTTTAGCAAGTTTATGACAGAACAAGGGGAAACTCTGCCAAATTTTAGTGACAAAAGGGCACAAAGTCTACCCAAATGGAAGAACTTCAAAGCCACTGCCAAAAGGAGATGAAACCCCACTTTTCTTATTTCTTTACTCTCATTTCTTTTGCTGAGATTTCTTTCATTGTAACAAGTTCAAGAGAGTCTCCTGGACTTGATTATTTGTTCATTTTAAAGTTATATTTGAAGTTATTTTTCAGCCATCCCTTGCATTCAAAGAAGGGGCTTTCCCATCCTTGCATTGCAAGTGAAAAGGGGCTAGGATTTGTTACTTGGTTTAATTCTGTTATTTATGTTTCTATTACTTGCCCCATCTCTTCTTTAGGAAGAGAGTCGTGTGGCTAGGTTAACCATTCATTTTCCTTATAAGTTGTCAGCCATTGGTTGCAAAGGAAGTTGGGTTCTCCCACCCTTGTAAGCAAAAGAGTAAGGGCTAGGAATAGTCACATTTCTTTAATTTGTTTCATCAATTTTGGTTTGTGCCCCACCCTTTCCATTCAGAAAAAGGTTTTGAGTGGCTAGAATTAGTTTGTTTCTTGCTTAAAATTACTTATTGTGCCCACACCTTGCGGGTGAAGTGGCATTGCCATCCTTGCAATATCGTGTTGGCTAGTCTTGTTTAACGTTCCTTAATTCTTTATTTTCTTGAATTCAAGGTTAAATAAACTTTGCCCCAATCTCTACCCCGTATTCACTCTCCTTGTCGGTTAGTCCGATCCTAGGTGATAAGAAAGGGCAAAGATTTGTGCTGGCTAGATTAATAGGCACTCAACTTTTATCTCAATAGAAATTGAGAAGAGAAAGGTTGAACCGTGGGGCTAGAGGGGTAGAGGTTGTTGGGAGCCCCGTGGCACTTAGTGTCCTCCTGTTGAGCACCCAACAATCTTTGGAACTAACGTGTGGAGCTAAAAGGGAACCTTGTGTTCTCTTGTTGAGAACCCAACAATTTCATTCAAACTGAAAATGATAAGTGTTTGGGGTAGACACATTAGTTAGATTTTCCTTTTCTTGTAACAAACATTAATCCCTTAAGCTAAAGTGAGACCTTAAAATTAACTAAAATTTACAGGTCCACTTGCAAAACACTACAATCGCTTGTTTTGGCATTTAATTTACAAAGCATTTTACTTCAAGCTCTTCATCTTGGTTCAGTTTATTTACAGGCAAGTTCATATTCATTGTGTAAATTCGCAAAATGTTCATTTCAGTCATGTGAATGTGATTATTGGTTACTTTGGAATATGAATTGATTCTTTTTCCTTTGTTATCAAGTTTAATTTCATAAATTTGTGACTCCATTGCCCAAATAGAATAGGCACCGGTCTAGTGAATTATTGTTTATTTCTTTCTTGCATCTTTATTTGGTTAAGTTTTGAAGCAAGGTTTGCCTGTCATTGTAAATTTTGCATATTTGCATGATTGCTTGTCATTGAACACAAATAAGCTTAATTAAATTGTAACTCCTAAAACAAAACCTTTAAAAAACTTAGCAAATAAGGACTACCCCCCTTGACCTTTGGGAGTTCGGTCTAAACAGAGGAGTTAAGAATCAAGGTGACAATGGGTTCTAAACTCATAGTTGCCCCTCAAGAACACACCTAGCGGTTGGGAGACTTTATGTGGTTAAGTGTGTTTTAGACGGAAACAGACTCCATAAGGCAATGATCTTTGGTAAATAGGTTTCTCGTGAGGTATTTTGTTTTGTAAGTCTATTTCACATATATTAGGGACTCCCCCTTGGCTTCTAGGAGTTGGACTAAAGCATAAGGAGAGTGCATTGTGGTAACAGTGGGTGCATCTCCCGATAAGTTGTCAATCTTAGAATCGGCCTCCGTGACCTTTCGGAAGGGCGCTAATTTGTGCAGTAACAGGTTGCATCCATGGATTGGGACTTTTTCTACTTGGATGCAAGTTGAAGAGGTAACAAATACCATCTGTAATGTAAGCTATATATTGGATTTTTTTCCTAGAAGTTTCTAATTGGGGAAGTTGATTCAATTGGATTTCAACAAGAGTATGTATCAAAGTGTAAAACTCATCTGCACATGTTCTAGAGAGGAACCAGCTACAAATATTAAGCCAGTACAATCACAATATCACCATAGGTTTTCACATAGAACTCTTCAAAATAGGGTTTTCATGAGTATGTATCAGAGTATAAAATGCATCTGCCCATGTTCTAGAGGGGAACCAGCTATAAATATTAAGCTAGTACAATCACAATATCACCATAGGTTTTCACATAGAACTCCTCAAAATAGGGTTTTCATTATGGAAGTTGTTTGCTTTTCATTTCTATTTGTTCTCAACTAAATAAAGGATGATGATCCAAAAGGATTTAAATCAGTATGTATCAAAAGGTATAAAACTTAGCTATCAAGGGTTTAGATAGTGATGAGATGTAGTATGGTGAATATGTTCATACATTTATCATATTTGTACTCTTTCTCTCAACATATTTCACTTACCTTTTTTTGTCTTTTAGGTGTGACTGATCTTAAATGATGGCTGACCTCACACTTGTTGCACCGAGACTAGCGAGATTCTCTACAGCCCAGTATGGCGAGATGTCGTCACATAACGTAACGTAGCATTATGTAATGTTATCAAATATAAAGAGTAATAATTTTAAAAAATCACGTGGGGTCATAAAATAAAAAAATAAAAACCAAATAAAAAATAATTAAAAAATCCATGTCAGCTCATTAAAGTTAAAACCAGCATAGATCCATCTTAAACCCAGATCTATCAAGCACCTAAAGGGATCAAGTTTATCGAGGCGTAAATTTTTTCTAGACATGTACAAAATTTAAGATAAAAGAATTTACACCTCAAGAAATTGGATCCCTCTCGGTGCTTGATAGATCCGGTTTTAAGAATGCTCTATGCTGGTATTGTATATTTGTACCTTTTGAAGACTTCATCAAAATGAACACTCTCCCCAATTTCATACTGTATATAATCTAATACAATATAAAGTATACAGCATGTGTGCAGTTCAGCGATCTCCTCTTATGCTTGGATATTTGTTCTTTGGCTTCCTTTCTTGTTTTCACATTGCTGTTATTATCTTTAAACTTATATCATACCGGAGGTAGTCAGAAGCATTAAACTCAAATAAATGAACCAAGTGCCTCAAAGATTTTGGGGCTGAGTCAATCTCACAGAATTCCAAATACTAGAAAGTCAGAATCTTAAGATTCTGTAGTAGGTTCTGACATGAGCATATGTAGATGGAGAAGACATCAAGTAATCACCCATTTGATCATGTAGATTTGTTAGTGTTGAAAATGAACAGAATGGTTTATCCAAAAACAGAAATTATATATTCACATAACAAACCACTAAATGCACGTTATTAAGGGCACCAGGATGAGATAACTACTACCTTGATCTTCCTAGAAGGAAACGCCCTGCAGTTGATTCCTTTTGAGTGTTAAATCCCCCACAATAAACAACGGGTAAACTAGGAGGTAACGATGCTATATGCTGCCATGTCAGCAATGCACCTCGTCTTCGAGCACGAGCACTGACTTCATCCATGTTTGTGTTCACAACTTGAAAAGTAAAACCAGGTGGCTCAACTCTTTTGAGTTGGAATGTGTGGAAATTATGTCAATGTAAACAACAAAGTTTTGAGGGAGAATCAACTTAAACGGAACCCCAGTTGCAAAAATCACTGTAACTGAATGCACTTCAGTAATAACCAGAATAAAATTTTGGTTTACAAAACTGTAAAAGGATATTACCCATGTCGCAATACTGGGTACTGTTGCACCCCATGAAGTGCTTCCAGGAACAGATGGAGATTCTGATAACCAAAAAGTCCCACCCTCCATACGCTCAACCTGCAAACCCGTAGAAGTGTTAGTATGGCACTGATGTAGTACTCAAAAGAAGCAACAGTAACCTCTGGCCCTCACATATCTAGTTCTATAGACGTTGCTTAAGAAAAATATCAAGTGCCAGATATTTTCCTTAATACTGTATTTTTTTAAACATTTTTACATAAAAGCATCATACACCATCATACCTTCTCTTTATCATAAAAAATTGTGCAGTGCTCATCTGTAGTATCCTGCGACCCTTTCCTTGAAATTCCAAATTGCTCATAACCTTCCAAAAATAAAAGCCTCAATTAGCACTCTTTTATATACTAAAAAGAGTTAGACAATCACTCCCAATAGTATGGTTGCAAAGAAGAAATAACCAAGAGTTGGCACAAGGACAACATATATTAGTAATATGTCTATCACTAACTCATTTTGACACCCAATGCCCTTGGCACGAAAGCTGGATATTTATACAATGAATAAACATGTAACTTAACATATGCAATACTGCAACTCTTGATCCCAGAAGGACTTCCAAAAGAAAAAATAATTTAAATCATAATATGGACAATGTGTTGCTTATTTGTCTTTCACAGCAGGTTCATCATATTATGGTCTCTAGTTCAATTCCATCAAAGTAACTTGAAATTTCCTGTCACTTGAAACTAGAAAGTTCCAAGGTAACTAGAAACATACACTGTCATCACATACTATTTCCCTGCACTTCATATCAGTGTTTGCTGACCACAGGGAAACTCTAGGTGGAGTCAACTAAGAACAAAAAAACGATTAGTAACACTTAATTGAAATAAAAGCTTGCTGTCTTATATAATTTTGCTAATAAATATGAAAAAAAAAAAAAGCAAAACATGACCTAATACCTGAAAAACACATGGAAAACAATGCAAAACTTTATCAAATTGTTCGGCATGCAACCCAATTCAATTCTAGACTAACAAAAGCTGATGTCACCCTATTTATGTGCTAAAAATGAGATTGCAACAAGCTAATCTTGCTGTAATATAACAAAAAACAGAATTAAAGGGATCTAAAATGTCTAATTATATAGCTAGAATCTAGATTGCCTAATATGCACAATTTGCGATGTAGATATGATAGTTCTCTTTTTATATGACGAATTAAGCACTATTAATCAATGAACCAGTGCCTTTAACGGAGTAAAACAATTGGAAAAAATAAGAAAGTGAATAGGGCAAAGAACAATCCGAATCTTACTGCTCAAGTTATAGTGAAACAAAGATTGAAAGCAGTGTTGCCAACATCACGATATTATCGCCAACATCACAATATCTCACGATGTTAACAAGACGCAGATACTTTTGGCAGCAAAAATCGTGATGTTAAGTGATGTTTGAAAAATTGCGATTTTTTGAAAATGTCATGGCTTTTTTGGTAAACATCATGAGTCAATGGCAAAAGTTGTCGGCTCGTGGACAAACCGGCTAATAACCTAAAATTTTGCCCCTTTTCAACATTTTACAAACATATTGAAGGGATTTGAGAGCAAAGGAGGTTTCCACCATTTGTCTTGGAGCTAAGCACCAGAAATAATGTGTTTCCATTTGCCATCACCAATTTATTGTGGATTGGGGATCAATTCCCATTAGCAGTTTCCACATTTGCAAGTATGTGTAATCATTTTTACATGGTTTTTGTTTTGTTTGTTAGATTTTTGAGAGGTGTAGGGTTTTCCATAAGGTTCCCTCTTCTTGCCAATTTGCAAGAGAAGAGATCTACCATTTATTGAAAATCTAAATCTGTTTTATTTATTTGCAGCAATATTTTNGAAATATTTGGACTCCATGTATGAATATTGTGATCATGTAGATGGGCATAATTGGCAAGTGTTGAATTGCAAGTTGTGTCGGAAGAAAATGGCAGGAGATATCATCTGTTACGAATATCAATAATAATTAATAAAAAATTAATAATAATTACAATTAAACTTAAGAGGACGCGACTCCACCCAATAAGTGCCCCAACCATATAATAGTGGGTCGTCAATTGTAAAATATTCATCTCATCAGCAATTTATTCAATTATATATTTTTAAGACATAATTGTCATAGAGCAAGCATTGTTCTTATACTTCATTTGGTGTCAAATTGATTCGGCTCCTCCCTCATTCATTTTTTCTCTCCGTAACCTCTCCTTCACTCTCATTTCCTCACACTCCACCATTCTCATTCCACACGCATCCCTTAGCTCTCCTTCCGCAACTAGCTCTCAACACTGTTGCTCCAAGGCACACCACACATCAGCTTCCATGCATCACGCTCGCTCCAATCTCTATTCCCATGCATCACCCATTACCACACGCCACTCTATCCCTTAGCGCCCTCACCGCCATACACCAGCTACTCTCCACATAGCAATCACCTTACTATATGCTCCCCACACCTGTGCATATCTGTTCCACTCCCAAACGAACTTTCCCACCCCTGTGCATCTCTGTTCCACTCCCAAACAAACTTTCCCACACTATCTTTTCCCCTGCACATACTTTTCGACCAAACAATCCACACCAGCCCTCTCCACATCCTCCGTGCCCTACACACTCGCCCAATCCCTTACGCCCTTGCCCAATCACACCACCTTCCTGCTTCATCATGTGCCCTTCCATATCCCCATCATCCCTGCTACACACGCTTTCCATCTTTCAGCTCCCCTCCCACTTCACTACCATTAGTCGCGCCTCTCATCTCCTCCATAACTGCTCCATTCCTCTACAACACACCCTCCACGCCATCTTCACCACTACCTATGGTTTTAAAAATAAAAATAAAAACCCTAGATCAGTCAATCCAGAACAAAACTAAGAATAATATAACAAAAATATATTATAATAAAATAATAATATTATTATTATTAATTATTACTATATTATATATTTTTAATTATTATTAAAACGTTTTTTATTATTAATATAAATACCATTAAATATTAATAATATCATTAAAACAAATTATTATTAAATATAATAATATGTACTATTATATTTAAAAATTAGCCTTTGACAAACAAAAATTGGATCTAGCCACACACCCCTTGTACAAGATCCCAATCAAAGATGAATGACCAAGTAGAGAAATTGGAAAAAAACCAAGCTCGAGATTCTAGCATTCTCGAAAGGCTAAACTCAAGATTGGATAAAATTGAAGACAAGCTACGAGAAGGAAAAGAAGAATTAACAAGGAATGTAAAAAATGAGGCCGCTAGTGTGGTAGCAAAGGAAATGAAGAAGGTACATATAGGCATTCGTGAAGGATTTGAAAAAATGATGAAGTTCTTCGAGGATAAAGAAGCATCCATCAATATCAGTTCACCAAAAATAAACTAGCCAGATACAACGAATTTCTTTAGGATGGAAATTCCACAAAGCTATACAGATCACAATCTCTTTTCATCCCTTATTCCCAACTAGTCGTACTCGGGTTCAATGTAATCAATGGGTGGATATGAGATGAAGCCCAAACTAGAGTTACCAAAGTTTGATGGTGAGACAAAGTAGAGCATGGCTTGGATCAATAAGGCAAAAGAATTAGTTTGCACACATACAATCCTATCCGATGACAAGAAGATAAAATATTCATCGATGCAACTTGAAGACCGAGCATATAACTAGTATATGTGGTGGACGATTATGACCAAAGTATACTCCTACAACCAGAACACATTCAAAAATGATTTCTTTAAAAGATTTCGAGATGTGACCAAGAAAGATTTTTTTTGCAAAAATCACCAGACTACAGCAAAAAGGGGATGTGGAGGAGTACACTTATGAATGGGAAGCATTAGCAACACAAGTACCAGAGTTAACAGACAATCAACGACTCCAAACGTATATATGGGCTAACCATACATCAAAGATGAGTTAGAGTTACACAATATCTCAAACCTGGATAAGATCGGGCGTAAAGCAAAAATTATTGAAGAAAAATTTAAAAAGTGATGGCAAAAAAACCTTGACAATGGTTATTTATAACAAAAAGAGACACAATGCAAATATTGCAAAGACAACTAGTCAACAGAACACCAATGTAACTATTCCCAATCATATGGATATCAAGCTGAAAAAGAATCAAAAACATTCATCAGTTGTCTTGACAATGATAGAGAAAAGAAGAAAAACACTTGTCGTCGATGTGGTGAAAATTGGATCCCAGGTCATAAGTGCTTATCCAATCGCACAACTCACTGTAAAATTATAGATGGGAAAGAAGTGCAAGTTTCTGCCGAAGAAGATACATATGATTCTGATTTGGATACAAACTCCCCCAAGATATTAATAGCAACAATAACATGCCTCCGACAAACTTGTAAAGAAAAAGGTTCAGCGACACCTAATAAAGTGGCCGCCCAAAAGCAAGAAACTTATTCACTTACAGAGAAATGCATTCTGCCTCAATTGCGAAATAACGATAACATTAAGAATCAACAACTCTTAAAGCAGAAGACAAAACCAGAAAAAATAGGACCTAAAAGGTTACAACTTACAGAAACTATTAAGAATAAACACATCACAAATTTAGTCAATTCAAGAAGTACATACAATTTAGTGGATATAAAAAGAGCAAAAGAATTTAATCTTTTTGCATATCCTATGAAGAATCTCATGGTATCGACTATCAATGATCGACATGTGGAAGAAGTACAGAAATGCCATAAGGCGCCTTTACAAATACAAGGCTTAAATCTACAACTCAATCGTTATGCGTTACCACTCAAATGAGTAGATATGGTGTTGAGAGATGAATGGCTAATGCAGTTAGGCACCTCCACTACCAACTTATAAGAACAATATCTGGAATTCAGATAGAATGGAAGTAATTACAGGTTAGATGGATTGAGAAGCTCATCGCTCAAGCAGAAGGAAGTAGAGTCTAGGTACTGTTGTCACATCCATAGCAACAAGGCTACTATGATGAAGAGCAGCTTGTCAGAGGCCTGAGCCAGTCCTATTACATGAGTTGAGCATGTGATGATCAATGGTGGAGTTACATTTTCCGAGCTATTCAGAGGATGCAGAGCATATTTCTAGTTCCCCTTGTCATGACTTATCCCTTTATAACCCCATTGAGATTGTATTGGATGGGTTATGGTTCACTGAGAAGAGCTGCAGTTGGTCTCTTTCCTTTGCCATCATTCAGTCGGAGTGTTCCTCATGACTATTCAGAGGAGGCAAATATATGGTTGAGCAGGTATACAACATGTATTTGGGTTTAGCATTTTGTCTCTTTTATCTATCTTAGTAGCTTTCACTTGACATTGAGTGACATGTGGTGGTGATCATGTGTATTATCATGTTGATTGTTGACGACTTATTATGGATGGTTGAATGATTCTGATTGTGAGTCTTTAGTATATGCTCACTTATGTTGCCCACTTTATACAAACCTAATTATAGTTTGTGCTATGCATGTTGTCATCCTTCACCTCCTCCACCCATCCACTCTACTTCCATTTTGATTTTTGACCTTTGACTTATGACTTGGACTTGTGAGATTGATGAGCCTTCCCCTACTTTGGCCTCTATGCATGATGAACCCCATGTTTATTTGTGTCTCGGCTCTGGAGAGAGGTCTCTTTTAGTCCTCGAAGCAAGTTTTCCCTGTTTGAAATTAAATGCATCGGAGAACATAAATGTTATATCTAAATGATGCAAAAGGCCAATTGCAATTAGTTGTGTTTATAAACACTAGGCCTAAGTAAATTGAAAGTTAATGAACTAGTCAGTGGCCAAGGGATGAGCACTCATCCTTTGTATGATGTAAGGCCATTTGCCCCTACAGAGAAATAGGGTGGCAACTCCGTCGGATATATGGACGCTCGCTAGCAATGAAGCTAGGCTAAGTCATTATCTGGGGCCCACAAGGCTATCCAAAGCACCTTCCCTTGGAGACTGGCTAGTAAAATCTTGTGAAACGTGAAATGCTTGAAAGTTGTATCAAATGAGTTATGAAAGGATACTTGTTAGAGTCTACTGGAGGCAATCTTACTACGCTACCCATTTGTGAGACACTGTCATTCCCTAGTATTTACTATCATGCATATTGTCACTATGGTGTCCCTTATTCCCTTGTTGCTCTGAAAGATCACATAGTCAAAGTCTAACAAGCCAATCCCTTTGAACCTATCCTTGTTTTATTCACCTCACCCAGCTTAACTGTTAAAGTATTGTAACTTCGAAAGATATTTCAGTTGTACTAATTGTATTCCTCCTTCAGGAGATGTATTTGATGTGATTGGTCATGTAAGAGTCATTGAAAGAATCAATGTAAACCTTTGGATGTAAGTCGGGTCAATAGTACCCATGTGTCATTATAATAAATATTATTTTGGTGTCTTACTAAACAAGTCGATCCTGTCAATTAGACAAGTCGACCCTGCTAGTTTTTAGGTCATGTCAAGAGTCAAATATAAATAGGGAGGTGCCCCCTTCATTTGTACTCATTTCACTCAAGCAAGTTTGCAAGAGAGAGAAGGACAAGTGCGCCAGAGAGAAAGAGGAGAAGTTGTCTTGGGGTTTTAAACTATTCTGGTTGAGTTATATACTGAGGAAGTTTAGCGGGGTTTTCTCCCTTATGGTTTCCTTGAGAAGAATCTTTGCATTCTTTGTGTTGCTGCGCTTGTTGTTCTTTCAGTGATCCAACTATTGTAAATTGTTTTAGAATATCATCTAAGCAATTAAGAAAACTTAACATGGTATCAGAGCCACTCTGAAAGGAGACACTGCAAAGCTAGGGTTTGTTATTCCGAACAAATCCCTTGAGAGATCAACCAAAAAATAGTGCTCACTCAACTCGCCCTAGGAGGGCACATCTTTCTGTGAAAACAAAAATGAATTCCAAGAAGTTTCATTTTTGGACCAGACGCTGCCGCCGAGAAGAACTGCGGCTTCAGTTTTCTTGAGGCTCCATCATCAGTCTCAGAAAAAGCAAGATACAGTCTAGCTCGCCTTGGGATGGCGCATCTTTTCCATCACTCAGCCCTACTAGTGATCTCAACTGGAAAATTAGGGTTTCTCCATCAAACCCTAGGTCATCCCGAAGAAGGACAGCCAAAAGCAGTATTCATCAAGTAAGTATAACTTCTTCTATTTCCATTTGAAGTTCCCATTCTGTTAAAAGATGACAAAAAGTACAAAGCTGGACGAGAAGCTTGAGGGTGTTGAAAACTTCAGAACATGGAAATATCGAATCATGCTCATCCTAGAAGAAAATGATCTAAAAGGATTAATAAAGGAGGAAGTTGCATAACCAGAAGAAGATGAAGTTAAGGCCAAATACAAGAAGGATATGATCCAGGCTAAGAGGATCATAGCTGACTCCATCAAAGATAACTTGATTCCTCAAGTATCTTCAAGGAGAACACCAAAGGAAATGTTTGATGCTTTATCAGCTTATTTGAAGGAGGAAATATTAATAGAAAATGACCTTGAGGAATCACCTCAAAAGTGTAAAGGCTCAAAAGTCAGAAACCATGCAATCATACTTCACAGGAGTATCTCAAATCAAGGAGCAGTTGGAAGCTATTGGTGATATGGTTGAGGAAGCAGAAATTGTAATGACCACCTTGAATGGTCTTCCAAGAGATTGGGAATCCTTTATTCGAGTAATCTGTTCCAAAAGAAAGTTGACTAAGTTCCAACACTTATGGGAAGAATGTGTTCAAGAAGAAGAAAGAATAGTAGTCAAAGAAGAGAAGCTAAATGAAAATGGGGATCAAGCTTTGGCAGTCCATATCAAAGGCAAGAACAAGAGGAAGAGTTACGACCATCCTCCCAGAAAAGCTCAAGGGTCTAAGAAGTCCAAGAAAGACTTCTCAAATTATGAATGCTTCACCTGTCACAAGATGGGATAAATCTCCATAAATTGTCCCATGAAGGAAGAACAAATCATGTAATGACCCAATATAAAATTTCCAAACAAAGGCACAATTTGGGGCAAATTTGGCTTGACTAGTCTTGACTCTAGGAGCTCCAAATGACACGAAAGGGTCTCGAATTTGGTAGGGACTGATATGGTGAGTCTTAATACCTCTCAACGGGCTCTCTGGTCACTTTAGAACTAGTTTTAGACCTCTGCAACTTCATTTGGGGTTACTGGCAAAAAGGGAAAATTTACTAGTAAATTGTGGTGAAATTCCACCTAGGGTGTGAGCAGAAAGGGCTTCCCAACTCATATTCGACCCTCCCAAATTGATAAACAAAGTACGGGGGTTGATATTAGACCTCATTGGGTGTCATTATATGTGGTTAAAAGTTTTGCAAACTAGTTATAGAGCTCCACATTTGAATGCTAATATTCCGTGATATTGCTCAAGGAAAATCACATTGATAGCTTTACTTCAACTCATAAAATGTACATGAAATGGTTCATAACAGAGAATGAAGAATGTAGACCATCTACAACATACAAATAGCCTACTCAACAACATTTAACATCAGAGAAACTCCTCAATACAAATCAGATGCACAACTCCTTTGAAATAGAAACTAGTCAAACCATAGCTTGGAAATGTGGGCATTTTGCATAAGTATTTCTGCTAATTCGACTTACAGAGAGTATGGGGAACATATTACAGAGCCAAACATCATTCACCCAATCTTGGGCATCAACTGAGCTCAACAAAGCACAAGCACCATTCACACTAGTGCGCCATCATATGAAAACATGGGAATAATGAGATGGGGAATGAAAGATTAGGGAAAGAGATAAATCACGAACTGTAGCAGCCTTCTATCTGCAATAACAACATTCCATTCATCTCCAAATGAGAGGTCAGGGTGGCCCCTCCAACAGCCAATTTGGATGAGAATCCAACTCCCTCAAAATTGGCTCACTAGCAGGGAGAGTGAGCACTCACCATGCAATGGACAAGCTTGTGCTTTCCAAAATGCCAAAGGAAAATTCTCAAATGATCAAAAGCCATTCTCCTTCCTCATGACATCTTTTTATAATCCTCATAAGATCCTCTAACGTCGAATTCCCCTCCATAGGCTTCCTCCAACTCATCCTAGTTGTTTAGTAGCCCCTCTAACACTTGTCCTCTTCCTCATGCCTCAATCCTCTACCAAATTCAAATTGTTGCCACTAACCTCCAAATGCACCCTCTTGGTGGCTATTTTTAGCCCTGACATGTCAGATTGTCATAGGTCTACAATCAGGTCTGATTTTGTCATAGAATCTTCCATCATTGTTGTCATAGAGTGCAGGGAATCTCTCTCCAAGTGGCACATATTTTCTTCCTAGTCTCTTCCTCTTCCATGGGGAGTTATTCCTCTTCACCACTTCGAATCCTTTGGCTCATGATATGTTACTTGACACCTCTTTATCTCCCAAGAACGTTCCATTCCTCATAATTTCGAATTTGGGGTAGGTCATGACAAGTGTAAGGAGGAATCTAGCCACCCAAGGTCTCCATGAGCCTCCAAGTGTCTCCATGAAGCAATGCCACTTTATTTTCTCCATATTTATTATTTATATGAGCCACTTTATTTTCTCCATATTTATTATTTATATGACCCAATTTAATGTGTAGATGGTAAACTAAGGTCCTCAAGGGTCTCATAGCTCCCTTATTTGCAAGATTTAATGCCTCCACCTCAACCTAGGGAACTAGCAGGTTGGTGAAACATTGTTAACTAGTAGTCTTATTGGGATGGGGACATGACAAATCAAGAAGAAAAGCAAAATATTCCATGCCCATGCTGCTACAGACAATGATCTAGAAGATGAGGAAAGAACTAAAGAAGATGAAGATTCCTGTGAAGAATATGTTTTGATTTATGCACTCACAGGTTCAGTATCACCTGGGAATGACACCTGCCTAGTAGATAGTGGTGCCTCCAAGCACATGACAAGTTACAAGGACTCACTCTCATGTCTTGTACAAAAGGAGTCCCCACACAAGGTAATGCTTGGAGATGATTATCAATATCCCATCAAAGGAATGGGAGAAGCCTCCTATAAGTTGGACTTTGGAAAGTCCATGAAAATGAAGGATGTCATGTATGTCCCAGGATTAAAGAAGAATCTCCTTTCTATCTCAGCCTTAGATAAGAAAGGTTTCAAAGTTGCTTTTGTAGATTGTGAAGTCCTCATGTGGACAAAAGGAAAAATTATAGATGATGCAGTAGTGATTGGAGTTGAAGGAGGACTCTACAGTTAAAGTGGCATGTAGATTCAACATTGATGACTAGTACCATAAGCCCATGTGAGCTATGGCACAGAAGAATTGCTCATGTACATTACAAAGCATTGTCAATTGTGAGCAAAGTTGTGACAGGTTTACCAGAGATCCAGATAAATCATGAAGGGGTGTGCAAAGGATGTGCACAAGGAAAGAATACTAGGAACCCTTATCCAAATAGTGATAGCAAAGCAAAAGGGATCTTAGACATTATTCATTCAAACATAAGCGAGCCAATGCAAACTACTTCATGAAGCGGGTATGTTTACTATGCTTCCTTTATTGATGAATACTCCTGCAAAACTTAGATCTATTTCTTGAAAAAGAAAGATGAAGTGTTTGAAAAGTTCAAAGAGTTTAAGGCTCTTGTAGAAAACCTCTCTAAAAAGAGGATCAAGATCTTAAGATCAGATAATGGAGGAGAATTCATATCAAGTAAATTCAATGAGTACTGCAAAGAAGCTTGGATTAACATGGAGCTCACCACTCTTCATAATCCACAACAAAAAGGTGTGGCAAAAAAAAAGAATAGATCTATCATGGAAGTTGTAAAAGCTATGATCCATGATCAAGATGTACCTATGTACCTATGGATAGAAGCAACCAGAACAGCAGTATATGTATAGAATAGAATCTCCCACAGTACCCTTGGGAACAAGACTCCATAAGAGATGTTTACCGGAGAAAAGCCTGAAGCCAGTTACCTTAAAATATTTGGTTGTCTGGTATACATACACATTCCCAAGGAGAAAATATCAAAACTAGACCCTTCAAGAAGGGAAGGATTGTTTGTGGGATATAGTGAGCAATCAAAAGCTTACCGAATCTATATCCCAGGATATCGCCAAATTGAACTAAGTAGAGATGTCACTTTTGACGAAGATACAGCTTTTAGAAAATTAAGGGAAGACAAGGAAGACGAAGAGGAGCATGAAGCTCCAAGAGCGGAAGAAGGTTCTAGACCAGTCAGAAATGAGGAGGAAGAACAGATGCCTGAGGATCATGACATAACAGAACCTCAAAGACCTGAAGAATTGCCCATTAAAATGATCTCACGCAAAAGAAGGCCTGCTTGGGCACGAGAAGTAATTGAAGAAGCAAAAAGACATGGTGTTCCAAAAGGAACCATCAGAGAAAGAAAGAAGCCAAATCCATACCCTAGTTATGTGGCTTTGATGTGCGATCTCGTTGACAAAGAAACTACATGCTTTGAAGAAGTAATAAAGCAAAAGGAATGGGTAGATGCTATGGTCGAGGAATACCAATCCATTATAAAGAACGATGTATGGGAAATAGTACCAAGACCAAAAAACAAGTCAGTGGTATCCTCGAAATGGATCTACAAGACAAAGCATTCAACAGACGGTAGTATAGAGAATTACAAGGCAAGATTCGTAGATTGCGAATTCTCCCAAAAGGAAGGAATCGACTATGAGGAGACCTTTGCCCCAGTAGCTAGGTGCACCTCAATTAGAACCATTCTTTCCTTGGCATCCA
This sequence comes from Pseudotsuga menziesii, assembly GCA_001517045.1. NCBI lineage: Eukaryota > Viridiplantae > Streptophyta > Pinopsida > Pinales > Pinaceae > Pseudotsuga > Pseudotsuga menziesii. Next base: position 396,012 of record LPNX010622115.1, read on the forward strand.
AAATGAAGTGGAAGTTACCCCAAATTGATGTAAAGACAACCTTCCTAAATGGTTTGACAGAAGAAGAAGTATATATCAAACAACCGCAAGGTTTTGAGACAAATAATCAGAAAACTCATGTATGCAGACTCAAGAAGGCATTGTATGAGTTGAAGCAAGCACCTAGAGCATGGTATGAAACAATTGATGGATTCCTGATGAGTTTGGGCTTTACCAAGAGTAAAGCAAATTCCAACCTCTACTATAAAGTTGAGGGTGATGGGCTTATGATATTACTATATGTAGATGATCTATTCTTGAAAAGTGAAGATAAGCCCATCAACGAATGTAAGAAGAAGCTCGCTGCAGAATTTGAGATGAAAGACCTTGGAATGATGCACTAATTTCTAAGTCTTGAAGTATGGCAGTATCCAGACGAGATTTTCCTAAACCAAGGAAAATATGCAGTAGAGATCCTAAAGAGATTTGGGATGATGGATTGCAAGGCTATGACTACTTCGATGACAACAAATTTGAAGCTATTGAATGATGACTCTTTGGAAATAGTAGATGTCACCTTATACAGACAGATTATTGGTTTTCTAATGTACTTAACCAATAAAGGCTAGATATATGTTTTGTTGCAAACACTCTAAGTCAATATATGGTGAATCCCAGACATATTCACCTAGTAGGAGCAAAACATGTGATGAGGTACCTAAGCGGGACTTTAGACTATGGTCTCGGATATGCATCAAATGGCGAGATCAAATTACATGGATTTACAGATCTAGATTGGGCAGGAAGTGTCGAAGATAGAAAGAGCACTTCAAGATGTTTTTTTAGTTTGGGATCAGGCATGATCTCATGGTTCAGTAGAAAGTAGTCCAGTATTGCACTTAGCACGGCAAAAGCTGAATACATTGCAACATGCTCAGCTTGTAGCGAAGCAGTATGGCTTCGCAAGATGTTGACAGGATTATTTGATGCAAAAATAGATGTGACTGATATTCATTGCAATAATCAGAGTTGTATTAAGATGACAGAAAACCCGGTGTTTCATGATAAGTCAAAACATATCGAAGTTAGATATCATTACATCCGAGATATGGTACAGAAGGGAGCTATAAAGCTTAAGTATGTTCCTACAGAGGAACAAGTGGCATATGTGTTGACTAAGCCTCTGTCTCGAGTAAAGTTTGAATACCCTCTATCTCAAGTAAAGTTTGAATACTTTCGAGACAAGCTTGGCGTAGTCCAAAAGGACCTCCCTCGAAAGAGGGAGTGAAGAAGATGGTAGAAGGTTGCAGTGGTGTGGTAGATCAGCCTAGGGTAGGATACGTCTGGCTAGGCTTGTTGGCCCGAAAGGGTTAGTAAGTCAGACAAGGCCTGATGATCCTAAGGTGATTAGTATGTCTAGCTAGGCATGTTTGGCCCGAAAGGGTTAGTAAGCCAGGCGGCTTGTTGGTCCCCAGGAAGATCCATCTGTCTGACTAGGTTTGTTGGCTCGAAAGGGTTAGTAAGTCAAAAAAAATGCCCGGATGGATCTACCAAAGAACCCACCGAGGTGCTACTCCAAGATGGTCAGTGGGAAAGAGGTAGTATCAATATTCCTATACTGATGTGGCAGGTTCAATATTTTCATACTAATGTTGTTGTGATGTTGATGAGGCAGTTTCAATATTTCTATATTGATGATGATGATGTTCCAGCATCTCTATGTTGATGATGCAGATGATGATCTAGCAATTTTTTATGATGTTACTTTAGCAATAACATGCTAATGATCTTGTTGTTGTATTTACATACTGATGTTGCAGATGATGATTCAGTATTTACATACTGATGTTGCAGATGATGATCCAGTATTTACACACTAATGTTGCAGATGATGATGATGATGACAAAGAAGAAGATTCAGTATTCACTTACTGATACAGTTCCAGATTGATGATGAAGATGCATGATGGTGTTCCATAGCTTCCTAAGACATATAGAGACTCACCAGTCAGATGTACAGTTGTGGTAGTGGTCGCTACCTTTGGAGAATACCTTCCTAGTTAAGAGGGAGTGTTAAAGTATTGTAACTTCAAAAGATATTCCAGTTGTACTAATTGCATTCGTCTTGCAGGAGATGTATCTAATGTGATTGGTCATGTAAGAGTCATTGAAAGAATCCATGTAAACCTCCGGATGTAAGTCAGGTCAATAGTACCCGTGTGTCATTATAATAAATACTATTTTGGTGTCTTACTAGACAAGTAGGCCCTGCTAGGCTTTAGGCCAAGTCAAGAGTCAAATATAAATAGGGAGGTGCACCCTTCATTTGTACTCACTTCACTCAAGCAAGTTTGCAAGAGAGAGAAGGACAAGTGCGTCAGAGAGAAAGAGGAGAAGTTGTCTTGGGATTTTACATTGTTCTGGTTGAGTTCTATACTGAGTAAGTTTTGCGAGGTTTTCTCCCTGTGGTTTTCCCGAGGAAAATCTTTGTGTTCTTTGGGTTGTTGTGCTTGTTGTTCTTTCAATGATCCTACTATTGTAAATTGTTTTAGAATATCATCTAAGCAATTAAGAAAACTTAACATTCATGTGGTTTTCAGTTTGGTAAGTGAGCATATGCATAGGACTTCAAGATGAATTATGAAGCTATTTTAAATGCAAGACTGGCTTTTATTATGTTATGATCACCACCATATATATGTTGCTTATGTTTTAGTTGCACTACTAATATAGACAATGGAGCATTATTAGTTCCATGTGCATACAAGATCAGTTGCTTCAGTGTTCAGTCACATTATTTTGATTAGTTTGACCATGGTTAATAGGTGGGTCCCGAGTGACTTTAGATCAGATGGTTCAACTGTGTGCTTTTGGCATCTATTTCTACCCATTACAATGTCTCATGCTTCAGTTGGCCATTATTTGCTCCAGATCATGGTTATTTTTGTTTATTATCAGTGATTATGGCCATATTTTCTATGTTTGGATATGGATTAGCCTTTGGATCATTATACATATGGATACAGGTGGTGCCAGTAGTCACCATTAGTGGAGTTTGGGCCTTTGAGTTCATATATGCAGTGAGATTAGTGTTTCGGGCAAAGGAAAGGCATATTTTAGGCATTTTATTACCCAACAATGTTATTGGCAATATAATTCAATTATAAAGTGACCATAGCCTAGCCAAGAAAATCGATTTTGCTAGTAAGGGGCTTGGAAATGACTTGGGATATTTTATTATGATATTTTGATGCTTCACATGTATTATCACTTGATGGACCATATCTTATGTTTATGCCCTAGGGGGGACGTCTTCTCCTTGGAGGGCGTGCAGTTATTGATGGAGATCACCATGTATATCATGTTATATCTTTATATTGATGTAAATGGGAGCGCCTAGGGTGACTAGAGCCGCTAGGTAACCTACCATACCATATCTCATTGTTATATTATTACATTATGTTGTACTAGGGGCATCTTAGAGGAAAATCAACCAATTCCTTTGATGATAGCTCCTGCTATTAGATGAGACTCTCTCCACCATTGATTTAGATGGAATATGATTTGATCCCAACCCTCCATCATTTTGGAGCTAGAGGTTTTGTATTTTGATTTCTATATATCCGTGAACTCACTTGTTGTAATGGACTTCTGGCTCTTGGATATTCAACAATTAAGAAAAACTTTTGAAGAAAATCTTGTGCGATCTTTGATGAATGTTCTTGTGCTCGATTGGAAAGTCGTTTCTATTAAACATTAGAGTATATCTATGCTTTTTCCATCCATCTTTTGCAAGGGTCGTGTGCGTATTTGCAGGTAGCGATTTGGTGACGGCATCATTGTGGCGAGACTCCATCTCTTTCTCTCAAATCAATTTCAACTCGGGGAGTTTACTCTTACATCTTTCGGGATCATTGTGATTTTCTTGAGTTGTCTTGCATTTCATTATTTTTCTTTTGTGAATCAAATTTAATTTTTTGGGTTATTTGTTTTGCAGGAGAGGGGCGTATTGGCTTCTTGGGGACAAATCAATTTCACTTGGAAACTCACAGATTTTGCTCGTAATTACTATTAAGTGGAAAGATCATCATTGTACTTGGCAACAAAAAGATTTCCAAGTATTTTCTTCCAAGATTTTATTGTTTCAATTTCTATTCCATTAGTCGCATTAAAAATTCATAGTTTAAAACCCTCATTTCCTAGAAGTAGTAGATCAGGTCACCATTTTGGCTTAGCGATTGAAAACCCAAGTTGGATACCCTCTAAAAACCCTAGAGGCTAAATTTCATTCGAATCAAACTCCATTTACCCATCCTAAGGCACTGTCTCTTTGGTCAATTCGACCTCTTTATGTATTTAATCAATTTGTTGGTTGTGTGATCTGGGTGTTGCTTGAATCTACTTGAATTGACATATCTTGCATCAAGTAACAATCTCTTATAAATTGAGTATTTCTCTTTGGCACTTGATCTCTCTAGATCTAGTAAATAATCTTCACTATTGGGATAATTTCATAGTGGTTGATAATTCTTGAGAACCATAAGCCTCTCAACCCATACTTAACACTTCAATCCCGTAGTCACTTGATAGATCTACGGTTAAAATTCAAGACATTATTGCTTTGAGTCATCGTTGGGATTTGCTTGAGTATTGTTTTGTCTCGTTGGCCTTTATTGGCTAACAAGGGTCTTCCCCTTGATCTGGATTTTAGCTTGATATAAAGTGGCAAGAGCCCATCTGGTGTGACAACTACTCCGTCAGTGGTGGGCAAGGCCCTTGCGGTGTCACTTGCTTGGCTTCCCCACCTCTACTATCCCGGATAGGATACCTTTAGTGGCAGCTACATCTTGAGTGATAACATGTAGATACCAAGATAAGGGAATCAATCCATATCGCATATCTCAAGTCGTCAATTCAACACAAATCCGAAATAAAGATGATATCAGCAAAATTAGCTTTGAGGACAAAGCTCCCTTTAAAGTGGGTGGCAATGTTACGAATATCAATAATAATTAATACAAAATTAATAATAATTACTATTAAACTTAAGAGGACACTACTCCTCCCCAACCATATAAATTGTGGGTCGTCAATTATAAAATATTCATCTCATCAGCAATTTACTCAATTATATATTTTTAAGACATAATTTTCATAGAGCGGGAACTGTTCTTATACTTCATCATTTGGTCAAAATACCACCTTACACAAGTTCCAGGGCATGAATTAGGAATTTATGAAAAAACAGCCCCAGAAATCATTTACTTTACAAATAAATCACTTTAGGATATGGGTAAAAACAGAGATGTGAGGGCAGCACTGAGAACTGAGGATGCAACGGTGAGAATTGAGTTACAAGAACTAGATGTGAGAGATTTTCCTCAACCTCACCTCAAACTCACCATTGTGCTAAGTCATTGCTTGCTTCTAAGAGGCCCGCATACCACACATGTGGGGTCTCTAAGGTGTTTTCATCCATGTGTCCACTTGGAAGAGGTCCTTCACCAATTAATGAGGGCGTTGGCACTTTATTTGAGGAAGTGTTAGTGGATCAATTTACCATGAACATTTGTAGGAGGACAATGGAGAGGGTGACTTGGTCTTGCGCCCACTTGGAGGATGCATCCCACTTGGTGGAGCTAGCATTGTTGGATATGCTTACATGTGGCATTGCCACCTTTATTTAATGTATTGTTGACCCTATCTTCTCAAGTTAGTAGAGGGATAGTGATTGTTTATGCATTCCTAAATTAGAACTAGGATTTATGCTCAAATATTAATATTTTAATGGAGGCTTTGAGTTTTCTCTCTATATAAGAAGAGCTCCTCTTATTGTAAACTTCGCTAGAAGTTGTGAAGAAAACTCTTGAACAAATGCTTAGTACTTTTGATTGATGCTTATGGATGGTTGATTGGAGTGCTCCATTGAGTTGTCTTTGATGCTTGTGTTTGGTTAATGGATTTAATCTTCAATTGCATATGGTCTTGAGATTATTCGGGTAAATTCTTTCTCTATTATGTTCGATACTTTTCATTGGAAGAGTTCAATGTTTGCATGTTTCTCAATATTGGTTGTATGTTCTCTTGACAAATATCTCCTCAAGGCTGTTGGAAATGTCTGTGTTAAGGTTTTCCATTAAAGATTTCTGAAGTTGATCAAGCTATTAGAGAGTAGATTGGGTTTAGATTACTCATTCCCATATATTCTTTAATCACTTAAAACTTAAAAGCCTTCATGAGATCCTCAACTGACCCCATTTTCCCAACTTGGATTTAATAGGCACTAGTCACATCGTTTAGCCACTTTAGATCTCTTTTGTTTCATTTTTCCTTTTGTTTCAGTAGATCTGGAAATTTTTGTCATTTACATAGATAAAAAATCAGCCCAACACTCTATCACATGGTAGATAGTCCTTTTTTATTGGCTGGAACTTATCTTTTGGAAATCTGCCACGTTATGTTAAATATTTGTTCAAATAACAGAAGAAGTAACATCCTTTGAAGTCTGATTTGCTGGGTTAAACATTTCAGATTTGTAAGTGACTTAAATACCTTAGACCTACCCTAGTTTTAGCCCTAGTTCTACCTCATTTCCAATCTAAATAAGGGTTCAAACATTCTGCTGTCATAAATTTTATTTGCTGAATTGAAAACACATTAATTCACAAATTTAAATAGCAGCAGTTAATTAGTTTAGATCTGGAAGTTAACGGTGTTATTACATACATTGATGAATTCTCAAACCCTAATTTTACCTCACTAAAACATCTCAAAACAGATCTGAATCTAACCATTGTATGTCAAACTTATTTATAATTGGAAACTGTTATCACTCAAAGTGTAGCTGCCACTAAGGGTATCCTAGCCAGGACGGCCGAGGTGGGGCAGCTAGCCAAGAGAAACTACAAGGGCCTCGTCCACTACTAGTACAGAGTAGTTGTCACACTAGACGGGCACTTGTCATCCCATGAAGGCCAAAGAACCAAGACAAGACAAGCACAAGCAAGATAAACCAAGACGAAACAGTGATGCCATGAATTGTGAAACTCTAGATCTATTGGATGGCTATGGGATCTAAAAGTTAAGTACAAGTTGAGATGATTAATGATGTATGAAGTATTCACCCATGAATATTTATCCCAATAGTGGAGGTTAGATACTAGATCTAGATAGATCAAGTGCCTAGAAGAAATACCCAAATTGTACCACTTAGGGTTTAGGCAATGAAATAGAAAATGGTCACAAATTAGGGTTTGGATTAACAAAGACACTTGATAATTGTTACTCGATGTAAGATATGACAATTTGGATGGATTCAAGCAACACCCAGATTACACACACAACCAAATGATCAAAACCCCAAGGAGGGTGAATTGCCTAGGGAGATCTAGTGCCTTAAGATGGGGCAAATGGAGTCCAATGCGCACGAAAAATTGTCTTTAAGGTTTAAAGGGGATATCCAACTTGGGTTTTTAACCATTTAACTAGATGTGGACCCGATCTACTAGTTCTACAAAATGAGGGTTTTGAACTTATGAAAATGAAGGCGACTAATGGAATAGATCCCGAAATGCAAAAATAATGTACAAATACCTGGAAACACTTGCGTCCACCAAGTACAATGATGATCCTTCCACCCAAAATCAATTGCAAGCAAGATCCAGTAGTTTCCAAGTGAAATAGATTTTCCTCCAAGAGAACCAGCATGCCCCTCTCCTGCAAAAGCGATCAACCAAAAGTTAGAATCGAATCATAAGATAGAGAAAACGAAATGCAAGACAACTCATGAAAATCAAAATGATCCCAAAAGATGCAATAAAGAACTCCCTGAGTTGAAATCGATTTGGGAGAGTGATATGGGGTTTCCCCACAATAGCGCCCTTCACCAAGTCGCAACCTGCAAAACTAACACGACCCCCTGTAAAATTGGTTTGGAAACAATAGATCTACAAGCAATGTTCAAGAGAAAAGATTTTTCAATCAAGTACAAGAACATTCGACAAAGCTTCACAAGATTTCTCACAAAAACTTCTTTATTATCGAAAATCCAAGAGCCAAAAGTCTCATTTAAAATGAGAGAGTTTCTCAATATATACAACTCTCAATACAAAATCCGTAGCTCCAAAATGACGAAGGGCTAGGGTCTAATCATAATCTATCAAGATCTATGGTGGAGAAAGTCTCAACACATATAACATGAGCTATCATCAAGAGGGGATCGATTTTCCTCTAAGACGCCCCTAGTACAACATAGTGTCAAGATATAACATATGAAAGTGGTAAATAATCACATGGTGGGCAACGTAGGGGATTTCAATCACCCTAGGCGCCCCCATTTACATCAACATAAAGATATAACATGTAGTACATGGTGGTCTCCATCAACAAGTGCGCCCCCTCATGGAGAAGACATCCCCCCTAGGGGATAAACATAAAACATGACCCATCAAGTGATAAACATGTGTAGCAAGGTCCATGGAGCATCTAAGCACCATAACAAATCATCCCAAGTCTCTTCCAAGCCCTATATTAACCAAATCGATTTTCTTGTCTAAGCCATGGTCACTTTTTACTTTAATTTTTACATTGATAACACTACTGGAGAATAATATGCCCAATATGTGCCTTTCCTTTGCCCGAAATGCCAATATGGCTGCATATATGGAATCAAGGACCAAATTCCACTAATGGTGACTAGGGACACTCCTTGTATCCATATAAAATATGATCCATAAGCTCATACATCTCTATCGTAATCAAATATAGCCATAATAACTAATAATAAATAAAAATATACATGATCCGAAGCAAATAATGGCCATCTGAAGCATTGGAACTGTACTGGATACAAATAGATGTCAAAAGCACAAAATTGAACTGTTGGATCCAAAATCACTCAAGACCCTTGTTGACCATGGTCAAACTAGCTTTGATAAGGTCAAAACTGGCCAAAATACTGACCAAGCACTGCAATAACTGATCCTATGTGCATAAGGGACTAACAATGCTCCATCATCTATGTTAGTAGCTCAACTAAAGCACAAGCAACATATATTGTACTGATTACAACAATAAACAAGCCAGACTTTGTGTTAAAATAGTCTTACCATTCATTTCAAAGTCCTAGGCATATGTTCACTTACAAAACTGAAAACCATGCTAAGCTGGGTGAAGTGGATAAAACAAGGATAGGCTGAAGGGAATTGACTCATTAGACTCTAATTGTGTGATCTCTCAAAATAATATGGGAATAAAGGACACAACAGTGACATATACATGACAAAGAACACTAGGGGAGGGAAATATCTCACAAATGGGTAGAGTAGTTGGAGTTACTTTCAGTAGACTCTAACAAGTATCTTTTGCATAATTCTCATGATTTAACTTGTATAGCTTTTCATACTTAACAAGATACTAGCCAGCCTCCAAGAGCAAGTGCCCTGGATAGCCTTCTAGGCCCTAAATAATAACTCGGCCTAGCTTCGCTGCCAGCGAGCGTCCATAGACCTAACAAAGTTGCCACCCCGTTTCCCTATTGGGGAAAATGGCCTTACATCATAGAAAGGATGAGTGCTCATCCCTTGGCCACTAACTAGTTTATTCACATTTATTTCTTTTAGGCCTAGTGTTTAAAAACACAACTAATCGTAGTTGGCCTTTTTGCATCATTTAGATTTCGCATTTATGCGCACTGATGCATTTTTCTTTATCAACATATCAAGAGTACTCGGTTTGAGGACTACATAAAGGCCCCGGTCACTCCAGAGCCGAGACACAAGCAAACATGGGTCTATCATGCACAGAGGACAAAGTGGAGGAGGCTCATCAATCTCACAAGTCCAAGTCAATAAGTCAAAGGTCAAAAATCGATCATGGATGTGACTGGAAGGGTGAAGGAAATGAAGGATGACACCAGGCAAAGCAAGGAGAATAATCATGTTTGTATAAAGTGGGCACAAGTGAGCATTTACTAAAGATTTATAATATGAATCATTCAACCATCTATGATAACAAGTCGATAAAAATCATACTAGCAAAAGATCACCACCACATGTTACTGCATGACAAGTAAAAGCTACTAATATAGATGAAAGAGACAAAACCATAGTACCATACCCAAATGCATGTTGTATACCTACTCAATTATCTACAACCATCTTCGATATACCCTGAAGTACACCCTAACTAATTAATGGCAAAGAAAAAGGGCATCAACTACTGCTCTGCTAAGTGAACCATGGCCCACCCAATAGATCTCAATGGGGTCATAGAGGGCTAAGTCATGACAAGGGGAACTGGACATATGCTCTGCATCTTCTCGAATCTAAATAGCTCGAAAAATGTATCTCCACCACTAATTATCATAACTCAGCTCATGTAAAGGACTGGCCCATGCCCCTGACAAACTGCTCTACATCTGTTGGTATGGATGTGACAACAGAAACCATTCATAGTTGATGTGCAAATAGTATCTAAAGTTATCCTTCAGTAGTGCCTGTTATGCCACATTCTGTGGGCATATTATATGTCAGAGCTATTTTTGCTTTCAAGCAAGATGCATTCCAGAGTATTGAGGCACGTCTTTACTGCTCTTGGGCCTCCCCCTTTGATGTGATAAGATGTATGACATGATGATTAGACATATTGATCTGAACTTGATCAATATAAAATTTGTCATCTATTTCGATGCTTTTGAGGTCAAAAGATTGGATGAATCTGTTAAGATATAAGGCTACATATGAAATAAAGTCACTTAAGTGACTTAGGTTAAATATTAGGGTTTACTATTAAGGTTTTAAACACATAGGGTTTTGGTCTTTCAAGCCCTTTATAAGAGTGAGGACCCTAAATGTATTGTTGTACCATCTAATAATAATATTGTGTTGTGTTATTGAGCTCTCATGTCTTCGGTGACATAACCCTAACTAGGGTTTCTTGTATTTTTGGTTTTTAGAATATGGTATTAAAGCAGGAATCCCAATCTGTCTACTAAGATCAACATCTGAGTCTAGGATGTCATGGAATAAAGTGAATGCTTGGTTTTTTTTTTGTCGTGGAAGTTGTGGGTTGGAGGGAGAATCATTGAAAGAAGGAAGTCGCCCACTAAAATGAAGTAGCCGCCCACAAATTAAATGAGTCATTAAGCACAACTAGTGTTCAAGCCTTTGATGAGAAATTTTGACGGGGGAAAGGGGAAGGAGCTCCAAGAATCGATGGTGGGAGTATGAGGGTTTGGGGACTTGCAGCCTGCGGCCAGTCGTCGCCCAGGATTGCTCCCTCTCCTCCTCTAAGATCCGCCTCTTTGATTGCACGCTACCTTGGTGGCTGCCTTCGTGTAAATGATTTTTGGAGTTCCTTTCTCCGCCCACTCCAACCTGTTCTCAGGCCGATGGGGTCTTTCTGGTTGACTGGTCGTTTAATGGTCGGTGAGATTGATGAGTCGTGGGATCGAATCGCATTGGGAAATTTCAAGAAGTTTGGTGCATGCCAGGATGAGCTCCTGATCGATATTCTAGCATCTGGTCACGGCTTCTTTGGCCATGGCTTCTTGCTTTCCAAGAAATGGAAGCAGGGTACCAATTATGAAGCGCTTTGGGAGGCCATCTGCTCGCGTTTGTTCGTGGCTTTTGGTGGATTCAGGCGTTTTTACCTCCTATGTCTCTGCGTCCTCTCGCATGGTCAGATTTATGTGCACCGATGTGGGCAGCCTACTGGACAAATATTGCAGTTAAAACGTTGATATTCAGAGGGCTCTGCATTGTTTTTTCCACTGGGTTGCTGGTTTTTCCCGTCGACCCGTTTCTTGCCGGCTTTCTTTAGGGGCGGGGCTTCGTGCTTGGTCTTTGCAGTCGACGGATTCCCTGTGGCGGCGGCGGTTGGACTGTGGTTCAGTGTCCACGGTTGGCTTTGGTGGAGGTGTGGCTGTCTTCATGTACAGTGTGCCCTCCCAAGCTACAGGAACTGTTTTCTCTTTCCTGGCAGTTTTTTGCCCTGCCGCCTTCTCCTGCGGGAGTATGGCGGTGGCTGTTTTCTTGGTTTGTGATTTGTGTCTGTGGGTGGCCTGAGGAGCCCTTTTGGCTGTTAGATCATCTATTGAAGATCACGAGCTTTTTGGCGGAGATATACTCTTGCGTGGCGACCCATATTGTTCTTTGCGGCGGCGACGGCGTTTTCAGAGGTGGTGGCCTTTGCTATCGGCAGTATATTTGAGTTTCTGTGTTCTTTTGACTTGGGTTGTGATGCCCATATTTTCTGTGATGTATCTAGCTGATATGCTTTTACAGTTACAGTTTTGTAAAAAAATTTTGGTTTTGACAATATGAGCCAGCAAATATGTGACAATGTAGGGATCCTAGTGATCCTCTTACATGTGCAGATGTAATTTTGTTCTACTTTGAAATAAAATTATGAATTTTTTCCGAGGAAAAAACTAGTGTTCAAGCCTTTATTTGAGTCGTTGGGTAAGCCATCACTACTATATCACAATAGAGAAATCGTCATCGAATTAAAACCGTCACCACGATTTGTATTACCAACTGCTGGAATAAGAAAAGGGAGCCCCCGCAGCATGTCCAACCGCCATACCTACAAATCGAGCCACAATTTTTTAGGAGTGCCATAAGAAGCCATAATTCGAGATGCCACTAAACGTTGCTCTAGCCATCATTGAAGGATCCATCACCAATTTAAGAGAAAGCCACCCACGATTTTCATGTAGCTGTCAATAGGTACATTCGAATTGAAGCCACTACTAGAGAATGTGAATAAAGGATGTTGTCACCTTTATGTAGTCACCACTACAATTTAGACAACCACGATATAAGGAGTCACCCTACTAAGCCAACATATCTAGTTTTTGTATTGAGTCGCCATTCTTGTCCACTATCCGTAAAAGTCAATCCAATAGTGCCACCCAATAACTCAAGTAACAGTTCAAGCCACCAAAATTCTTGAGTCATTGACAGCCACAAAGTGGAATTAAAAGACAACCACCAATTCTTAAAGAGGGTCATTAAGGTAGAAGTCATGCATTTTTTATTATTATCTTTTACAACCGCCATTTCTTTAAATAAATCATCTAGGAATTAAATTGCACGGGAATAGTAGTGTCAAATCCATACAGATCTGTACTTTGCAATACGACCATGCAATAGCAATTTCTAACAATTTTATTGTTATTTCCAATAGGAAATTTCAGATTTGTTAAAGCCATGAAGTTGTCATGTGAAATTATGTAACCTTACGAAAATGCCCTTCCCAATGCGCTAGATTATCTTCCTAAAGTTTTTAATGGAAAAGGAATTTCGAGGTCGAAGATTGGTCACACAGCCCGTGTTGCCGAGTTTATCAAAGAAGAACCACTGAGCATTGCCCGAGGTGTTGTCGTTACTAAAGAAAACAAGTTTCTATGCATTTTAGAAAGCCATTGCTTTGAAGACACAAAAGGGAGCAGTTGACAAACTCAATATGGATAGTTGCCCAGTTAGTTCAATAGTTGTGGATCTAGGAAATGATCCCTCATTGGTTGAGACATGCATGTGGATTGCAATCTACTAATGAAATTTTGCGACATGCATGTGGATTGTTGACCAGTAATTAAGTTCGAGAGGTCCATGACTTGGGAGTTCGGGGAGGTGGAATCCGGGAACTCAAGAATTCAACTCAAGAACTACACCTTTCCAAGGGCAACGAGGCAACTTGATGGAGCTCAACTTGGTCCAGGAACCATGTTTAAAGAAGAAGCTTCCAACATATGTTTTCTGATGTTTAGCTTTCATTTTGTGTGTTTTCATTCAAGTAAATGTATTTTATTTCAGTTTGTTATCTTTCAGCAATGTACGCCATATGGGGGAGGTGTTAAGATATAAGTCTACATATGTAATAAAGTCACTTAAGTGACTTAGGTTAAATATTAGGGTTTACTATTAAGGTCTTAGATGCATTAGGGCTTTGGTCTCTCAATCTCTTTATAAGAGCAAGGACCCTTAATGTATCATTGTATCATCTCACAATAATAGTGTTGTGTTATTGAGCTCTCCTGTCTTCAATGATGTAACCCTATCTAGGGTTTCTTGCTTTTTTTAATTTTCAGAATAGAATTGGCCTTGTAGGGCCCATTTTAGGGGCAGGTCTCACTTTGTAGATTTTTGGGTCTAGAACCTTTAAGGGCCCATTTGAGGGTCAAAGCGATGTTTTTTGGGGTCAAAAGTTCATCACTTGGGTTATGCCCCTCGAAGCGATTCTAACTTTGAGACCTTTCCAACGATCCGAGAATCGCCTCAAACGAAGTATGTATGAAGAAGTTATGCTTCCTGTAAGTTGACTTATCCAGTTGACCACCGTGGTACCGAGTGGATTCCAGGTTAGTTCTCGTTTCACACATGTGGAGCTAGTTACAAGTGGACTTTTAAGTTGACTTATCCAATTGACCACCATGGTACCGAGTGGATTCCACGTTAGTTTTCATTTCTCACACATGTGGAGCTAGTTACAAGTGGACTTTTAAGAACATTCTAAAAGGTCCAAAACCCTAACCCTAATCGAGAGTTGGGGCATGCAAAAACCCTAAACCTAACTCTAGATAGCTATCAAGCTATGTTAAATACTGGAACGCTAGGAAAAGATGGGGTTTCGTTGTTTTGATGTTATGTTTTGTTCCATAGTTGAGCAACAACATGTGAGTGGATAGTAGAGGAAAACATAGGAAGCAGGAGATCCTATAATAGCCATTATGGCAGTAGAGTCATGCAACTCCATAAAGAGTACCACTGTTGCATATTGGAGAAGAAAAGACAAGGCATAGTCCTCATTACTAGTTGGGTTTTTCCCCATAGTGGGTTTTCCCAGGGTATATCTAGTGTTATTTGTGTGAATTGTGTATTTATTTGCTTTAATTATTTTCCTTTTAGTTCCAGTATTTAATAAACTAATAAAAAGAACTAAGGTGTACAATTTGTTTTGACGAACTGTTCCAGTGGAATATCCATGATAGTTTACGGATCACATATGCCATGTTCTTACAATAAAATGCCATGATGATGAATTAATTGATGATGTACTATATGTTGTTATTGCCATAGTTTATATATTGATTGTTTCATAAATATAACTAGTAATATCACACTTTCAATTTGACAAGGGTAGTAGATCCTTGATTTACTTATGTACCATTGAACCTAGGTGATGTTTGAGTATTCTGCAAGGACTTGTACCCCCTTCTCTAGGACCACATTATGGCCATCCATCAATCATCCATTCCATCTCATAATTTTGGTCTGCATCCTTAGTTTAAGGTTAATGAAGTCGAACTCTTGACTTCCCCTCTATGACCCCTTCACCATGACGGCCTCCCAGTTTTCCTTTGTCTCAGACAATGACGTGTTGCAACGATGTTTCTTGACGGTATAGGAGGTTCACTTGTAAAACCCGAGGGTTGGCTATAATCAAGGGGGGTGAGTTGCCATGGACCAATGATTTTTCCTAGACCTGAGGTATGAAGTAATTTCCCCTTCCTATGCCCCAAATAAAAGGCATGAAAAGAATCTCTCAGTTCAAGAGTCCTTGTACCTGCAAAGTCAAAGCAAGTTGAAGAACAAGTCAAATAAAGAAACTCAAGAAACTAAAGAAGCAACTAGAAAACTTGCCAATGAAGAAAACCTCCAAATAAAATCAAAAGCCAAGGTCTCCAAAAACAAAAGAAGTACAAGAATAAAGAGTCCAAGAAATCAATGAAGACTAGTCCAAGAAGGCCAAGTCCAAAAACAAAATAAAGCAAGAGTCGAAGTCAAATAAGGGGAAAGTCTAATTGTTTATGGTTAACAATTACACAACACCCATTTGTCAGACACTTCCTTAGTGTTTGCCTAAGTGGTGGAGATCACAAAGATCCCTTCTTCCTACATCTTGAGTCAACCAACTCACGTTAGACTAATAATATCATTTGTCTAACCTTGGTTATTCCATCTTATCCATCCCTTAGAAGAAACTAATCCTTGCAAGTACTAAGATATTATCATGGATCTAGTTAATAGGTAAATCTTGCTTCTCAAAAACCTATTTGAAGATACTTGTGGTACAGGCATATCATCATGTATACATGACTAGTTGTATTGGTCCATGACTCAATGTGATGGTTAATTGCATCTTCTAGGTATTGGTCCATGTGGACACCCTTTGTTGTTGGTCCACCAAGGATAGTTATGATGCCAATACATCTCGTTTAGTGCCACAGAAAATTCATCAAGTCCTCTTCATAGTTTCAAGGTTTGCACTCCCAGTGTATCAATGTCTCTAAGGGTCAAAAGGTAGCTAATTCATATCTTAAGTTCTATAAAGTATCCAGAAGATCTAAAAGCATATTTTACCAATTTGGCCACTTACCTAGGTATATGAAGTCAAATTGGACATTACTACCTCAGATCAATCAATTCCAAAAAAGGTGGTGGGCCCTTCCCTAGAGATTGCATTGTTGAATTTCATGAACGAGCATGGAGATAATTTACCGAGGTTTTTTAAGATATGAGGGTAGATATGGGCACCCAATTGGCCCTTATACAACCTCCCATCCTCGCATGCCAAAGCGTTCCTCCAGATTGGCCAGATTCCACAAGGGCTTATTTTTAGTGTTAGTGAGCAGCCTGAAAACTTCATGATTGTCCATGGGAATGACTTGATCGTTTCTTTGGAAACAACTTGGTATATTTGGGCACTCAATTGACGCTACTACTCGGTCCAACAATCTCCTTGCAAGGCATTGTCTATCTGAGCCCTCTTCCAAGCAAAAGAAAGGTTTGTAGGCTTATTTCAAGCTAATGATGGATTAATTGATGGCACACCTAAGGCTTTTTAATTAAAACTGCCTAAGATGGTGTCTAATTATTCATTGAGATTTCATAAAGTGCACTTGTGTTCTAATTTTCAGTTGACAACGCACTTTTTAATTAATTGAGGAAAATTAGTCTAATTTCCCCAAGCCGATTTGAATAAATTGCTAGTGGCACATATGTTGAGGCGAACTGGTATGATGTGGCACTTTGGCACACATGTAGAGGCATTTTGGGATCGTCTAAAGAAAATATCACTTGAAGATTAAATCTTAGCCCTTAATCTAGCTCCCTCGCACATGGATCGACCTCATTAGCAAAATCGTGTGGCTCCAACGAATTCAGCTTGGAAGGTGGTTTTGATCAAAGGTTGGAATAAGGAAATAACACATGGTTTTTTTTCAAAAACCATGGTATTTGGCAATTGTTTTATTTTTTTGACAAGTCAATCAAGGAAAGCACCGTCTAGTCCTAGCAACTTGACATTTTTATCATATTTTTATTGTAAGAGGGTTGGATCTAGACCATAGATCTAGTAACCACCCTCCTAGAGATCAAACAACTCAATGTAACCCTAATTCTCATCTTGAAAGAAAATCGACCCTCCTAGGCTATATAAAGGATGTCAATTTCTCTTCAAAGGGTGGAAAATTTTGGGATAAGAAATAATAATACTTTGTCTTGCTCTTCTCTCTTGTGTTCTTGGGGATGGTAAATATTGTGTTATTGACTTGATGGTGAACAATCCATAAGGATTTGAGATCACTAGAGTTTATTTTTCTTGCATCTGGTAGCTTATAGGATAATTGTTGCAACCTTGATCTATAGGAATATGAATTAATGTGTTTATCTTGATTGTTGCAAACTCATTGTATTCATGTTGATTTATATTCAATAGATGCTTAACTAACTTTGTGATTAAAGGTTGTTGTTGGATAAATTGAAGTCCTCTTGATGATTGCAGGTTTTGTCACAAGGTTGGAGTTGAAAACCCTTTGGTTTACTTAAGCTATCAAGGAGAGAGACTACTTGTCCTCTACTCTCCCTTGGATCCTCACATCCTCAATTTGATTTCATTAAGACTACATTTTGCCCAATAGATGTTTCCTCAAAGCACTAGACATAGGGTTTAGGTAGTTTCATTTGATCTCTTTCTCAATTTCTTCCATTAATTCGATTTCTCACTCATTCTTGTGCTTTGTAGGTACTTGGATCTAATTTCTGGAAGAGGCATTTAAGGGATTCAAATCCCCTCCTTGCTATTCCAAATTATTGGCATTAAACCCTAAGGAGCCATATTTCACAAACACCATAATCAAATACTAAACCAGCACTTAATAATTAATTCATGGTGTGAATTGAGCCTCTTATCTTTAAGAAAATTCAAGTACTAGATAATTTCAATCTTGCTTGCATCTTTCTCTTATTAGCATATTGCTGGTTTTTGTTGACTGTCATAGCTATCACTGTAGATCTAACTCATACAGTCATTTTAGTGTTGATTTGTCTCTTAGAAGGAAGGCTAACCTTGTGTGTTAAATCTAGTTTCCCTTGACTAGTTTAACACATGTTTACTACGGTTGGTTAATCATTTCAATCTCAGCATTAAACTAGCTTAAATCTGCCCTCTTGTCACTATGGTGGACATGCTCGGATCTGCATATGAAGTGTGCTATTTTAGGGTGATATTGCTATTACAACTCAATACACTAGGGATCTTACTGCTGTAAATTGATATGACAAGTGACATCTAACCAAGTCATTTTCTGAGTCATCTTGGTATACTCAATCCTACAGAAATATATCCACATAAGCTAAGTCATAACTGTCACTGTTGTTGGGTCTGTTAGTACACATTATTTCTGATATATCACAAGAGTGTTTGTGGACGATTTTACTGTTGACCCATTATCATCATAAGAGGCCATGTTCTATTCTCATACTGCTACTAATACCATAGCCCTAACTTAATAACCAGCTGGTGATTATCATCATTATTTGGTTATGTTTTACTGCTGAAAATACTGTGATCTATAATTAATCTCTGTTGATACCTCAAGATTCATGGATGACAGTCCATGTTTGGTAGCCTTTTGATGTGAATCTGATCCATAATGCAACCTTTTAATTCCACGTCTATTCACACTAACGATAATGATGAACTAGCCTCACATAAAAACATTTAATTGGAGTACTCATTAAAGTTATAACTGTCATTACTTTAAGGGCTATTCATATACTTGATATCTGAGATATTGCAAGCTTGTTTGTGGATGATCGTTGCTGGTTACTGTCATCTAACTTCACTGTTATAAACCCTATCTGCTGCACGATATATAATCAAAATTTTGTGGGTATCTTATGCTTCAGATTTGACAGTGAAGTAGTACAACACATACTGCATTATTTAATCCTTTATGAACTGATCATCTCATTAACTTGCTCTCTTTTAATTGTTAATTTGTAATGCGAATGATTAGATTCACATGTTCCGAATTATATACTTGTGACAACCTATGCTATTGAGTTGACTTGCACTTGTGGATTTACTCATACTTTGATCCATACACCATGCTCAACAACAGTTTTGATAACTCAATGATAATGAACAACTTGTGAATGTTTAATCTAAGCTGATAGGTCAATTCACGTTTCTTGGTTAGATCACAATTGGGTGCTTATTAATATTGCTCATATTTTGTTAGTGTTGTCATCCTACAACACTATGTGGACACTCTTAAATGTATTGACGGTAGCCCTATCTTTCCCATGTGTTGAAATGCTATAAACACTAGATGTGTGATATCCGAAGTCATTTTGCATTTTGAGTTAATGCCCTAACGCTATGGTGATGGTATTGTGCTAATACTTGGAATAATGATCTAATGTAGTACAATTCATTGAACTCATTAAGTTAGTAACATTGTCATGAGTCGTTCCTTGCATGTTGATGCTATTTCATTGATGTTGTTTGAGTTAATGTCATGAGTTTACTTTAAATACAAATGATGCATTGATATATTGTTTTGATTGGAAGTATTTTATTGAATATTAATGAGCATATATGGCACAATGACTATTGGGATTCTTGGGTAGAAGATGTGTGCCAACATCTATAAATATCATCAGGAGCTTGTCGTTAGGTGGGTAAAATTGCGGTTGAAGGGAACCCTACTAGACAATGACCACTGTTGGGACACATCTCCTTGCATCCTCATTAAGTGCAAGACGTTGGACATTCCCCTTGAATTCAGTCCAGTACCCTTCTTGGAGTGGTACCACATTAGACAACATTGAATACAGACTTGGACCCACGTACCTTGTGTATATCGAAGACCCCTCTAGGCATCTAGAAACTATCCTATCAATCGTCCAGTTATTGCATTGAACACAACATTCGAGAAGATTACTCTTCAGATTTGACATTGAAGTAGTACATCACATATTAGATTATTTTGGTCGAGTGGTGTGGCCAAGGGTATGGTCTATCCTCCTTAGTTAGTGTTCTGAAAGATTGGACCGAGCATCATCATTGAATCTCACGGGTAGATTGAAGGGCTACAGTAGCTTGACAATCCTTGTTCCTATCAAGCCATTTTGGGATTGGGTGTTATTTTTTTATTCAAGAAGTCAACGATGAATTTGTTAATGTAAATACTTCTATTTCTTTTGTGGTATCATATATCTTATTTATGCTCTTGGTTACATCTATTTACATCTTTGAAATATTGAATGGCACTGTGTCTTGTCTTTTAATTAAATATCCTTAGTTAGACACCTTTCATAAAAATAGAGTTAGGTGAGTATTTGGGGTTAGATAGTTTTCTTTTAGTTAGCCTTAGAAAAAACTTGGCAAGGGTCTCTCCATTGGTTAGTCCAGGTTCATTTACTATTGCACCTAGGAAACTTAAACGAGGAACTCCATCCGGTAGTGACACGTTGGGAAGGAGTTCATAAGTTGTGTCGGTTTAGTAGTCAATTTCCTACCTATCCATTGACCACCAGGTTGTGCATAAACAGTGCCTATCTTTTAAACTTCGTTGCTAATAAGGAAACCCCCCATGTGTTGGATTGTCCAACCTAAAGTGAGGGAAGTAGTTGCTTAGGTGACAATGGCAATTCTTTCAAGTTACACTTGAGCTTTCATTGAACCTAGTGAAGACTTTGCACTAAGGGTCCTAGTTTAGGTGATAACAAGCACTAAATCCATGGAGACCACTTGCTCAGGAGTTTGGGTTGTTGTCCTTGGGTCACCCTACAATCATGGAGCTACAAGCCTATATCCCAATGTCAGATTTGTTCAAAATGAACATTGGTATGCCAAGGCTTTTCTAGAGAGAATGGCACTGGAGCTTTGGTATCCCGATGTTGCAGTATGATTCTCGTCGTATGTACCCATCTCTTCATCAACGTAATCCCCTTTCACTAGTACTCAACGCGAGATGGGTTTTGTTAAATCCAAAGATGCAATGGATAGGTCAATTACACAATGTTTGGTCAATGCGTCTTTCCTATAAGATGTGAGTGATTGCTTGGTTGTTGATCTATCAGGGGCTTCTATCCAAGGCCCAGTTAGCTAAGTTTGGCCTCCCAGATAGTTTGTTCCCTACGTGCCAAAGACCGAAGACAATTAAGCACATCTTTTGGGACTATATATTTGCCAGAGACTATTGGAGATTTGTAGAGGAGCAACACCCCGTGTTGTTCTTAAACAAACTTTATTGGAGAGCATCTCTACTTAGAGATGGCATTTACCTAGTACGGGATTCACTCTCTAGTTTGTGGCATTGTTTACAGATAGTTTTTTATCCGTGCTATGGAAACTTTGCTGCAAGTATGTTTTTTTATCAAGAAAGTAGTTTTTTTAGCTTTTATGGTGCTTTGAAAAGATGAAGTACACCATCAATTACTAGCCAGGGGCGCCCAATTAATCAAGGATGCCAAAAAATTGGATCCTATTGTATATTATAATTTTATTTTTTATTTAATAAGTTTCAAGAAGCAGTTAGAATAGGCATTGTATGTGCCCTATGTTGATGTGATTGTAACTTCGGAATGTATTCACTTGTATTTCTTATCTATTGTAACCCGATGTTCATTCCGGGATGTATTGTAATGTACTTGAGTCATGTCATACCTCGATGTTCATTCTGAGATGTATTGTAATGTACTTGAGTCATGTCATACCCCGATGTTTATTCCGGGAAGTTTCTATAATGAGAAAGTCATGTCAAGTCATTGTGGGTAACCCTCCTATTGGTCAAGGGTTAAAGTCCCCACAGTTGTGGGGCCCTTGGGTTATTAGACTATCCTAGTGAAGTCGACCCTAGGTGAGTCATTGTAAGTCGGGGCAATAGTCTCCACCATTGTGTTACCCTCCTATTGGTCAAATGAGGCAAAGTCCCCACAAGTGGTGGGGTACTAGGGTTATTAGACACTCCTAGAGATGTCGGCTCTAGTAAGTAATTGTTAAGTGAGGCCGACATGTTGGAGTGGGTTCCAAGTGAACGGAAGAATATAAATAGAGATTGAGAGCCTCTCTATTTATCATAATCATACACACACACTCACTCATTGGGGCGCATGAGTGAGAGAGGAGAAGCTCTCTCAGTGTGAGAGAGAGAGACTGCTGCTGTCGGGAGATCACCTTAATGTTTTCCAATTTTACCTTTGGTGTTGATTCTATCTCTGAGGAAGTTGCGAGGTTTTCTCCTTTATGGTTACCCCGAGGAAAAAATTTTGTGTCTCTTGTCTCTTGTGTTGTGCATGTTATTCCCTCAGTTAAAGATCCTAAGATCATAATGGTAGCTTGAATGATAAAAATCTAACATGGTATCAGAGCTAACCTGAGAAGAAGACATTGTGCAGCTGCAGAAGCTAAGGCTTCTTACTTTTTGGGTCTCTCTCCACAATCCATCAGCAAAAGTATGCTAGGCTGAATCTCCATTGAAGGGCGCATCTTTCTGTCGAAGCAGAATTTGATTCCGAGCATTTTTAGTTTTCGATGCAGAAATTAGGGATTTATACAGAAGATGAATTTTTGAGTTAGCCCGGCATAGGATTGTGCTCCTCATCAAAATCAAAGTTTAGAGACCTGGATCAAGAAATTTGGTTGGGTAAAACTCCGGGAAAGTCAAACCCTAGTTTGACCCCGAGCTAGAAAAACCCTAAATACTAAAACTGCTAAGTTTTGGTACATTCGCTATATCCCAAGATTGGCGAAGTCTCAGGAGCTGAAAATTGCAGAGGCCGAAGATAAAATCCTGATGAACACTATGTCCAAAATTCAGCCTTAGATTCGCTATATTCTGGGAGATATGATCCCTCCAAGTTAGGGTTCCATCCTCTTCCAGAATTCATCCCTAAACAGGACACCTGGGGAGAATTGCAATATCTTGGGCTAAAGAGGTCCAAATGGAATTCTTGAAGATGTTCCAGAAAGGGCACAAACTGTACTTTCTGTGGTCCAAAGTTCAGACTCAGAAGATGAACCAGTGACACATGGCAGTCCGTACAACTTCGTTGTTCTGAACAGTCCTGTAACAGGTCACCTTAGGAAAAGAATCATAAATCCCAATTGGTGAAACCAATTCTGATGAAACCTGTGGTGTTGGATCAGGGACATGCGAGGTTACATCAGTGCGAAATTTCAGACACAAAGGAGCAGTAATTTCGAAGATATCACAAAAACAATAACAAGCATTTCTGCAGAAGAAATTGGAAAAGTAGGGCTTCTTGTTCCGAGAGCTTCCCTCCACTGTTTTCAGAAAAGGAGTACATTGGATAGCTCCATTTGAGGAGATCTATCTGTCTATCCAATCAGATCTGAAAGATTCCAAGTTTTGAATATTAGGGTTTCTGTGACAAACCCTAGATCAGCCAGCTCCAGAACCAAGACGGACACCTCAAATCGGTAAGATCTAATCCTTTGCTATTTTCATTTGAGGTTCTCATTTCAAAATGATCTATCACATCAGCTTGATGATAAGCTTAATGAAGTTGACAACTTCCAAACATGGAAGTATATGATCTCTCTGAAGAAAATGAATTGGACACCTACATGAGTAGAGAGGTTCCAATTCCAGAAGGAGATGAGGCTAGAAGCCTTACACAAGAAGAACTTGGTCAAGGCCAAGAAGATCATGGTTGATTCAGTCACGGATCAACTTGTACCACAAGTGTCTTCCCTAAAGACACCGATGATGTTTGATTCCTTGACCAAGCTATTTGAAGGGAAGAACATAAATCAGAATATGACCTTAAGAAACCAGTTAAAGGAAGTGAAGATCCAGAATGCAGAGACCATGCAGTCATACTTTACAAGGGTCTCTCAAATCAAAGAACAACTTGTAGCGGTAGAAGAAGAAGTGAAGAATGCAGCAGTGGTGATGTCCACCTTGAATGGCTTCCCATGATCATGGGATTCATTCATTCGAGGAATATGTGCCAGAAGGAAGTGATTACTTTCAATAGACTCCGAGAAGAAGAAGAAGATCGACTTATAAGAAGAGAAGAGAAGATGGGAGCAATTGAAGATCAAGCTCTCATCATCCAAAGAAGATCCCTCAAGCAATGAGGAATATGAAGAACTCAACTCTTGAAGCACCTCTTATCCTCCTTAGCATTTGGATAAGAAACGATGCTATCATGAATGAAGAAGATGATGAAGCTGAAGGCTCTAGAAGGAGTCTACCCACGAAACAAATAAAGATAAGTATTCAATTGTCATTTCATGATATTGTTTTGTTATGCATTTGTTTATATTCAGTTGATGTATTATGCATGATAGGATGTTTGCATTAATGACAGTATACTACTAATATGCATGTGATGGGTAACTAGCTCATGGTGCTATACAACTCTCCATTGCTACTTATCTAGAATGAAACCTCTTTGCTGACATATTGGATCAGTGCACAATCTCAATGTTGCCCTGGTAGAGATGGAAGGCATCTAGAAAGTTTCTGTGAGATATGGATGGACGTTGTATTGGCTAAAATAGTTGCATGATCATATAGTTATGCATAAGAATTTTTCATTATGAACATACCTTATGAAATGTTTCTAACCATACCACTGCATTTGACTTGTAGGAAAGATCGCATACATAATCGCCTACAATAAAATAAGGATGAGACTTGTTTTGAAGAACAAGTGACGACAGTTCAAGATGAAGAATAATATGACAAATGCAGCAACATCATTGATGCAGAACCTTCAAGCTATGAAGAAGTAACCAAGAAGAATGGGAAGACCAGTTCAAGAAGAATGATGTCTAGGATGCAGTATCGACACATGAAGAGAAGTTCGTAGTTCCATCATGCAGTAGATGGAAACATTGTGGGATACAAAGCAAGATTCGTAGCACGAGGCTTCTCACGAAAAGAAGGCCTAGACTACGAAGAGACATTTGCAGCCAGTAAGAGTTGAAACACATACATGATGAGCTTGATGAAGATCTTAACCTTTGCTACAAGGTTGAAGATGCAAGTCTATACACTAGATGGTCACATAGAATATTAGTAGCTTAGGAAGCTACTTGTCACTCCGGTACAGAATGTTTCAGTGCATAGAGTACAGAAGACAAAGGGAGTATGATGCTTCGCTTCAAAGGGAGTGACTACAGAATATCCTGAGGATCGACATGGTACGACAAGATGGACAGATTACTGATGACTCTAGGCTTTACTGAGAGTAAAGCAGATTCCAACCTTGCTTCAAGGTTGAACGCGGAAGGCCAATGATGCTCCTATTATGTGTCGATGCACTATTTTTCTAGGTATGGAGGTGTGGCAGAGCGCAAATGGAATCTTCCTCGAACAAGGGAAGTATGTAGTAAAGATCCTGAAGAGGTTTGGGATGATGGACTGCAAGGCTATGGCCACACCTATGGCATCGAACCTAAAGCTCTTGAACGATGCTTCATCAGAGTCGGTTGATGCTACGATGTATCGTTAGATGATTGGGTCCTTGATGTACCTAACGAACACAAGACCAGACATTTGCTTTGTTGTGAACACCTTGAGCCAGTTCCTGACAGATCCGAGACATGTTCACTTGATTGCTGCAAAGCATATTCTGAGGTACCTGAAGGGTACAGTTGATTATGGGCTCAAGTACGATGCGAATCAGAAGATTAACCTGGAAGGTTATGTTGAGTCAGATTGGGCAGGCAGTGCCATCGATAGGAAGAGCACTTCAGGGTGTTGTTTCAGTATGGGATCAGGTGTGATCTCTTGGTTTAGCAGGAAGTAATCCTATGGCATTGAGTACAGCTGAAGCAGAGTATGTCGCAGCTTGTTCAGCTAGTTGTGAGGCAGTATGGCTAAGGAAGCTACTTTCTGATTTATTTGATCTCTAGTTGATGCTACTTGTATACACTGCGACAACCAGAGTCGTGTGAAGCTGTCAGAGAACTCGGTGTTCCATGACAAGTCGAAGCATATCGAGATCAAGTATCACTATATCAGGGATATGGCGCAGAGGGGAGCAGTAAAGCTCCAGTATGTTGCGACGGAGGAACAGATAGCTGATGTATTGACAAAGCCATTGGCTAGGCTAAGGTTCGAGTACTTTAGGGAGAAGCTTGGTGTTCTCCAGATAGAGGTTCCCTCCAAGGGAAAGTGATGAGTCCCATAGCCATTCTGACATGGTGAGAGGATTGGTTCCTTCCATGGTCAGATGTAAGGGCTGAGCCATTCTGTCATGGTGAGAGGATTGGTTCCTTCCATGTCAAATATGAGTGCTGAGATCCATAGCCATTCTGACAAGTAGGTCAGAGATAAGGGCTGAGCCATTCTGTCATGGTGAGAGGATTGGTTCCTTCCATGTCAAATGTGAGTGCTGGCCATTCTGTCGAGTAGGACAGATGTAAGGGCAACTGCCATTCTGGGAATGGAGGCACCTGGTCAGTTACCAAGAAAACTCAGTCTAGGACTGAGAAGCCATTCTGATGTGATAGAGGGATGTGTTCCCACTTGATCAAATGTAAGCGCTGAACCATTCTGTCATGGTTAAAGGATTAAGTTCCTCCCATGTCAGATGTGAGTGTTGGCCATTCTGTCGAGTAGGACAAATGTAAGGGCAACTGCCATTCTCTAGGAGAATGGAGGCACCTGGTTAGTTACCAAGTAGCTCAGTCGAGGACTAGGGGCCATTCTGATATGATTGCTGGGATGTGTTCCCTCATGATCAGATATGGGTGCAAGCCCTTTCATCATTGTGGTAGGATGTGTTCCAGCCTGGATGAATGTAAGTGCAGAGCCTTTCTTCGATCATGTGTTGATCAGATATAAGTGCTGAGCCTTTCTTCGATCATGTGTTGATTAGATATAAGTGTTGTTCCTTTCCTCGATCATGTGTTGATCAGATGTAAGTGCAATGCCTTTCTTCGATCATGTGTTGATCAAATGTAAGTGCAATATCTATCTTCGATCATGTGTTGATCAGATAGAAATGTTGAGCCTTTCTTCGATCATGTGTTGATCAGATGTAAGTGCTGGGCCTTTCTGATATGATTATAGGATTGGTTCCTACATGATCAGATGTGAGTGTTGGGCGTGCCTTTCTGCCGAGTAAGTCGGATGTAAGTGTTGGGCGTGCCTTTCTTCAATCATGTGTTGATCAAATGTAAGTGCAGTATCTATCGTCGATCATGTGTTGATCAGATAGAAATGATTAGCCTTTCTTCGATCATGTGTTGATCAAATATAAGTGTTGAAGAAGACCTACATGGAGGCTAGGCCCACCACCAGCATGAAAAAGGGCTGGCTCTGTAGAACTTCCTGTGACGAGAAGAATCATGAGATAGCACCCGTGTTGATCTAGATCGAGTGATGATCCAGATCCAGTGATGATGATCCAGCAGTGTTGATCCAGATCAAGTGACGATCCAGATCCAGTGATGATGCCCAGTGATGATCCAGATCCAGTGATGATGCCCAGTGATGATCCAGATCCAGTGATGATCTAGATCCAGTGATGATGATCCAGATCCAGTGATGATCTAGATCCAGTGATGATGATCCAGATCCAGTGATGATCTAGATCCAGTGATGATGATCCAGATCGAGTGATGATCTAGATTCAGTGATGATGATCCAGATCAAGTGATGATCCAGATCCAAATGAAGATGACTTACAGATGAAGATGACTTGAAGATGACGAAGACCTGACGATGACCCAAATGATACAAAGAAGAAGACTTGTGCTGATAAATTGTGTCGAGCGATTACCTTCCTAGTTAAGAGGGAGTGTTGATGTGATTGTAACTTTGGAATGTATTCACTTGTATTTCTTATCTATTGTAACCCGATGTTCATTTCGGGATGTATTGTAATGTACTTGAGTCATGTCATACCCCGATGTTTATTCTGGGAAGTTTCTATAATGAGAAAGTCATGTCAAGTCATTGTGGGTAACCCTCCTATTGGTCAAGGGTTAAAGTCCAAACAGTTGTGGGGCCCTTGGGTTATTAGACTATCCTAGTGAAGTCAACCCTAGGTGAGTCATTGTAAGTCGAGGCAATAGTCCCCACCATTGTGTTACCCTCCTATTGGTCAAAGGAGGCAAAGTCCCCACAAGTGGTGGGGCACTAGGGTTATTAGACACTCCTAGAGATGTCGGCTCTAGTAAGTAATTGTTAAGTGAGTCCAACATGTTGGAGTGGGCTCCAAGTAAACGGAAGAATATAAATAGAGAGTGAGAGCCTCTCTATTTATCATACTCATACACACACATTCACTCATTAGGGCGCATGAGTGTGAAAGAGAGAGACTGCTGCTGTCGGGAGATCACCTTACTGTTTTCCCGTTTTACCTTTGGTGCTGATTCTATCTCTGAGGAAGTTGCGAGGTTTTCTCCTTTATGGTTTCCCCAAGGAAAATTCTTTGTGTCTCTTGTCTCTTATGTTCTGCTTGTGTTTTATTGCTGTGCATGTTATTCTCTCAATTAAAGATCCTAAGATCATAATGGTAGCTTGAATGATAAAAATATAACACCCTGCCACTGCTATCTTTTTTATTGTAAATAAGTTTATGTGAATCTAGGTATTTTTCAAATTTAAAAAGAAAAAACAGTGTTCCCGCAACTTTTGCCTCGTTTGACTTTATGCTAGAAAGTCACGAGATTACATGTGAGTAAGCATGTGAAATTTCATGAGCAAAACATCTATAACCACAACCTCAACTGAAGCCCATTCTAGTGCTAGCAATCTCCCAAGATCATTCATCCTTGACAATATCCCTAATTGTCGAGATTGTTACAGCACACCAAACTCTTACAACACCACTTCATGGTGCTTTTTTAATGTTGAAGGATCTTCACAAGTCGTTTGAATTTATCTCATTCTCTCCACCATCTACACAAGTTCTTTCACATCATACAGACAACTCTGCTAACACTTCTGTCCATTTGGAGTTAGCCTCAAACTCCTCTATTATATCAGCTACCAAACAAGTTTATTTTAATCCTACAAAATACCACTCTTTCGATAGTTACTTTCCAAAACATCATGCTTCATCTCAACAAATTACTACAAGTTTTGTGCTTATGCAGGGAGGACATCTATCAGTTTTCTACATTGAACCTCTTTAGCCTAACAAAACAATCTTCCCCTGGTCAAGCACTCCATTTTTAGAAGAATCCACACCAATCCACACCAAGATCCCAACTAAACAAAGCCAAAAGATTATTTCATACTTCTTTGAAAATGTGATTATAGTTAATTAGTTGTTATACACAGTGAAGTGATTTTTATAATCAATTAAAAAAAATAAAAATTAGAATTCTTTAGAAGCCTAACAACCTCTTATTTTCTATAAGAAAGCACTTCATTCACTCATTCCTCACACTTTCTTCTGCAAGAAGAGCTTCCTACACTAGCAGCAAGCATTTTAGTTGGGTTTTGGAGCAATGAGACCAAGCTTGAGCACATATCTAGAAGGAGGACAGTTGTGGACAACAACAAGAAGGGTGTGAAAAGCATAATATGTGGTAAGTAGCTTTATTTAGTGTTTCTACAGCATTCATGGCTTCTCAAAGTGTCATTTCTAGAGCCCCTAGAGCTCCTAAAGCAAATAAACAGAATGAATACTATCCTCTTTGGAAGTATGTTACCATGATCAAGCAAATGGCTGGTGGGGTTCATCGGAATGGAGGTGTTACTTATGTGAGAATGGAAAGACTTAAAAAGGATCTTACACAAGAGTCAAGGCTAACATTTTGCATGAAAGGGTGAAGGGTGTTAAGATTTGTACACATACCAGAAATCTAGAGGTGAAAGAGCATAATGACACTCAAAAATTGAAAGAGCAAATAAAAAATATTGGTAGTGGTATTGTGGGTGGGCTGCAACTATGCCCAGCGCACCTTCAGATATGCCCCAAGAAGAGAGAGCCATTTTTTTGACCAGGAGGGGTGTTATTAAGCAGTGGTGGTCATGGTTGGGCCCTTTGATCCTTCCTTTAGGGGTACTATGGCTTAATGGCAGTACTGACTGCCCTTTATTGGGATTTTTAACCTCGAGGTTGGTGTTCGAGGCTCCTAGGGGTTGGTCACTAGGTCACGTGGCCTCACACCTTGTTTGTTTGCTCTAGTGGACTTTGCTCCAACTACGAGACATTCGTCTCCCTTCACAGCAACCTAGGACACCCTCCTGGGCCTTCTGCACACCGGCACCTTCTCTCCCTAGTCTCCTTCCTCAGAGGATGCTATCTTCCATGCCAGGCCTTCATGTTTCTTTGAGGAGGGAGTTGAGGGATTTTACAGCATTCTCAGGGTTAGATGGGGTATAACGCCCTCCCTCCAGCTCACTCCAACCTTTCGTTTGGAGTGATTCGCTCATTTTAGCAGTTTTTGGTACCAAGGGGAAAAATACCCCAGGTAGCCTACTATAAGCCTACGTTAGTCTATTTTTTATATTATTTTATGTTATAATTTTAAGTTGACATTTTATAATTTCAAATTGACCTTTTAAGCCATGTAGGCCTAGATATTTTGTAAAAGTGAATGTGAGAGGCTATAAATAAACCCCTCCTCACTTCATTTTAAACACATGACTTATGGGATAAAACACTATGTTACTTTTCTACCCTTCGCTCTTTGGAAGTGATACACACCTCTTAAGGAAGAAGTTTTTCTGGGTTTGATGATTAATGCTTGGAGTTTCTTTGGTTCAATGCTCTTGCTAAGGTGATGCTAGATTTGTTTGCTTAACACATGCACAAGGAGTTATCTAGGGTTTGCATCTTGATCTCTCTTTGCTACTTGTTGATGANGTTGCAATTTGTCTTGGCTAGATCTTTGTCAACTTTAGGCACCTTGGTTGTGGAAGTACGCGCTTTTAGGAGTACTTCTAGGGCTAGAACTTTAGGGCTCACTGGGTGAGTTGTAGACCTAAGTTAATCTTCTCTAGAGGCTAGTTATTCACTCCTTAGATGCACTAGGTTAGTGTAGGATTGTGCTAGGGTTTTGCTCCCTAGGTCTCAAACCTCCCTTTTTTCCAAAACCTAGTCAATAGGGTTAGATAGATTGCATTTGCATGTTAGTTTAGGGTTAGTTCTAAGCTAGATTAGGTCTGCATTTTATTCTAAAGAAAAGCCCTAAAAATTGATAAAACCTAACCTAAAACCAAAACCGTCCTAGAACTACCCTCCTAAGCCCTCGCTCTCTTTCCCCTAGGGTTCGTTATCCCCTTTTTAGCCTATCCTAACCCTCAGCCTCCCCTTTAGGGCTCGGCATTCCCATTTTGGCCTCCTCAAACCTTCCTCCATCCCTCAGTCTCCTCCTCTCACCCTCGCTCTACCTCCTTCCACCCTCCCTTATCCACCCTACAACCCCCTGGGCCTCTCTCTCCTAGGCTCACCCTACCCTTCTCCACCCTTGGCCTACCCAAACCAAGGCTCGGCCAACCTTCTCCGGCCTCGGCCTGCCCTCTCCTAGCCCATAGCCTTTTGTTGCAACATCCCCCAAGCCCTCGGTTGTCCCGTATTAGGGATCGTTCCACCT
The DNA here is from genome assembly GCA_001517045.1 of Pseudotsuga menziesii. Taxonomy (NCBI): domain Eukaryota; kingdom Viridiplantae; phylum Streptophyta; class Pinopsida; order Pinales; family Pinaceae; genus Pseudotsuga; species Pseudotsuga menziesii. Next base: position 427,821 of record LPNX010622115.1, read on the forward strand.
CTCTTGAAGGCCGTGGCAGCCTCCTTAGGTTACCTATTAGGACTATTTGCAATTTATTGCAGATCTCCATCCTTGTTGTCCCTAAAACCTACCATAAAAACACACAAAAATTAGTTAGCAAATGATGAACCAAATTGAAGATTAATGAATGTTGGATGAAGGATTACTCTATACTTATCACTAGTTGTTGCATATCTTGTGTTAGATGAGTTAATGATAAATGCTTACAGTCAAGTATAACTTGTTTTTGGACAAATTTGTGAAGTTGTGACTAAACCTGGATTGATCTTGCTTATTACTACAGGTTCATGCACATTAGCATTTATTAGATTCTCCTAGATACTACCATTTACATGCGTTAGTTCATACGTTGGATTATTAGTTTTAACAATGAAAATTGTGCTTGATGGTTGTACTATGATTAATCTATGACATTGTTAGCACATTGGACATATCTGCTTGGTTAGTCTTCTTCATTGACCCCATATAGGCATTGGTCTCTACTAACCTCGTATGGAAGACATGGTTTTCTTGTCCTAAGAAGCTACAGGATAGCTAAATGGTCATTCCCCTTGGAGGTTCCGACACTCCGAAGAAGTCACAGACTTGTGATTGAGGTGACATTGGATCATAAGTCTTGCAAATGCTTACTGGGCACTAGCCCTACTAATTTGCCCGGTAACAGTGGGCAATACTCACTTGGCTTCCAGCAATGAACCAAGGATTGTCCATGACGCAAGGAAAAAAAGGGCAGTACAACTTGAAGAAGAGATATCAAAACCTCCTACTACACGTAAATATAGCAAGTTGTCAAAAATGCTCAACAATCAAGGGAGAGAAGAAGCTGAGACAAAAGTGGTAAGGGCCATCTATGCTTGCGGTATCCCTTTTAATGTGGTTTGGTCCCCTTATTGACAAGATCTGGTGAGGGCAATGAACACAACCCCTCAAGGTTTCAAGGGTCCAAACTATGAAAAATTCAAAAGAGTTTTGCTCAAGAAAGAGAAGCAACTTATTGAGGATGTTTTAAAAAATATTCGTAGCTCATGGAGTAGCTCAAGGGTTTCCATTATTTTAGATGGATGGACTGATACAAGGAGCAGGCCACTAAACAATGTCATTACATCATCACAAAAAGGAGCCATCTTCTTTAAAGCAGAAAATTGTTCTATTGAGGCAAAATATAGTAAATTCATCGTTGACATTTTAATTGTTGCTATTGAGCAAGTACTCCCACAAAATGTGGTGCAAGTTATCAAATAATGCACCTGTTTGTAAGGTTGTAGGATTGATTGTTGAGGGTAGATACAATAATATATTTTGGACACTTGCATTGTCAATAATATAAATCTGATTTTGGAAGAAAGAGTCTAAAACTGCATAGATTAAGGAGGTCACAGGGCGGGCTAGGGAGATCATAAAATTCAACACCAATAACCACCAGTCTCAAGCAATATATCGATAATACTCCAAATTGGAGTTGCTCAAACTTGTTGAGACAAGATATGCTTCAAAATTTGTCATGATGTGTTGCCTCATTGAGGTCAAACCTTCATTGATGAGTATGGCAGCGGGTATGACTTGGGCTGAGTGGAGACAGACAAATTCAGAGAGGTGAAGTATGGTGCAGAGGGTGTTGATTGATGAGGATTAGTGGAGCAAGATAGAATTCTTTCTCAAGTGCACATTACCTGCATTTGAGCTTCTCCAAGAAGCGGACACAAACAAACCTTTCTTGGGAGAGATTTATGATGGCATGGATACCATGGTTGAGAAAACTGTAGAAATTATTACACAAGAGGCTCCCACTCTTCTTTTTGATGATGTTGATTTTGCAGAGTAGGTGAGGACCATAATTGTTGCAAGGTGGAATGGCTTTAACACTCCATTGCATACTTTGGCACATGCTCTAAATCGAAAACTTTATGATGAAGGATGAAGAACTCATTGCTAAAAGAAATGGAAAGAGGAAGGCCCCACATAAGGACAAGGAGGTGGCCAATGGAGTGAAGAAAGCCTTCCAGAGGTTGTTTCCAGCTTCTATACAACCTAAGCGACCAGACGATTTTGGCATATCATCTTTGGATGAAGGGCGCATGAGCCTAATTAAATGGTGGACTTGTCATGGGGAAAATTGTCAATATTTGTAATACCTTGCCACTTGTATTCTATCACAAGTGGCAAGTTCTTCATCAACAGAAAGCAATTGGAGCTACCTATGGTTTCATTCATTTTGCGAAGCGCAACAGGTTGGGATCACAAAAGGCTAAGGATCTTGTATTTGTGGATTCAAATCTATGCCTTGTGTCTCATAGGGGTGAAGAATATACAAGTGGGCCTCATAAAGGGATGTAGATGCAGAATGCCCAAACTTGGAACTCTCTCTTGCTGCTCTTGATATTGGTGATGATGCCTCTTCTTCCATTCCATGCTCTACTTCTGATGAACAAGCATCTTGTTCTATTTTTGTTGATGAGGATGACGATAAGAATGAGGACATATAATTGTACTTGTCTTTAGCTAATGTTTTATTTCATTTTCAGCACATATAGCCTCATTTATAAAGGTTGATTTTGGATGTATAGCCTCATCTTTAAAGTCTAATTTTGGATTTTGCACCATGTAATCAATTGTGGCAGTAAATAAAAACATGGTTTTACTTCTAAAATTGTATTTATGTGTATCATTCTTATTTTCTTGCAAGATATTGTGTTTTATATATATATATATATACCGTGTTCCCCCAGATGTACCCATTTTGGAGTCATGTTCCTGTTTTGGAAACTTAAAAATGTTTCCAAGTTTTGTGCAACTTAGTTTTGAATCCTTGTTAACAAAGGACGTAGGAAGGCTAAAAAGAAGGGTGGCAGAGCTACAATTTTACTGGAGCAAAACACAGGCAAGGTTGACAACTTGGCCGAGAGTGATATGGGCATCAATCATCTAGCAATACAAGAGGAAGAACTCGTGAGCTTGGCAACAAGAAAAAAAGAAATAGATGAGCTTCTGAGGGAATATAGAAAATTCTGCAGATCCTGGGAGAAGAATATATGCGAGCTTCAGGTCCATCTTGAAAGGATGGAAGAAGAAAGACTCAAAGAGAGATAAGCCTCCCTCCAATTCCAAATTCTTGCAGTGGTTCATATTCATCTCTTGTCAACGATGAAGAAGACGAGGATATCTGAACTGGAGAATAGTCTTTATTGAATCAAATAGCTCAGAAGATGACAATGATCACACAAGAAGGGACCAGGAGCAAATGAAAGAAGAATCAACCACTCAAATACTTTTTTATTAACTTTTAATGTTTCCAGTTTGTATCTTACTGGCCTTTTTGTCATTATTAGTATTTCAGTCAAGTAGGCAAGCTAGTGAAAGCAGTCAAGCAGTCAGCTTTATCCATTTGTAAAGCAATCAAGCAAAAAAGTGATATTCACAGTTTAAAACAGTCGGTCAAATGCTTCTAAATATCTGTAAAACGTGTGGACATAGTTGCAGTGTCCATGTTGTACCTATAAATCCTGTAATAAATAATACTATTTAAAAATATATCTATTCAAAACCGAATAAAACTGCATAAAGGCCCATACATCAAAGAAAATCCATTTGACGGGTTACATTCAATTATTTTGGCAACTAACCCTGCTTCTGTATGGAATCTGAATTAGAAACAGAATCATGCTTTAAAATAGTTAATTCTATATTTATTATTTATAGATATATATAAGTGTATAACTATATATAGTTACATACGCAATGTCCAGCCATTCTGTATCCAAACGTTTTTATAAACCTGGTGTATGCATCTGTCGTCGTATCCAGATCCAGATCAGTATCTGTATCCTACTAACTCAGTTGCCATCTTGAAAGTTAATGCATATGGTAAGTATTCTTATAGGGATTAAGGGAACAAAAATCAACTAAGAATTTACATTCACTATAAACTATATTTTGGAAAGGCAGAAAAAGTCAATGTAAGAATTCACATATATTAAGTATAAATTGTAAAAGTATTATAAGGTCCAAAATTCAATCCAATATTATAAACAAAGTACTAAATTTGAATGGCTTATCAGTAATGACGGACTTACACATGTTTTGTATTGTAAAGGGGCCGAAGTAGGCTTTCAAGTTCCAACCAATGTAGGTTCACATTTGCTTTGTATTGTGAAGGGGTCGAATTGGCCAAAAAGTAGTATAATGTTTCATGAAATTTAAGCACTATCTTTTGAAGAGCGCGTAGGGCCCAGAAATCAAAACAAGGAATAAATTCTGTTTTGTGAAAGGCCAATGCCCTCTATCAATTCTTTGAGACAGGTACGCAATAGTCATATTCTGGAAGTAATAATACAACAACAGGCCATTTATTCAATCAGTCACCTAATTAGGATTTCGAATTTCCATAGAATTTTATGAAAATATGTAATTCTGAGTTGGGATCTTGTAATTTCAATGCCGTACACCCATCTTTCCAAAATAGATGGACCACAGTGATGGTCAATGTGAGGGGCATCAAAGATTGTCAAAAGGGTGGGATCACCAATCTCTTACCATGAGTGATAACTTAACATATGAGACGCAAAACGTTTTGCTATAATAAGCATTACTTTCCAAAATGGAGAAAGCCTACAATAAAGCTTCTTCAATTCAATTTAAAATGACCAATTGCACACTCTAACACTGCACATGCTTAGTTCCTTATTGAAATTATTCTGAAAAAATGTCCAAATGATATATCTCTTATAACCACCTTAGGTGATTGAAAAACTGACAGCGAATATAGATATAAACAACACAAGCTAGATTGCCCATACCCGGTAAAGCCTGCTGCAGGTCTTCTAACTGTCTTTTTAACCCTGAAATAAACAACACAATATCAATTGCCTAGGCTGAGAAATCTCAAATCACCTTTTCAAATTACATCTCACCTTTGCCACTCTCCAACTCGGAAAGAATCACTCCAGAGTCCAATAATATTATTAAATTATTGAAAACATGAATATTCCCTAACATAATTAGCATGTAACAAACCACTCGAGATAAAATTTAAAACTTGGACCAATTTCAATGTCTTGCTAAAATCATCCTCAATAACAGCTAGACATAAGGCCATTTCACGCAATGTCATATTTAAACTAAGGACATTTCTTACACAATGGTACAGTCAAATTAGGACTGTTTTTCTCAATTTCTATGCTAGGTAAAAGTTCAATAAATGCAGCTTCACACACCTATCTCTGAAAGTAAACTACACTATATTTTTGAAAATATAGTGACTACCTATGCCTATATATTATTCCAAAAAAAAGCAGCAATTTTTTTATTTCTAGTGATAAATGGTGATATTACATTTTGCAAGTGTCCAAGAACCTAATTCACATGACACAAGGACATGGGACATGGAAATACATGTATCCCACAAGGGACACGTTGTCCCAAGAAACAGGACATGAGGACATGTTTTAGATATAAGTGAAAATATATATATATATATATATATATTATTAAAAATAATTATATATACTAAAAAAATTACAAATATAAAAATGAAATATAGACATAAAGATCCCCAAAAAATTATAAACTACAACATTTACAAAAAATTGATACAACTAGTTACTACATCGATGGTGATGAAACACACAAGAAATTAGAATATCCACTACACGTCATATAATAGAAGTTTAGAGGTTAGAAGTTAGAGCCATAAACTGCAGCTTTCTCGTTAAGTCATTTGATGTCATCAAAATCAAAATGCATTACATAGATATTGAGTCACTGATACTATAGGTGGGAATACCAATGCTAAATACAAAATAGGATATATACTAGAACCATAGATGGAAGAATCTCATAGCTTGTCACTGTTAGTAGTCCTCCATGTTTTAATCATCAAAATGACCATCATTGCCACTGCTATCTCCTCCATCCTCCTCCTCTATATCCAATCCAAGATCTACATCTGCTAGTGTGGAGAATGAAACATCAAGAGGATCACCATCATCAAAAGTGACCAGCTCTAGCACCAGTTCATTAAGATCCCAGTTGGCTAATGCCAACTCGACACTGTTGTCAAAACACATATCATCAAGAAACACATCCCACATCTTTGACTTTCCCTTCAACTACTCCTCCCTCTGCCTATATAAATAAGACAAAGGTTGGAATGCCCAAACACCAGGTTTTCTGCCCTAGACTACTCAAGCCTGCTCTGGTTCAAACTGTACAAATTCCCGCATGTGCTCCAATTTCTCTCGCAAAAAAAGAATGAAGTAACCTAAGAGAAAAGCCTTATGGCTAAATGTTGTAGAATAGGGCATGTTGCCCCATGAACTGCCAATTATCTCTAAGCACATCATAGCCTCCAAATCTCCTAATGCCAATGGAAAACTCTATGAAGCCCTCCTCTACCTCATCAAGGGATATATCCTTCTAAACGCTTCCTTCCTCACCTGTAAAATCTCTTAATCCCTGTGAGGAGGGAATTTGTGTGAAAGCCCACCATTGAGCAACTCATTATTATAGTACTTGGGAATCAATGAGTGAGCCAAGCAATGCAAAGGTGTGCAATTCTCATCCCCTTTGCTAATAAGAATATCTCATATGGAGGTGAATAAGATATTTGTTGATGTCCCATACTCAAGGCACTCATTATGTAAAATAGCGATCTTCATGGAAAAAACCATGGAATCCTACCCCTCATAAACATCTCTTAAGATAGGTTGGTCCTTGTTTGCAAACAACAAAGAAATGATAGTGTCCATGATCTTAATGGTAAGATCTAACATCTCCCATCAACCATCATCTAACACTGTATCCTTAACGTCTTTTAAAGAAGTTTGATCCGTCTTTCTCCAAAAAGACCAAAACTTTTAAATAACCATGGCCCTATTACCGGATGAACTAGCAGGGCTAGTCACTAATAAGCAAATGTAGGAGAAAGTGACCATTGTCACCTTAGTCACTTATCCAAACTACTTTGGAGAATCAGAATCTCCAAGGGGAGAGCCCTTGTAGAATACCTGTAAACACACTTAGACACCAAACTAGATCTTCTATGCAAAAGCGTTAGTGACCAGTGCCTTTATGGAGTCGATGGAGGAATGAAGAAGACATACTATACAGAAATAGGAATCTTGTGCATGTAAATCAGTATATCAATTACATTCATTAATATATCCACTCATAATAAGCAAGTAACCAATTCCAGCTTTAGATTCATGCCAATATCATTCAACAATGGGTGATGTCATTCATTAAGAGTAAGCACTACTATATATCTTTCGTTGTAATGGCACTAACAGTTTTATTATAACCAATCTATGACTTGTTAATGATAAATAAGAGAACTGTTATGGTATAGCAGGCAGTACTGCAGTATAAAAAATGCTGCAAAAGATGTAATTAAAGCCTTAATGACCAATTTTAGTGCAATAACAAGTAGCAGTAAAACATCAGTAACTATTCATTCAATTTGAACATGTAACCATTCAACAAGATAGTGCATACTACTGTGAGGTAAACAGCTTTATCCAATAATTATCCAATCAACACCAAAGCATATCCAAGTTAGATTTGACCAAATATTTATTAGCTCAGACAGTCTTGTAAATAACAATGAGTTTCAATGCTTGAATTGCAAGTATTTAATTGTCCTTTATTAACAATTTACTGACCCTTCCTGTCCTGTGTGTGTGGCAGAATTGAAGATAGCAGACAAGGTGAAGGTCTGCAATAAACTGCAGACCTGGAAGGAGGCCTTAAGAGGGCAGCCTATGGCTGCTACAGCCAAGGGGAAAGCTGCCTTAGCTTGGATAGGACTTGAAGAAGGCTGGCGGTGGAGGAATAAGGGAAAAATAGGCTGGCCGAGGTCTATAGCAGACCTAAAAAGGTAGGCCGAGGGTGTGAGGAAGGCTTAGGAGGGCTGGACCTAGAGTCTAAGGTTGCTAGGTGAGGGAAAAGGCAAGGTTTTTTGGGACTGTTTAGAGTTAGATTTATGGCAGATTTTAGGTTTTGAGGAATTTTTGAATTTTAGGGCTTACTATAATTTCGCCCTAGGGTTTTAGGGCTTTGGAAGCTAGGCTGAATCTGTAGGGAATGAAGGCGGAATTTTAGGGAGGCCCAAAAGTGCAAAAAAAATTATATTTTTTATTTTTAGGGTTTTCAACATAAAAATGCACACCTAAATTTAACCTAATCTACCATCATAATGCAATAATTACACATGCAAATGCAAGAGATTTGAAGAAAAATTAGACGAAAAACAAATCCAAGAGGGTTTTAATATCTTACCCTAACCCTAGGGCATCAAGGAAGGTGACCAGCCTTCCTCTTGAGATGTCTCTTCAAGGTTTTGGCCAACTAGGACCTTCCCTAACAGCCACAAAGGACTGGCTAGTGGAAGACTAGCTAGGGAAAAAACCAAAGATCCAAAGCCCAAACTTAAAAGAACTCCTTCTAGAGGACATTCTTGAATGAACCAAGGGGACAAAAGGCTGATAAGAGACCTAATTCAGACATAATGCAGCACTAGGGCTACCATTCAATCCACAAAAAACATCATTCGTCAACTTTTAGCAAAGATAGATCAAGAAACAAACCTTAGATACCTCCTTGTGCATGTGTGTAACAAACAAATCTTAGCATCACCTTAGCAAGAGCATGAATCAAAGATACTTCAGAAATTGCCTTCAAAACAAGAAAGAGACTCTCCTCAAGAGGTGTGCATCACTTCAAGAGCCCTAGAAAAGATAAAATACTAACATAATATTTTATCCCAATTGTCTTATGTTCAAATGAAGTGAGGAGAGGCTTATTTATAGCCTTCTCACACTCACTTTACAAAAATAACCATCTTGACATGCCTTTAAAATGTCAATTGGAAATTATAAAATGTCAACTTAAAATTATAACAAAAATAATATAAAATAATCCAGTCTGTGGGTAACTTGGGGCATTTTCCCCATAGTTTACCCAAAATGACTAAACTAACTAAAAATGAGCAAACCACTCCAAACTGAAGGTTGGAGTGAGCAGGAGAGGCATCATGCCCCATCTAACCCCAAGAGTGTTGATAATCCCTCAATGCCCTCCCCCAAACTAGCAATATGGCCTGGTGAAGGAGATGACGTCATCATTTAAAAAGGCCCAAAAAGGAGAGGTGTTACGCTGAAAGAGGACCAAGAAGGATGGCTGAGGTGACCTAGAAGGGAGGCAAAAGCCTCGAATCTGAAACACTGTCACCGAAGTAATAAACAGAAGGGGTCATGTGACCCAGTGACCTGCCCCTAGGAGCACCGGACACCAACCCCAGGGTTAAAGAACCCCAACAAAGGGCAGTCAACAGTGCCATTAAGCCACAGTACTCCTAAAGAAAGGACCAAAATGTCTAGCCATAACCATCCCTCAAAAGTAATGATATCATGTGTCCTGGCCCCGAAGAAAAATGCAACCCACCCTCTTGGGCAAACAACTGAAGGTGCGTTGGTACAGGTGCAGCGTAACAGGCTCCAAGAGAGGTCTTGACTTCCTTCAACCTATTAAGCATGATGAATGAGGAGGCAAAAAAGTACCTACAATCTTCAACAAGGATAAATGTCTGTACTCTTTATAGATTGTGGGGGCATTGGTATGGTTTTGTATAAAATTGCAAATATGGCTTGCATCATCAATAAAACTCCCCATCAATGTCACATCCAAAGCAATATATTTAAGTTCTACATTCAAAGAATGAACAATGCAAGTGTCCAACAACTCTATGGATATTTAGCTTCCACAATCATGTCAGTAGCCTTGCAAACAAGTGCATTATCTGTGATGATGTGCATAGAAGAATCAACACCTACATCTTAAATAACTTTAATAAACAACTCACCCATACGTTGTGCATCCTTGTATTTTCCAAGAGCATCCATTGCTTTCAAGAAGACTTGTCCATTCTAGGAAGACGCCATAAAATTGGCGAGTGTTAGCATGTTGCATCTGTCCATCCATCAAAAAGAATACTAACACTAGATAAAGGTCGTGATAATTAAATAGGTTCTAGGATTTTATCCACCTCCTTCTTTGCCTTAACCAATAATGTGGTTATAAGCTTCTATGAACTAGGAATCTTATATCCAATTGGAGCTTGCTCAACTAGAGCTTGACACATCTCAATAAACAAAGGAGACCGTGCAATGATAAATGAAATGAAGTTGAGATAGAAAAAGAACCATGGTAAGATCAATCTCCTTTTTCTTTTCTTGTTGAAATATCTTGTCCATTGAATCCCCACTTGGAGTTTGCCTCTTTCTTGCTGGCCAAATTGGAATCCCACTCCCAAATATGCTAGATGGATTCCTCAAAAATGGAACAGAATCCTCATTTTTGTGTTTCCTACTTGTTGATGCCACCTCACCCAAGCCAATGTTATCCTCTCTTTCAATTTATTTTCATTCTATAGCACTCACCGCTTTACATGTTCCAGGTCCACATTTTGTGTCCAACAAATAGCCCTTAAATTTGAAGTATGTGCTCTTGTATGTAATGTTGCAAAAACTACATGTCCAAAGAACATTCCCTCCCCCAACAAGCTTTGCCCCGAGTGCTTGTTATATTGTTACATACTTCCACAACAAATATTTATTTTCTTGAGCTTTTTTTCTTACTACAGCAAGGTTGTTTTTAAAATTGGAAGTTGCACTTGCAGCTCCACTTGCAGTAGATGGAGAGCTTGCATTAGCATAGATAAATGAGCTTCGAGGGGGAAGCAACACCAACAATAACATTCCTCGCTTTCCTTAAGCCTTTACCAACTACCTTTGATAATTGAGCCATGATTTCTATGAAATGAATCAAGAAAAACATGGGTGTTTGAGAAATGGCAAATCTAGTTTGTACATCCACCTTCGAAACACTCGGAATCCCTTCAAATCTCAATTTTACCCTTTCACTTGCACAATGAGAGATCATGAAATCTCTTTGCCTTAACTAAAGGTCAAAAAATACATTGGAAAAAACCTTTTTCAGAAGCCCCATGGGTCTCTTTTCTACAGACACGTGTGATATAAACATAGATCCCCATTACACAGTGTCTTGTTTCTTAGCCAAGAACACATAACTACTAAGGCCATGCCTCAATACTTAACCAAAAGGATAAGATTTATAATTGTTCAAAATCTCAAGATTTATATAACCATCACTAAAACATCATAAACCAAATTTCACACAATATCATATTTGAACTGGAGACATATTTCTTACATGGTGTTATAGCCAAATTAGGGTTGTTTTCCTCTCTCTCTCTCTCTCTATATATATATAGAGAGAGAGAGGGGGGGGGGGAGAGAGATATTTCCTCTCTCTCTCTCTCTCTCTCTATATAT